>WIQG01000261.1:0-215222 GCA_014925785.1 Mycena galopus ATCC 62051
AGCAAGCTATGCCAATTTCGCTGGAGGATATCTACCCCGACGCATTGCGTGCAAGCACCCCGCCCGCATCTCGCTCGTCCAGTCCGCCTGCTCGAAAACGCCAGCGACTCACCGAGGCCTCGCAAATCCCCAAGCGAGTTCTGAGGCTCCTTGATATCGAGGCTGATGAAGACGACCCCCAGGAAGACGACGAGGATGAGGAAGAGAGCGGGTCCGCGGATTTTATTGACGACGAGCCCAACCACCGGTACAGTGCGTTTCCCCTGGTCCCGAGCCCCGATCCCGGGCCAGAAAGCCGTGACGCGGAACTGCTGGCCGCCTACTATGACGAAAGGGCGCGAGACGAGCATGAGCGTGAGCTTGAGGAGGCGGAGGCGAAGCGCGACTGCGGGCAGGCGGGGGCTAATGTTATTCCGCAATTCCCGCCTTTCCCAACGCGGCCTCTGGATGGTTTCTGCGTCGCGCCCTACTGCGAGCTTCGCTTGGTAGATTTCATGACCACAATGAAAGGCGTCGCGCTCGTTGGAACTCAGGGGCCGGGCTCCCGTCTTGTGTTCTACGAGACCCAGGAAGCCCCAGAGCATGGTGAAGAGAACGACGGGGACGGCGCGCCAGAGGGGGACGATGCCAAGAAGCCGGCCGAGGCCCACATTCCCATAGCTCATACCGTGGCCAGGCAGGTACAAGCGTGGCTCCGCAAGGAGCATGTCTGGTTTCGTGGTCCTGAAGAGATTCCACTCGCCGAATGCAGCGCGCTGCTCGGGCTGCCGCGGGCCAATCTTGATTCCATGGACACGAGGTATAATCGCTTTGGGCGTCTGAAGAGCAGAATTTTCAATGGGATATATTACGACGACCTCGTTTTCATCGCACCTAGACAAGAAGATCAAATCTGGGTGGTACCCCGAGTCCACGTCGATGTTTCACCACTGCCGCCAGAGCAACGACCACCCCGCCGTCTCTGGGATACAAATGCTCTCAAGGAGCACATCCCCTTGAACAAACTCGACTTCATGAACCGGGGTGAACGATGCGTTTGGGGGCGGCGGGTTTTTGCTCCCAATTGCGGGCTCGAAATCCTACCATTGTCCTCGAAGCACACTGTGGTGGGCGTGCATCCCACTGACGACGAACTGGAGCCTTTTTTTGCTAGCAAATGCCCAGAGATCGCGGCTGCCTTCAAGGGCGTCATTTGCGCGCTACAGGAGGGCGATCGAGTGGTGTCTATCTCAAGGCACGGCTGGGACGTTCAAGACGCAGGGGAAATCGTGGCCTTCTTTGAGCGCCGTGAGGCCAAGCAGTGCCTCCGGATGGCAGTATGCCTGCTGCCCCTCCGAATGAATCAGGCGGAGCGGACTGCCGCGTTCGATGGGTCCTTGAGGATGATGCGGACGAAGATGATAGGGGACGCCGAGGTTCCCAAGCGCGCCGAAGTTTTCCGCGTTTCGGAATTGCGACTGCATGTGCTCAGCCCACGCCACCGAGTCAATGCCGGGGACCGTGTAGTCGTCGTTGCGGGATCCACCCATCGCGGATTCGGTGGCCGCATCAGCGAATTTATCGACGAGGAAACAATTCGCTTCGATGCGCTGGAACCCGAGGCGGCGGCTGGACTGGAGGTAGCACTTAGGCATGTACGTCGAGATTTCCGACGTGGGGACATCGTGCGCGCAGTGCGGGGGGAATACCAAGGGCAAATCGGACTTATAATTGCGCTGTATCTCGGGGGTGAAATCGAGGTGTATATAGTCAGTCTATTCGCTATATCCAGTCTATTCGACCTAATATTACAATTCTCTCAGTGTGACGATGTCCAAACGGGTAACTTTGTGGATTCCGAGACAGGCGAGCTGAAGGTGAGGTGCCAATTGTCCTAATTAGGCAATATCCCACCCTGAAGTACCTAAAGGGACTAATGATACATTTTTGTTTTTCAGGTCACGAATGACGAATGGCGGGGCCAAGATGTAGATGCCACGGAAGTTAAGGTGGTGCGTGAGGTGTCCCTGGTGAGTTTGAGATGCTGACTGCATTGTAGATCAAATTGCGGACGCACGATGTGGTATTTGTGCCATTTCAGCATCGCCCAGACCCAATCGGGCGGACACGGCAAGAGACTGGGGCACCTTGGGATCGTGCGCGCGCGGAATGGGAACGGGACATCATGAATACCGGACGGTTGGTGACGGGCATGTTCGTACGGATACGATGGGGCCCAAAGAAAGCCCAGTTTGGCGTCGTTACAGGCTACCGATACACCAAGCCCACCATCGCAGAAAACTTGGTCCAACGCAGGACGTCTACTCGCAAGGAACTCACTGAGGACATCCGCATTCAGGTAGTTGTGGAGCACTCACAGACCACCCTGGACTTGCCAATTGACAAGGTGGTCGAGCGCTTGTGAGATTCTCTCTACCCGGACACTGAAACGTTTCTGAGGGAAGAATTATAGTTCCGGGCTGCCTCTGTTGGTGGCCGTTTTGCTGCACAGGTACCGCAAGCTGTATGACTTTGAGAAGAGAGCCGAGCGCCCCCCGACACCACCACTACCCGCGATGGAGGTAGGGAACTTGACCGAGGCTGAGCTCACAAAAGTGGTACCGGTGCCTACCACCAGCGTACCAGATATCGGTATAGCTCCAGTCCTTTCACGCTAGTTCCAGCTGACTGAATCTTGCAGGTGAAACAACGGGATTATGGCTGACCCACAAGAACCTCGCTCGAAAATGTATTGACGTCCAAGTCGTCAGTCCGGATAGTCTTGTACGTCTTCGGAAGGAGCCGAATATTGGGAATAGGGTCGGAGTCAAAGTGATGAAGGTGGCGGGATATAATGGATATGTTCGTCCATTCGACCGTGCGGTAACGGAGGCGAAGGCGTACTCGAGCGTGCTCGAGTTTCTTTCGTTGGGGAGGGACGCGCTGGTGCCTATGGTGGCCCTACGTCCTCTGCGCACGACCCCTGTCAACGGGCAGCACGGAGAAATGTGTTGCATCAGTGCCCGGCGATGCAGGGTCATCATTATCGGCCCCGACGTGCAAGGAAGCCGCAGTCGAATTGGAGAATACGCGGAGACCGTACCCGAGTCGACTCCCGGCGCTGGGATCCAAATTGTCCGAGTCCGATTTGCTTGGGAGCGGCTGGAGAATGGATCGGATTACCAGGCACATGCGCAGTATCAGCTGCCATGCCTGTGCTCTGCGCTCAATCGGGAGACGCCAACCAAGCCAGGCCAGCCGCCACTGCCGCCCACGGACTTTGATAAAAAACGAGGTTAATGTATTTACTTCACGCACACCAAGATGTCCCCTCGTCACTCACATAGCATGTATTTTTTGTAAATAACATACGTCTATAAAACCGTGTTTAACAATTCTAATAATGTCGTGTAAATAATGAGAATAATTGGACTTCTTGGGCAGTAACAGACGAAGAGACGGGGGGCTTGGTTCCGGATTCAGGTATGATAATTCCTCTTTGAAAGTTGTTCCGACGCTGATTTTTTTTGTAAATAGCATACATCTATGAAACGATCTTCAACCATTCTAACTAATAATATTGTGTAAATAATGAGAGTAATTGGGCCTTGGGCAGTAAGAGACGAAGACACGGGCCGCTGGGTTTAGTTCGTACAATAATTCTTTCAAAATTGTTCCGATACTGACAATGCAACCTAGCGCTTGAATCGGCCGCTTGAGTGGGATAACTCGTTAAGGGAATCCAAGCCACTTCAATAAGCGAACCATTATTGTCTGTCAAAGCGCTCTCGGTAACCAATTGGGAAACTGCGGCCTGTACTGACAATGCAACCTAGCGCTTGAATCGGCCGCTTGAGTGGGATAACTCGTTAAGGGAATCCAAGCCACTTCAATAAGCGAACCATTATTGTCTGTCAAAGCGCTCTCGGTAACCAATTGGGAAACTGCGGACTGTCTGAGTATCACTTGTCCTTTCCGCCCACCTACTTCGATTTACGACTCGAAAAATCCTCCCGCCTCTCTTTCAGACGGCAATGAAACACGCTTCGGAAACCCTCGTTGAAACAACAACCTCGACATTGGAGGCAGATGTACAGACGGCGTCACTGCCATTCCCGGAAGGAGTTCCAGCGGAGTACATTGGGGTGAACATACCTTTGATTGTAGACAGACCAAGGTATCTCAGGTGCGTCGTACAAACTCACGAACTGATTGACAACATGATGCTAACCCGATTATCAGGACCCTCGTTTGCGAGCATTTTACACTCGACGGAAGCTTCAAGGTCAAACGCGACAACGGGAGCAATACAGCGTTGTACGAACTCACAGACTGGTTGAGAACATGCTGCTAACCCGATTTTTAGGCACCTCGTTTGCGAGTATGTTACGCTCGACGGCAACTTCAAGGTCACACGCGACGCGCGATAAACCGCTGACGCACGGCGAGTGCTCTGCGCTCAATCGGGAGACGCCAAGCCAGGCTATCCACCACTGCCGCCCACCGACTTCGATCATAAACTAGTTATTTCACGCACACCAAGTCGTCTCATCGTCATTATTTTTTGTAAAAAGTATACGTGTATAAAACCGCGTTTAACAATTCTAATGTTGTGTAAATAACGAGAGTAATTGGACTTGGGCAGTGAGAGACGAAGAGACGGGAGGCGGGGTTTTGTTCCGGATTCAGGTACGATAAATCCGCTTTGAAAGTTGCTCCGAGACTGACAATGCGACCTAGCGCTTGAATTGGCCACGGGGTAGGGTTACTCGTTAAGGCAATCCAAGCGACTTCAATAATTGGCGATGCCTTATTGTCTGTCAAAGCGCATTCGGCAAGCAATTTGGAAACTGCAGCTTGTGTGACTCTCTGACTTGTCAATTCCTCCCACCTACCTCGACCTGCGGCTCGAAAAATCCTCCCGTCCTCCTCTCACCAATCATGCCGCGCAAAAAGGGCGAGAAAGGCGACACCAACGCCGACCCCAAGGCTTCGAAGATGTTTGCTACGTACGTGGAGGCCGACGTCCCCGACCGCATGGCCGTGCCACTCTTGGTGCGAGTCGACTTCAACAAAACAGGGGAGCTTCCTATACCGAAACTCTCCGACCACCAGCGCAGCTTTGTTCTCGGCGTGTGTTTGCGCGACGTCGACGTTGCGGGCTTGACCGAGGCGCACTGGAAGGCTTTCAAGACTAAAGCCTTCAACGAAGCCCTCGGGTCGAAGGCTTTCCAGCACCAGTCGGGACCGGACGATGCCGAAGAAGAAAGATTACTGATAGCTGAGCGCGTGGCCGAATGGAAGCTTGCGCATCCAGACAAGTGTGTCGAAACCAGCAGCGGGGACATCCAAGACGACGACGTCGACAATGCCACTCACGCGGCACTTCTGCGAGGTTACTCCAAGGCTGCCTGGAAGAATGTAAGTCGTTTATTTCTTGGGCTCCGATTGACTCTGACGATGCGCAGTGATTCTCAAGTGCTTTGCGAACAAAAGGTCGGCGAAGAAGAGTAAGAAAAAGACCAACAATGAGTCCGCCGACGCGACACCAAAGGCGACTCTTGGGGACGTTGCGAAATTGCTCGATTTTACGACACTCAATGGACGCAAAAAGTTCGCTGCCGAGGAGCAAGACGCTATCGCTGCGCTCGCAGCGGCTTTACCCGACGACATCAACTTGGGTGCCAGGACGCGCAAAGCAGAGCGGCTGCTGTGGGAGAAGCAGAATGCAGAGGAGTGGGATGCTGCCGCCACGAAGATCGACGAGAATACCGACTGGGTGGAGTAAGTGATGTTAATTGTCTCCGTGCCACTGGGCTCACTAGAATATTGCAGACGACAAAATACTGTCAACGGTGGCTTCAAGTCCATGGTGCAAGCCCTCAACGAGAGCAAGCAATTCCGACCATTTGCCGCGGTGATGTGTATGGGCTGGATTGACGTCGATGAGAACGTTCAATTCAATTGGTAGGCAGTCTGTGCGTACTTGGGATCTATACTGATTGTGGCGACAGGGTGGAGGCCGTTCCAGATGGGATATCCATTCCGCACGGCTTCAAGGAGAAAAACCACGCGTGTGTGCAAGGTTTGGCCGACCGCATGAACGGCTGGCTCGCGGGGCCGCTGAAAGGTACGCTAGCTTTATTTTTGGGTTTTTCATGGGTGGCACCGGGTTTAATGGCGGGGACGACAGAGTACGTCCAAGCCGAAACGCGGAAGAACACCGCGCGAGAAATACCCACCTTCCCTCTGGCCCCCGAAGATGTGTACGACCAGGCACAGAAGAAGCTGGTCATTATAGTCTCAGCATACTTACAAGAGTCATACGGTGCGTGGCGCGAATGGTACTTGATTATCCTTGATGGCTCACTTTAACTCACTTGATTGCGTACAGAGTACGCGTTCGGGACACAAGACATTCCTTGGGCCGATATCGTGGAGAGGCCCACTGACTTCTACGACCCTGAGCGAGTGGAGACGCCACTCAAGGCGCCAAATTCGCTCAAGCCGGGCGAATGGGTCGAGCTCGCTGAAAATCTGGCATCAGTAGCTGGCGCAGGCACACCAAATCTTTTTCGCAAGCCACTGAAGCTCGACGACGATGCGGGGCCAAAGGGGACAGCACCCAAACCGCCTTTCGCCCCGATGCCACCTGCGCCCATCATCCCGGGGCCCGTGGACGACGATAACGAAGAACGCAGTGACAAGGGCGCACCCAAGTCGCCCAAGCCACCTGCGCCCTTCATCCCAGGGCCCGAGGACGTCGCGCCCATCATTCCACCTGCGCCCTTCATCCCAGGGCCCGAGGACGTCGCACCCATCATTCCACCTGCGCCCATCATCCCAGAGCCTGAGGACGTCGCGCCCAAGCCACCTGCGCCCTTCATCCCAGGGCCCGAGGACGTCGCACCCATCATTCCACCTGCGCCCATCATCCCAGAGCCTGAGGACGTCGCGCCCAAGCCACCTGCGCCCTTCATCCCAGGGCCCGAGGACGTCGCGCCCATCATCCCACCTGCGTCCATCATCCCAGGGCCTGAGGACGTCGCGCCCAAGCCACCTGCGCCCTTCATCCCAGGGCCCGAGGACGTCGCGCCCAAGCCACCTGCGCCCGAGATCAGCGAGGGAGAGGACTACAACGACGGAGAAGACGACAGCGCGGGGGACAGGAAGGAGGGAGTGGTCGTCGTCTCACGAGGACGTCTACGAAGGCGGCGGCAGCGGCGAAAGCAAAGGCGGCGGCGGCAACGAAGAAGGCCAGGGCGGCGGCACCGGCACCGGCCAAGGCCCCACGTCGTAAGGCAGTTCCGAAGCGCGCGCGGGAGGAGGAGGAAGAGCAAGAGGAGGAGCAGGTAAAGCCGCAGGCGAAGAAGCGGCGGCGGCGAAAGACTTGAGTCAGCGGGCGGACTCAAGTATCTGGATGACTCAAGTATGGGACGACTCAAGTATGGGGGACGACTCAAGTATGGGGGACGACTCAAGTATGGGGGACGGCTTAAGTATGGGGGACGGCTCAAGTATGGGGGACGGCTTAAGTTGGATTTCTTGTATTTCATGTACCTACCACATGTACGATATATGATACAGATATATGAGATATATCGTGTATGACTTAAGTCATCGCAGAGGGCGACTTGAGTGGTTTTGGCCGACTCGAGTTGGGGGCGCGACTTGAGTGGGTATGCCGCAGAGGGCAGACGTGCCTGGCGGTGGGTGGAACATGGGGTGGAGCGACTTGAGTCGCGCCGTGACTTAAGTCAGGGACTTAAGTAAAAAATCGGTCCAACCGCCTCTTGACTTAAGTGGGGCTCGGATAGTTTCACGTGGATCCTGAAATAGATTCTAAAGTGGATTCTGAGTGGATTCCGATGCTGTTGCACCTCTCGGAGTTGAAACAGGGAATCAGGTGGATTCTGGGTGGATTCTGAGCGGATTCTGATGCTAGAATCAACATCAGAATCCACTTCAAAATCCAGTCAGAATCCAGTCTAGAATCCACCTCTAAATTCACTCCCTATTGGAGCCAGCTCGTGGCTTTCGGGCCGTGCGCAAAAATAGCGGGCATATGGCTTCAAAAGCCATATGATGGCCATTTGCATCATAATTTGGCGGGTGGAGCCATGTGACGCGCACGCCCCAATAGTGTTGCCGCGGCTCGACTTGGCTTGACTAGCCGATTGAGCCAAGCTGAGCCAGCCACTCCCACAGCGGCTATAAGTGGCTCGGCTTCAGCTGAAGCCGGCTTGAGCCCAGCTTAGCCGCGGCTTCAGGCCTTTTTTCAAATGTGCTAGCAAACCGCTCCCCTCTGGTCTTTTGAGCACACTACATATTGTGTGATGCTCTCTTACTACAGAGAACAATTCTTGGGTCTTTTCCATAGCAACCGGGAGAAAGTCCTTACCATATGCGGATTTCGGGTGATAAATGGACAATATGGACTACAAGCGATAAATCGCTTCGTTTGGGCTCAATTCTTGCTCAATTTCCTTCGGAAGTGGCTCAAATTAAAGCTATAGATGTATACTAACAGGATATAAAAAGCCTGGGCGAAAACTGACCAAGACCGTGCTCCGAGCGCCAAAAATATGCTCACAGGCGCGAGGCCTAACGTGGCTAGGCGGGCTAAATCAAATTCCTGTTGGACACCAGGAAGATGAGAAAACAAAAATCAGACATCTTCACTACGAACATCTTATCACGGGAGCTCGCGAGCCCGTCCGAGATACACAGCTTACCATCCGGTGTATCCACATATGTGCATCATCCTGCTGTACGGAATGGCTGGTACAGCGCCATGCAACGCACTGCTGCGAGGGACCTATTGACGTCCCACGGCCACGGAATACAGCAGTGTTTGCTGGTACTGATCTGTGCGGATGTCAGAGCTTAATGTGGGAGTGGCGCACACGGAAGGCTTGGGAAGGATGCGGAGTATTTAGGTGAAGTTTTCACAGGAGATGTCCGATGGAAGGTCTACAGGTGGTTGTGAGGAAAGAGGAAGAAAAGAGGAAAATTTTCAGATGCACCCAATAAATCCTCAATTCCCACAGTATCACGACCACCGTTTTCCCGGGAATCAACAGAAAGCTGGCAGGATGACGAGAATGCTAAAACGCGGCGGGGCGCAGTGCCCAATGGCTCCCTTTCAAGGATCTTCTCAATGGGGAGCGGCACCCGATATGGCAAGACAGTGCCCTGTGGCTGTGCCCTTTCTCGATAAGGAAACGGTTTCAGAAAGTAATGGTCGTGAACCTGCTCTAGCAGCTTCCACAACGTAGGAAAGCCTAAACTATCCTTGTAGAATATTATTTGACATGTTTACAATGAACAATTCCGAGGCAGAATTTTGAAATTCAAATTGTCCAATGATCCCAGTTCAAATCCGCTAGGAAAATCTTGTATCCCGAACTTTTCAACCGAAAAAAAAAATCTGCCTCGGAATCATTGAAGGGGCGGATATCGGCTATAACTTCCACAGCCAAAGTCAACCTCAAATAGATCTCCTTTCTGAGCTGGAGGGGTTCAAACCAAATTTCAACTTAACACTGTCTATGCCCCCCATACCCCATGATATATTGGAACTAACATCCATAATTATATTCGGCATGCCAAGGACCCAGAAATTGGAGGTAGAGAGGTAAATATTGGTTTCTTCCGGAGTATATGTTGGGGTATGCTAAATAAATGCTGTCTTTTGTAATTTTGTGGTCAAAAGTAGAAATTCCACCTCGGAATTATGGTGGCCATTGATGATATCAAGAACATTGTCACTTGAACCTGGTCTTGAATCACCCCAGATTCCAAGCTGGAGGTTGAACAAATGTTTCCATAATTGGAAACTGAGGTTGGAGAGGGTCGCAACATTGTTTCCAGGGAGATTATAGCAACTCTAGTTGAACTGGGTGATCCCGGGGTATATAATTCCATTTTTTATTCGGAATTTCAGCCTTGAGTACAACCGGTTTGCATCTTGGATCTTGTTGCTTCGTGTTGACGGACCGTGGGAACTTAATCTTGAGAGGCCTTCTCAGGGCACAGACTTCACAATTTTCAGTGAAGATTAGGTCCTAACAAGTTTAGCTCCCCAAGCCATGTGTTTTGCCAGGGAACATACCACCCCTCCTTCGAGTTGGTCGAAATCAAGATACCAAAGTGAGTGTGACAACGCGTGACAAGAGTAATCTCTCAGACGAATTCTCAGACATCAGCACAATGAATGGGCGGATAAATCTATAATCATCCATAGTGGGAGATACAGCCATTCAAAACAAATTCCTCTGCAAACATGAATCAAAATACTCTCTATTTGAGGTGCTGCAGGCCAGGAACCAGCTAGACCTCGGTTCAATCGGGAAATTGACACAGCCACAGGGCACAGTCTTGCCATATCGGGTACCGCTCCCCATTGGGCACTGCGCCCCGCCGCGTTTTAGCATTCTCGTCATCCTGTACGACTTTGTGCCCGAACTCAGAAGCCAAAAAGCCAAGGCGTCCCAGAAGATGAAAGACGGGATGAAGGGTGGCGTAGACAAGCATCCAGAGGGACTTGAATCAGCCCTGGTCCGTTCCGGTGCATGTGGCGGGATGAGAGACAAGATCTCGAGCGGAGGCAGCAGATCGGATAGCCTTACGGCACATCTGATAATAATTTGACGTCGACCAGGTCGATGTGGTGTGCAAGAGGTGCCGGGGAGTCGTAGGAGTGGTTAGAAACCGTGTGGCCCCAAATGCTCCCTGAGCCGCGGCTGAGCCTCAGCTAAGCCGCAAGCCGCCCAAGCCAGCTGTCTATAAATGGCTCGGCTCGGCTTTAGGCGATGATGGCTCTGGAGTCATCAAAAGCCGAGCCGAGCCAGCCGTAGCCGAGCCGCGGCAACACTAATGTCAGACGAGGCCTTTAAAATGGCCGTGTTTATGGAGCGAGGTACAAACCGGCACCATTACGAGACCACTCCCAAGACCTCTTGAATCCCCCCCCTCCTTCCATTCCTCTTTCCATGATGGCTCCTAAAGCTGCCGCCGCTTTACAAGGGGTTTCGCTCGCTGGACAAAACAAAACGGCTGTCATAGTCGGTGGGACTCTTGGAATCGGTGCTGCCGTTGCTCGACTGCTTGCAAAATTGGGGTGTAGCCGCGTCATTATCTCTGGACGCAATGGGACAAGAGGGAAGGCCATGCTTGAACTCATGAAGAATCTTGCACCAGAGGACAGCAAGATAGGGGTCGACTTTGTGAAGGTGGACTTATCGTGCGTCATCCATGAAATTTAGGTCTTGAGCGTTAATAGAAAACGCGATACATAGGGACAGCAAGGGTATGCGAGATGCAGCAACTTCCCTTCAGGATGCTGCAGGACAGAATGGAATCAATTATCTCGTGCGTCAGACTTGATGCTGTCGACCTGCATACCGTAACCCACCCACTGCTCAGATCATGACACAAAACGGGACTCCCGCGGGGCGCAACATCAAATTCAACGCGGACGGGTGATTATAAGCAAGTTAGGTTCTTTAAATTTCTGTTCACCCGTGTCTTGTCCAGACAGGATACCGCCTTCGCTGTTCAGGGAATCTCACGCTTCGCGCTCGCCTACCTTCTCACAACTCGCGGAGGCCTTGCCCCCAACGCAATCGTCATGTCCATCGCCAACCAGGGGCAAACACTGAAGGATCTCTCCGTCGACGATCTCTCCCTGAAAGCCTCTTTTGAAGCAGGTCGAAGCGCCCCTTCGCTGTTCATGGATCAAGCCAGACGCGACAGCATGGTGCTTGATGCGACTTTCGAGGTTCCCGCCTTTTTCGTGTCCCTGGTTGACATGTACCCATTTCATTTCATTTGACAGGAACTTAACATCCGCTATCCCCAATACCACTACTACAGTCTCTGGCCAGGTGGGTTGGGTTCATCATTATCCCTGCCTCTCAAGGAATTTCAATGCCGCTCATTCGGCTTAGGGCTTGTCAAGACGGAAGAGTTCGACTTCAGTCTGTCTCCAGGGTATATCAAGGTTCTAATGTGGCTGGGTCTCAAGCTCATTGGCACCACCCCCGACCAATACGCCACGCTTCCCGTCTATGTGAGCTGTCCCCTCTGCACTCTAAATGAATCCACGTCGCTGATTCGTGGAATGTCTTCCCGCTTCCCCTCTAAATTGATTCGCTCTGTGCAGATCCTTGCATCCCCTGAGGCTCCCGAAAAATTGGGGTCCTGCAAGTACTTTGACCGCGTGCTCAACCCGACGCAGCTGGGGTCATGGGCGAAGGTTGCGAAGAACCGGGAGGCGCTGTGGAATAAACTCCAGCAAATTGTAGGGGAGTCGTGAGGTGGCGGTGGAGGGTTTTCCGCTTGGACAACAGGTCCCCATATTCTGAACTGCCACACGCACCTGTATCAGCGAGTCAAGGTTTACAAAGGGTTTATGAGCTTCTAAGTCCTATAAAGTCCCTTCATGCGGAGCGTCGTGGGCCAGAGATGGCAGGAAGGACGCACATCTCAACCAACTAATCCTCCGCGCTGCTGCTCTTCGGCGTTGTCCAAGCGCCGCCAAGATGCGGGAGAAAATGAACATTGTTCCTCGCCGATGCATTTCCCTGCATGACGGACATTAAATTAATCCGCGGGCGTCATTGAGACAGGGAATGATTATTTGGTTTCATCTGTTCGAGTGAACTGAAAGGTGCAAGTGGAGAAGCCGAGGAGTTCCAGCCCAGGGATGAGACCATAATGACACTTAAGACTCTGTTTATAATTCTTGGGACCATTATACGCAGCTTTTATTTTGTGGAATACATGCTTGATCACCCCATTTGTGTTGCACTGATTATTTTTATTGTTTCCATACTCAATATTAATCACATGAATATATTTTACAAACGAGCGTTTATTCCACAAACGAGGCTTGATCTCGTTTGTGGAAATAATGGTCCCATGATTTGAATATATTTATTCGCAAACGGAAAATACACTCGGTACTGATACTTGGGCGCACCAGGGGCGTCCATGGCCTCTTCGACATAAGTTTCGAGCTCCGTCTTGGTCACATGCTCCTCAAGCTCCGTCGGCGAGAAGACGAGCTCGAAACCAGGGAACGCGGCGGGCTGCATCAACCGAGCCAAGACGCTGTATGGAGTCGGCCGAATCGCCTCGCCGGTCGAGTGAATAACCTTGGTCCACGGCTTACGCTGGGCCTCAGACCACTTCTCCAACGTCATACCCTCGACGGAGGCTACGAAGAAGTTGCGCGGGAGGGGGGTCGTCTTGCCGTGTGAGTCCCAAATGGGAAAGAGGTCTTGTATTCCGCCCTTCAACTTGTTGTAGTCGTCACTCAACGTGTTCAAACCAAGGCGTTCGCCAAAGTCCTTGACTTGCATGTAACAGTTGTTATACGCTTTGCCGAGGTAAAGATAACGATGTCCGTCGTCGATGGCATCATCGACGGTCTGCCAACGGGTACTCCCTGCATGGCGTCGCACTGTGAGACCTGGTTCATCAAAAGGGTCATGAGCACATATACGATAAACAGATAAAACGTAAAGGAATTCGCTCTGGTCGTCGCTGTGAATGATATTCTTGAATACGTAGTCGCTGTCTTCCTCGTAAACCTGGAAAATTTGGTACTGCGGATATGTGGTCATGTCGAACCTAAAAACCGCTTCAAATGTGTATGAATATATGTACCACGATCTGAAGGTGAAACATACACTGAGTCGGACTGCCTCGGGACTCGCGTTGGGCGGAACAAGAGGATTGTTGTGGGCTCGGTATCATCGACAACCCTTTTAACGGCTCCTGCGGCGACAAAATCGTCCGGCAGGTTGGACACGACACCGATGGATGAGGATCCTATTTCTTCGGAGGCCCTCGAAGGGACGGCGTGAAGAGTGTGCCTTGGTGTCACTCAACAGCGGCCTGAAGCGCCACAGAATCGCCGGAAACATCGGGATTGACTTTTGGGCAATACAATTCGGGTTAAAGGCCAGATAACCGCGTGAGAGCAACGCACGCCCTTCCCCGCCTGCCAATGCATCCGAAGAGGCAGGGCGCCTTCCACCATCTGCGAAAGAGGCATGGGTTCCGCTCAGGCCGGAGCCCCGAGAAGTGCCGTTCGTCTTTCTGTAACCCTCCTCTCCCATTCAATCCGATCCAATCCAAATGCGGATTCGATTTCGGGTTCGGCGACCACCTCGCACGCACGCGTTATGCATGCATCGAAGCTTGACAGGTCGCGACGGCGCCGACGAGCACCCAACTCGGGGAGTGGAGGGAGGGAAGGCAAGAGTAGAGGAGGGACGAAGATGGGAAGGGATGGAAAGGAAAGGAAGGAAAGCAAAGGAAAGGGGGGAAGGAACGCACACCTTGCCGCACGGAGTCGCTCTTGGTGGCAGGTAGGGTAGTCAAATTCGTGCATCTAGCCAGGCCCACATGGAGCGCGCGCGCGGGTTGGGGCGAGGGCGGCGGCGGCGGCGGATTTGAATCCCATGGGAGGGCGCCGGCATTTGTTCTGATGGGGGGCGGCGGCGGAGGGGGCGCAGGCCGTCTCTCGTACATAGCTGGAATTGAAGCTGGAACAGTATAGGGTAAGAATAGAATGTGGCCTGACGACGCCTGCGTCGAACCTCGGCTTCGAAAGTTTCGAAGGGAGGGCGAGACGGCCGCACTTGGCTTGGCCTGTGCGGACTCCGATGGGGATGGGGACGAGGAGAAGTCCAAGACGCACCTACGTACCCACATTCGCCGGCAGCGTCTCGGGTCCCGGGTCGCGCATTTAGATTATTGCGTGTGCATGCGTGCGTATGCATCACGGGTTTTGCGGTTTGGGGGCTCGGAAACACCACGATGGCACGACGATGGATGCGGGAAGGCGGCCCGCAAAAGGCTATAAAAGAAACGCGGGAGCGGTGGGAAGGGGAGGGGGCGGGCGGGCAGCGGGCGGCGGAAGGCGGAAAGCGGAAAGCGGGAGGATTCAATTAGAATTAGAAGGGACACGAAGCGGATTTTTAAAAAACGGACCGCGATGTGCGTACTTTCTAAGTCTGGAGTTCAAGTTTTAACTTTCATGCTTCCGCCGCCGCCGTTCCTAGCCGTGGGACGCACACGCGTTGATGGCGTGGCGTGGAGTGGAGTGGAATCGAGGAATGCTATGGGCGGGAGTGGGATACGTGTATCGCGGGAGTCTGGGATCGGAATTGGGTCGGAGAAGGACGGGTCTCCGGTCCGCGGGATATGAGATCTGCGGGAAGTATGGATGTAAGATTGGTTTGGATTGGAGCAGGATGGGTTGGGATGGGATGGCATTGGGTTGGGATTGGGTTGGGATCGAGATGGGCATTGGCATGGGCATTGGCATTGTGGGTTGAGACGGGGTGGATTGGGTTGGGATCGGGAAATAATACCAGGGACATGGATATGAAGACCGGGTGATGGAACCGAGGACGCACGGTGTACCCCCAGAGTGGGATGAGGATGTTACGCCTGAGACGCGGTATGGGTATCTGCGGCGTTGAGAGATGAAGGGGAAGGAAAGGGATGGTAATGTGCGGGGGCGGGGGAAGGCGACGAGAGGCGTGGGCGGTGTTGGATTCGGGTTTGCTGCGTCACGTCGGTGTTTTGGAGCGCGGGAGGAGGAACGGGTTGTGAAGGCAAGCAGTTGGAGGAGGCAACAAGTGGCTGCAGTGGGGCGAGGGACGACGGTGTCGATTTTGAGCACAACAGACACGCCGACGCTTCTCATGGTCAGGGAAAGTAGGAGAGAACTCGATAAGACGACGGATCTAATGAGAGGAACGGCACGTCTGAGACATTCACACATATATTTGCGTACAAGAAAGAGGTACGGCGTTCATACAATGTAATTCAAGTTACAGCAATCCATTCAATATTCCGGAAGTCCGTCCTCGTCGACCTTATCCTTGGCCAACGCTTCCGCTGTATAAGCAACGCGGCATCAGCCACGGGAGAGAATCAGAACGAAGTAGCGCGCGCACCCTTATGCTTGGCCTTCGCCTTGTCGGCAGCGTCGAACCCTTTGGTCTCGACGAGGCGGTCGACGAACGCGCCCGCAAAGCCGGCGATGAGCGCCTTGGCCTCGCCGTGGCTCGGGGGCGGCTTGCCTTCATTTTCGTACTGCTCCTTCACGTGCTTCTGGTACGCCTTGGCGGCCTGCGGGGAGGTGGTGAACGGGGGATCGAGCGGATGTAGAGGAAGGGGAGACGCACCTCGTACGACGCGGCGGCGGCGATGAGCTCGTGCGACAGCGCAGCCTTGTGGTGGGGCTCGCCCTCGGTAAGCTTTGATCGTATCGATTCCCGTCAGTCAGCTTATCGCCACATCGGGCAGATCACGCACAACGGTGTACGCATTCTTGGCCTCGTCGCTGTCGTGGTGGAACCAGGGCATTGTTGTGAAAGAAAGGTAAGTGTAAATGTGGATGGAAGGAGGAAGGAAGGCGATTTGATGATTGTGGCGGGTGCGGCAGCCTCCTTATATACCCGCCCGGCTGATCAAATTCAGTTTGATCCGTGATTAGCACTGCATCGTGTCGAAGAATAGTTTCCATCGGATACCAAATAAATTTCCGTCCGGGACTTCCGTCTCAAATGTGGCTGCAATTGGCTGCAATCAATTTCGTTACCATGTCAATCAGCTGGACTCCACTCCGACGGTGATGAGGATCCGCCGGCGCCGCGCTAGCCGAGTTGAAACACTGCCTTGATTGACGCTACACCGGTTCAAAATAACGTTGCACAGCTTGGGTACAGGTCAAGCACCGCTGTGATTCACCCAATTTCAACAATCTCCTCCAATGTTCGGAGCGTCCGTACTCCCTACATTTGGTCTAGAGTCGGAAGTCCAAAGTGCCGCTCGGCGACATCGGGTGTGAAATGTTAATGATTTTTCATCAACACCAATCAATTCGTGCACACCTCTGTGTCTGTTTCAATTTTCTTCTAATCGGCGGCCCGTGCGAAATCCCTCAACTTCAAGGTCTCACTCTATCCTCAATCCTGGGCCAAAATGTCTCGCTGGCCTGAGGATTTATCGTATTACTGTACTATTTCGATCAATTCGGCGGTCACGTGTCACGCACCCCCTGTGCCGTGACGAATTTTGGTCTCGGTCACTGGTCACGGCGCCCAGTGCAGAATGTAAAATCTGTGACATCCGGGCCAAATCTTCCTTAGAGGTGCAAAAAAGGCGGAATTTGCGGTTTTTTTTGTCTCGAGTGCCAAATTTTTGAGGATGTCACGCCAAAATTGGCTGGTTGCCGAAGTGCCGAATCGGTGTTTTCGGTCACGGGTCACAACCCATGCTGAATTGATCGAAATACTACAGTACGCTTACAGCGGGTTGGATCCGCATTCCGCAGTCAATCGACAAGTCATCCCATGTCATCCCGTCTAGGTCTGTGTCATCCAATCCATCCCGTCTAGTAAATCCGGAATCAAAATCAACACCACACCCACACACCCCGACGCCGGCAACTCTGCTGATGTAGAGTCGGACAGATGCTGATCATCCGTTCTTTAAGATTTTGCTCATTCGGCAGTGCACATCACGTTGCGTATGTTGTGTTTCTCCTCCATAAGGCCTAATTAATCTGTTTTTGCTCTCGCGGAGTGCCCTCATGGCCTACTACGGACTGCGCTGTCAAAATTTTGTTTGTTCCATCTGAGCTGCCCAAATCGGCCTCTCTTGAGTTGCGAGCCAGCTGCGATCTTCACACTCACAAGAGCGCGGTGGGCCGCTTCGCGGCCCCCCACTTCGACTGGTTAGGGGACCTGTAATGCGCAGGGTGGGAAAGGATTATTTTTTGAACTTCGCTCAAGCCGCATAACCCACGCTTTGACAGAGAAGGGAAGGGAGGGGTTTGTGTGGGAGCGGCAGTGCCTGCCGAGTCGGAGTTGTCATCGCGGCCCGTTCGAGCGACTATCTTCTAGCCCACTTCCTAAATTCCCGAGAAGTCACAAACAACGTGGAAGATGGAGGAATTGATACTATCTCAAGGTTAACTTGTAGTCCCCAATAGATCAAGCGGAGATTCATTCAGCAGTTAGAACTAAGTGCGGAGCTGGCAGAGTCGTCGGAGTTTGAAGGCTTCAGACAGACAGACACACGAGGGTGATATAAAGAGGGTGATGCGGGCGCTACACCTCTTAAAGAGCCACCGTGCACTAATGGTCCTGCCTTTCTTCCTCCCATCCTTGCTGCCGCAACCATCTCGTCACAACGAGCAACTCAAGTTCAGCTATACGTGTGTCAAGCTTCGAGGTTTATCTTTCAGGCTGTGCTCTAACATGTTTTCCTTTTTGGACCAACCACCTTCCCATTAGTCATGCGCTCAAGGCCCGTGCAAATGAGTGGTGTGTCAACGTGTCTGCTTCCTTTTCCCTATCACTGTCTCGCTCCTGCAATCACGGGGTGCGATCTCCTCTTAAACTCGCTCTACCTCCAAAACCGACTAAGCTACGTGTTGCGAGGAGAACACTCATCCGGTTTGCTTCCCTCCGCACGTTGATACACCTGTCTCATGAAATCTTCCCAAGATTGCCCTCAAGATCGATTTTGCCCCCCCCAACTTCAAGACGCAAAAACAAGGCCTGAGCGTCCACCCACATTGCTGCTTTCGACGCACGCTGGAATTTCTCCCATTCTTTCAAATTCTGACTTCTGCTGTCGCAGTAGGGTTCAGTGAATCTTCTGATGGGGTATTCATTCAAGCCTGGTGCATTTTGTCTGAGTAATTGCAGCTATCTGACCGAAGCGATGCCCTTGGGCTTTTCAAGCCATCATGTGTCCTCTAGAAGGTAGTCAGCCGTACTTGCCTCCTGCCTATTGCTTACTTTATTCAGACGTAGTGCAACCCTCTCATTGAAATTTATGCCCATGTCCCGTGCATGCATCCACGTTTGGCGAGTTCCTATGGTGATTGCAAAGCCGTCGTATTGCTGACTGCTGACACTCTGTTCAACAAAGGTCAGGATCTCAAATGGTGAACAGCAGAAGTCTCCTCCAGCAACAATTCCTGCAATCGAAAACGGAATTGAAAAAATGCTGCCTGTAAAGTACGCCCTGATCATGCTGGGCGGGCCGTGAATCGATTTTTTCTGTCTGTCTCTATTCTGTCCAAAATTATCCTCCTCATCTCACGAGCAAGCTCCGACCCTCAACTCCGTGCCAGCGCTCTGATATGCCTTCTCCTCCTTTTGCTTTCTGATCTGCTCTGCTGTTTGGCTTAGCCCATTCTGTCCTCAACTGTCTGTGCTCCACACTGCCTCTTCATTTCGGTGGAACAGGCTGACCAGCTCGCATTCCTTTTTTGACTGTACGTAGCAAACCGCAGTTGCTGCATGGCACAACGGTCCAGCCGCGAGGCCACGCATGTCTCTCGACAAACTCTTGTGGGATCCCATTCCTTCACCTGTTTCGCCCTTCTTCGACATTGTTCCTGGCTACGATCTGATTTTCAGCTGTTGTCTGCTGGTGTACTGGGCTTCAACTCAAATATTCCCTGGCCAAACACCGGTTGCCACTGCTGATTGTGCTCTTTTCTAGCTGAGATGAATGCTTTTTGCCGACGGCACTGTTCGGCCACCTCCCGTTCAAAATATCTGAATGAGACACATTCTAACCCATAATCTTCCGCATTCTAGCACGTCTTGGCATCTTCTTATAGCAACTGAATAAATCCATCTTTTCATGTCGAAAGGAAGCTCTTAAATTGCCTTGCCCAGACGGTTTTCTCCGTCAACCATACGAACTATGTCAACTGCACCTGAAGTCAGTGGCTCCCGTCATCTTGCGTTCTCTGATACCGGAGCGAAGCGAAGGGTTGACTTGTTTTCAAGAAAAAATATCGGACTTGCCAGAACGAGACAGGATGATACAGGATGATGACCGGTTGGTTGACTCCGTGGGAAATGCGAGTCCATTATCCAAGTTCCCGACGTCACCGAGCCAAAAGTACGGCCGAACACAAAGTTGAAATGGAAATTGAGTGGTGCTGTGGAAATGTAATTCAAAGTTCGAACTGGTGTGTTGAGTGCAGTATCACATAATTCAAGCCTATTTGGAATCTGGATCTGCAGTCTTAATTTGAGCCAGTGCAGCGTCGATCAGGGCCCGGGCCTGCCCGGGAAATCAATGCTTAGTCTCGGCTAACAGTCTCTCATGACATCCCAATTTGGGAACCCTGTCATGAGAGTCTGGGTCCAAGTGCGGCCATATAACCGTACCTCTGCGCTATCATTTTTGATCCAAATTTCCCACAATATGTACCTTTAACCGAGGTTGCCGGAACAGCCGGATGACACATTCCCACGCAAGTCGTGGCTTGTGCAAGGCTTGCGCGAGGCTCGAGCGCTGTATCTCTTTCTCCACACCCCACTTGCTTGACTGTAAACTCTTCATAGCACCTCTATCTGCCCTCCTATATCTTCTCTGCCCCAGTTCCACCCAGAAATGGACCCAACTTCGAATGTACAACAGGCTGGATTCTGGGAAGAAATCAGACCAAGCAGTTTTACAGTTGGCAAGATGATTGAATACAGGCGCCTCGGGGGATTAGACTTAGGAGGAGGGCATACACAGTGATCACCCGAAAGGCGACCTGCGATGGAGAAAGTCCGCCCTCCTTAAATGCTCCTTCGGATTTCCAAAATTCTAGACCAGCACACTTCGAAAGCATTAGGGGAAGTCAAAGTGAGTTTGAAGGTGGATTCTGGAGCGGATTCTGACTGGATTCTCAAGTGGATTCTGATGTTGATTCACACACGCAAATTCGCCCAGATCAGTGCCAGTGGATCCTGAAGTGGATTCTAAATTGGATTCTGAGTGGATTCTGATGCTGTTGCACCTCTCGGAGTTGAGACAGGGAATCAGATGGATTCTGGGTGGATTCTGAGTGGATTCTGATGCTAGAATCAACATCAGAATCCACTTCAGAATCCAGTCAGAATCCAGTCTAGAATCCACCTCTAAATTCGCTTTGACTTCCCCTATTATAGAAGCAAGCTGCAGGAATAATATCCCGTGTATGGGAAAAAATAATCAGGCCCTCGGTCGCCATTATGCTGTCTGCATGAATATTTTTCTTTGCGTTCGGAGTGGGCGGGAAGCTCCGGTCCGGCTTCCCGATCATTCTCAAAATGGAAATCTGAGACCCGAGGTGGCCAAAACGGGAAGTAGATTTGCACCGCCACGCACCACCCAGACTACAATTCCCTTCTTTTCTGCATCAATGGCCCGGGGACGACACTCAAATATCCTCTGGCTTCCCACCACCTGTCGCCCCTTCACCCGAGCGCAGGTTAAATTCCTACATGAACACATCGAGGAATACAAGGTCGCGCGCGATCTCCGTGCGACCGGCGAACTGGTGCAATCGTTCGCCTTCTACACCAGAACTGCTCATGCTTTTATCGATGCATACGGTTATGCAAACGCTGAGGGCGAAGCAGACAAGCAAAAAGTTTTTTGTGAGTGTGCGCGCGGTGAGTCTGTTCTTCTGAGTCTGTTCTCCCGCTCCTCCCTCCCGTTGAGCGCTGACGGGTGCAGAGCATCAAGGACTGGTATCGCCGCTGGAATCGGACCAATTAAACTCTGAGATGGTACATAATTACCCCCGACCCTTCCCCACCACTGAAACCCGTACAGGCCCGTCACCGCCAAATGCTTCACATGCTTCACACACGGGTCGTTTGTGGCCCGTTATTACCTTCTCGTTCCAACATGAAATGTGATAATGTAATCGGAACTATTCAAGTAGCGAGCTACCCGAAACCTCATCAAAGATCAGGTACTCGTCCCGAAGCAGAGGCAATCAATTTCTCGCGTGCGATGGGCACGCGAACAAACTGAACCAGAATTTATTAGATACTGGTGCGCGAACCATTTGGAACCTTGGATAAATTGTGATTAACCAATATCTGTCTCCCTTATTTTTGCACTATTTGTTTCTACCCCCCCGACCTTTGTGCCCTTGTCTACCCGAGCGCAAAAACAACTTCGCGCGTGATACTTTTGAACGGCCCGATCAAGCGATCAAGCGGACATGGCTGTGCGCGCTTGTCCCTCACGCTCTTGCCAGCACAACGCTCTACAGGGAGTTTAACTCGCTGTACAGCCGGTATATTATACTCGCGGACCGCCCGCATTGAACATGTACGACGGCCACACTCCTCAAGGGCGACTGGTGCAGCGCCACGGCCAGCACCGCGGTTACTACAGTGCGAAGCGATGATGCGCTCTCTCGCGCCCACCTAAGGCGAAGGTCGGAGCAACATGGTTGCAGATTGGCATCGGTGCATGCGAGGATGCCAGGCTTTTGCAGATCGACATTGGTGCGTGGCCTCCGGTTGTTTGGCGGTTGCAGATCGCTTCTTGCCAGGTTCGTCGCCCTTTTGCCATGAGCAAGAAGGATGGGCCGTCTGGGTCCTCAAGCTCAAACCACTGGACTCTCAGCTCTCAGCGCAAAGGTAGAGGTGAGCAAACTTTATTTCGAGCGGGTGACCTTTTTCCAATTGACGCACTATGCAGGCTCGTTCTCATCCACTAAACGGCTGATTATCGGGGGGCCACCTTCGAGTATCAAACAGGATGTCCCTCCACCGACCACGGAACCGTACGCGGGCTCAGCAAAGAGTCGCATCCGATACACGCACGGCAAGCGCACGAGGCGGCCGGAGCCTCTGACGCCGACCGAACTCTACCACACAAGTACACGTCCTGTTGCAGAGGCCCCCACAGCTGGCCACAAATGCATGATTTGTGGAGGAGTGAAGTCCCATCCGGTTTTGTACGTCAGACGTTCTTCTAGCCCTTGAAATTCGAGCTTATAAAACAAATGCAGGAGCCAGTGCGGGCACAGCTACTGCTATGTCTGCATTCGCATGCGTCTGGAGAAGGAGTGGACGTGTCCATATACAGACTGCAACCGTCTCATGTACAAGGCGCCGGTGATCGACGAGGTCGAGGAGGATGGGGTGGCGGTTGATTATCCCCACCGGGTGGACAAGTCGAAGGTGGTTTACACTTGGGACGGTTTGAGTTTCCCTTACCGCAAGCAGCCCACCTATGTATCCTCCTCCCCATAGATTGCTCGTTCCCGCCGTAGTATGTTGGTAATATCAATGCAATTTGGAATCCTAGTTTGATCTTGAAGAAGGACGATAAGATGGTGAGTAAATTGGATCATGATGCTTTTGCCCTGATATCGTCGAGGTGATTACTCTGGCCACGATAAGATGGTGAGTAAATTGGATCATGATGCTTTTGCCATGATATCGTCGAGTGATTACTCTGGCCACGATGCAATATGATTCCCGAGTGGACTGCGTGGCCGTAATGCGAATATCTTGATCGAGGGTGGCCATCTTTTTCTTCTGCTGGCCATCATGAATCGCAGGGGCAAAGGGACCCGCGGAGGCGCACGGCCGCCCCCGCCAATGATGCATGTCCATGCTTCTCACATCGGCCAGGTCATCGAGATGTCGGCGAATGGGCGTAGGGCAAACACGAGCGCACACATTCTCAGCACGCTGCCTAGCCTGACGGCGTTCACAGCAGAGGATATTGAGACAAATGCTGCTGTCGAAAGCCTGGATTTCAGCTACGATCTGGGCGACACCAGCCTTCAGGGGGAAGTCCAAGAACCGGAGACAGACGGTATCAAGCTCAAGAGGAAGGTATACGAGAACTCGGTGCGTCCAGGTGCCTACGTGCCAAACTAAATAATTTATTAATTAATTGTGGCCCACAGGACTATCCCATGCGGACGTGGGCGGAGCATCAAGACGAGTACCTTGATGCGATGCTTCGTCTGGAAGGGAGAGGGTACCCAGCAATTTATTCGCGTTGTGGCGATTGTCAGGAGCCCGACCCGACATTTCGATGCGAAAATGGTTCGTGCCACGGACCGTCTTTGTATTGTCGCGGCTGCATTGTGAACCGACACGCAACGCTCCCAACACATAGACTCGTGACCAGTCTGCCTACGATTAATAGCAAAAACTGTGGCGAGCACTTTGCCGTAGGCAGACTGGTACAACTCGGGACTCGGCAAAGGGCTGGGCCCGGAGTTTGAAATTTAGTAGTTTCCCACGCTAACTTTCAGAAAGATCATTGGTTTCTGGTTCAATTTTGGCCCAATTCATTTGGGTCAAGTTCCGTATACAAACGATAAATACATTCCTTCAAGTCTATCTCCTTGGAATGACATTTCAGGCCACAAAAATCCCACAAAATTAGAGGTAGTTTTGAAAGGAATTGCGCGTGGAAACTCGCTTAGCGCTTGCCGAAGCAATGGCGTCATCGATTTTAAGCGATTTTAGTGTGGGAAACCACTAAAATTCAAACTCCGGGCCCAGCCCTTTGCCGAGCCCCGAGATGTACCAGTCTGTCTACGGCAACCGTGCCCCGTCACAGTAGGTTGATATCCCGTAGGCAGACTGGTTACGAGTCTACCCAACACATTGGATCCAGGTCAGTGCTTCAGTGCCTTCGCGGACCTCGCTCACGCGGCCCTATTAGGAATGGCGTGGCCTATTATTTCAGCGAGGCAGTCTCAAGAGTCTCGGCCTCGTTGTACAGGTGGGCCACCCCATTGGCTACGCGTGCCCCAATCCCGCCCGAGCTAACAAGACATTCGTGGTGATCGACGTGACTGGGGTTCATAATATTGACGTCAACTTTTGCCATTGCGACTCGACAGTACACCATCGCCAACAACTGATGAGAGCCCGCTGGTGGCCAGCGACGGCGCGGGATCCGCAGACGTGCGCGACGTTTGGTGTCGTGCACCTGTTTCAGCTCTTAAATTGCCTGGGGAAGGTCTCGGCTCACGACTTCTTGCGAAGTCTCGAGCTCTTGACTAACAACGACGGCCTGAACCCTCTGCCAGTGCGAGCGAAAGATTTCTTCGACACGATCAGTTATTAATTTAATTTTAACTCCTAGGATCGTCGTCGCGCTTTCCGCCACATCGTGCGACAGTACCGGACGACGTTAATGATGAAGCACGCTGGGCGAGGGCACCACCCCGGGGGCGTCAACGGGACCGCACAAGGCGAACTGGCTTTGCAATGCCGGGCTTGTCCTCAGCCCGGCAAGAACCTGCCCGAGGGATGGGACAAGATCAATTGGGATGCAATGCCCGAGGACCTGCGATACGTGTGGCGTAATTGCGGGGACAGCTCACTGACATTGAACAGATACAAATACTTCTTATTCTTGGCCCAGGACTGTAACTTCCGCTTGATCAACCGGAATGTGGGTTCAGTGGGGAAAGATCCAATACTTGGGGATGGATACGGGTACTTTGTTAACAACGCGAGATACGCGGAATACATTCGCCTTCACACGACGGACGAGGAGATTTCAAGTTGTTTTGGGTTTCAAGCCATGTTTCTGGCGACGAAGAAACGGGTGAAGGTTCTGCGAACAACGGGTGTGGGAGGCGTGACCTGCGCTCGTCATAACATGTGGCGTCCGAACGGTATCGGGGATCTACAGCTTGGTGAGCGGTGAGTTTGATTCCCTCGTCTAACCGAAACTCATCGAAAACAGATGCGCCAATGTAGATTTTATTTTGTTCTCCTCAATCCTCAACATGGTTATTTTATATCTGATACTTTCGTACGACATCACCTGCCAATACCTCAAGAACCTGTGGACGCGCATGGCAACTTTGCCGCGAGACATGCATTTGGCAACCAAACGTGAAAATGTCTGGTTCAAGGTGCCAAATTTCCACTTGCCTGGTCACTGGCCAGGTTGTCATGCATCTTTCTCGTTCCACTACATGTGGGGCGCGGGGAGGACGCATGGTGAGACGGTGGAGCAAAACTGGGAATTCACGAATGGGGCGGCGCCGTCCACGAAGATGATGGGCGTTGGCACGAGGCACGCGACGCTGGAAGATCTGTTCGGCTTCCACAATTGGCGCCGTCGGGTCTCTTCGCGTCGGTTATTCCCGTCCCGCATGGCGGAGAATGTCAAGGAAGGCCAGGCACATCGCGAAGCCTTTGAGGTGTTCGACGACGCTCTGCGGGCGGTCGCGCCAGAGCTGGTTGCAAAATGGAAGGCGAAGGTGCACGAGTGGGAATCGTCGCAGCACAGGGCGGGAGATGATTCTCCATTCGAGCAAAAGGAGAACGGTGAGAACATGTGAATTTTGGATCTGATGATTACTGATTGCTGATATCCATAGTGATGAGTATGCGTGACATTCAGTTAAAGCTAGCAAGAGAAGAGACGCTGCGGAGCGGGGACGACGTCGAAGTCGAGCGTGAGGACACTCCAAGTACATTCGTGTCGATGGGTATGGACATCGAAGAGACGCAGTAAGTGGTTATTTATGACCTTATTTATCGTTGGAAATTGGCAGGTCTAGAAACGAGGTTTGAAACAGTGTTTTACAGGTAGGAGGTAGGAGGTTTTTGCACCTGATGAGGTTGAGGTATGAGGTTTTGGCACATTATGAGGTTGAGGTTGAGGTCTAGAATTGAGGTTTTGATACATCATAGGGCAGGTTGCATACCTGCTGTGTTGAGGTTGCATTACCATATCAAAGCCCGAGGTCGCCATCAATGGTTGCGAACTGTCAAGTTCAGGTTGAGGTGCACATCTGCAACCAATTTCCCCATTGGGATATGACATCGTTCTATTATGATTTGACATCATCAAACATGGTTGAGCATCATCAAATATGATGAGGCATCATCAAATATGATGTAGCATCATCAAATACGATGAGGCATCATCAAATATGATGTGGCATCATTGAACTATGAGTTCAATCGGTCTTGGATAATCCTAGCCATGAATTCGAACCAGGTATATAAATAGTAAGCAAGACAAGACCCCTCTTTTTTGCTCGCCTGCATTATCACTTAACTCGCTACTGCCGAACTCGCTCAACCTCTCATTTTACAGGTGTGTCTCAGAAAACTTTATGCCTGTTCGCTACTGAACATAAGTCTTTCCCAGCAAACCAATACCATCGCTTTTTTCTCCTCGTTTCCTGTTGGTGTATTTCCTATTTCCTGGTTACTGGGTCGCTGACTGGAATATTGCACAATATAGCCTGCTCAAGATCCATCTCCATCCTTCTTCGCTTCTCTCTCATTCATTTTTTGGCCTTTTTGTTGTGAGTAAATAATCGACTTGAAATCATTCTCAAGCTTATCAACTTGTTCAGAGTTCACTCTGACAGTCATTGAACTGTGAGGCTCCAATTCGCCTCCACTACTGTGAATTGCTAACATCAGTATAGCATCATGAGTCAGATCAGCCCCGAAACTCTTGCTCTTGCTCTCCAGTTTGTACAGCAAATGCAGCAGCCTCTAGCGACACAGCCTGCTCCCCAACCTGGGTCATCTGCCAATGGACTCGCCTTGCCGATCACAAGCTATACCAGTACTCGCCCTCCTTGTGCAAGCATCCCCTTATCAGCTCGGGGACACCCAAACCCAACAACAGCAGCTCTTCCCTCAGCCATTCTTGGATCGTCTTCATTGGCAGTTCCTATGGCTGCTAATTCGAATCAACCTCGCCAGGCTGCAGGATCTCGTAGTCGGCTCCAAGATCATCCCACTCGCTCTGAAATCTCTGAGGCCAACCAGGGTCGAAATGAGGCGATTGACAGTCATTTTCCTCTTGGACCCTCCCTTCCTCCTCGAGGTCGTCGTCGCAATGGTAGGACCATCGTATTCTTTTCGTCAGCAGGTTCGAGACTATGAAGTACTCCACCTGCAACTTCTTGCCCTCTCCAACAGAGGCATCCCTCGTCGGACCGACAATCTTATCACACTCACTCGTGTTCCGATCAACAATCAACTCACTCTCGGTGGGCTTCTCAGCCCACACAATTCACCAAGATTCTGCAAGCCAGATCTCACCATTAGAAACAGACGACTCATCCTCAATTTTGGTACATCATACTATACTCTCTTTTTCCCTTTTCTGACCATGATTTACAGTTGTCGCTCAATCAGGCACTACTGGGCTTGCCAAAATCGAACCCACCTCGGGGTCACATCTTGCTCGTCGCCATTCTTGCCTCCCCCAATTTATGCACTCGGTTTACTTTGCTGGAAACGAAACAGGGGAAACCTCGTCTCAATGGTCTCCACCCCCTTGCGACTCTGGTGGCGAGACAGATGAAGAGATGGAAGTCGATGATATGCTCTTCGTTCGTGGATTTCCTTTTTATGCAGTCGGTATCTTAATAGATTATTCTGCAGGACTCTGACTCCGAAAACTTACCCCCTACTCCGACTCCAGTCCAGCCGACCCCACCAGCGATGCAACCTCCTGCTCCAGTAATGCAGGCAGCAACTTCGACTTCAGCTTTGGCTTCAGCGACCCCAACTGCAGCAGTACTTCTCCCGATACCCACTCCAAGATACAGACTGTAGGCACTTTCGTTAGAGCGATGATTGGGCTACAGCTAATCACATACTATTTAGCATCCTACTTCCTCTCTTGCCCTGCCGATTCCATCTGAAACATCTGCTACACAGGTATGACCTCTTAAACTTGTCTATGTCATCTTATCGAACAACTCGTCCAGAACTCTCTGCCTGTGCCCTCATCCTCGTCGCAGGTTAGTGTCGGGCATTTGCCACAAGTTTCATAACTGACTTACCTTCCCATAGTCGACTGGTTCTGGGCTCTGGGCGACCACATGGGTTCCGATACCTGGGCGATATAGAACAGTCTTTCAATCTGACGACTTCGTCAAGTCCATCTTTGAGACAGCCTCAAGCAATCGTGCTCCCTCTACCCTTGTTATCTCAGGCCGAAATATACCTGAGCTATCTATGTGTCTGGTTACCAAGTGCAAGGAGGCAGCTGCTCGTCGCGACTTCAGCGAAATCATGGCTGCCGATGTCATCCTCCAAAAGTGTTTGGAGATAGAAAGGAGATAGTGCCGGATTTGGAAAGTTGATGGAATGATGGGAAAACACATCAAGCAATCATGACAGCAAGGACGACGTCATAATTCCCAGGAATCAGCATGATACGACAAGCACTGCCTTCATACAGAAAGGCAGTGCAACTATGCAAACTAAAGTGCGGAACCCTTTAGACAGATAATGCAAGGCAGCGCAACTGTGCAAACCAGTGCGCAGAGCTAATTACAGACTAAGCAAGGCTGTGTAACTGTGCAAACCAGTGCACGGAGCTAATTACAGACTAAGCAAGGCTGTGTAACTGTGCAAACCAGTGCGTGGAGCTAGTTGACAGACTGTGCAAACCAGTGCATATGACCTCATTGATTATTATCGAACAGTATATAAGAATGCCTGTAGTACCTAGCTCAATATCGAAATTAGTACATACCAAAGACTCTGCCTAGTGAAATAGGCAACCCCGAAGAACCCCAAGACCAACGACCAAGCCAACGACCCCAAGCCAACGACCAAGCCAACGAACCCAAGACAACGACCAAGCCAACGAACCCAAGCCAGCAACCAAGCCAACGAACCCAAGCCAACGACCAAGCCAACGAACCCAAGACCAGCACCCACGCCATCGACCTACGCCGCTTTAAGTTTAAGCGAACCCACGAGTAACGAACCGCCTTACGTATAGGCAACCTACGAACCACCAAGGACTTATATTTTACGCCTTCACCTCCCTTACGACCTTTCACCTTCTTTCACACTTTTTACCCATTCTCCCTCTTCTCATTTTATTGAGAAACTTACACCTTTTCACATCACTACACATTTCCCGAACCTTCGAGAATCTCCCGAATAAAGCCACTTCCGGAGCACCTTGAGTATAACACTTTATACACCTGACATCATTGGAGCCCACCGCGAGGGGAAATACAGTGACAACAAAACAATACCTTATACCAACTACAACCAACTAGTAAACCACCACCCAAATGTTCTCTTACCCAAATCCCAAGACAAATTTTGTGAATCCACCTCACAACCAGAATTTGCCTATGCCATACTTATCACCTGCAGGACAGGACATCCATGACCCCGATGCATCACCACCTCCATGGCCGCAGACGGGATCTGCGGACCCTCACGTAACATTTGACGCACAGCCACAGGCATCTGGCTCGGCATCAAATGTTAATTCCTACATCTTCCCTTCCTCACCGGAATCAGTATCACCCGCCTCCTCACTCTTGACGGACCTGGAGTCCGAAATGGAATTAAACCCAGAAATCCCCCAAACACCTAGATTTGCCTCTCGCTCAACTTCTACATCACCTGAACCACCTAAAAGAGCTAAGAGGTCAGTTCCAGTTGCAGCTAGCCTTCCAGCCCGTTCTGTCCTCGACATGCCCTTACGAAATAGCCGAGAAGCCCCGAAGACCTTCAAAGGAAAACACAGTGAAGTCGAATACTTCATTCACCACTACGATAAACTGCTTGTGAAGTTCCGAGTCAGTGAACCTTATGACCAATGTGAGTGCATCCTTGACTATTGTTCTGATGACGTACAAGCTTTTATTCGCGCAACGGAGCACTACCAGAATAATGACTGGCCAAGACTATGGCGGGAAATTCTGAAGTGTTACGATGCGGAACGAGCCATTACACGTTACCGTCCCACAGACATCACAACATATACCCTCAAAACCAAGAACCGACCTATCCATAATCTATCGCAATGGAAAAAGTACCACATCAAGTACCAGACCATGGCGGGAACCCTACTACAGCAAGGACAGCTCACTAAAACACTGGTGGACGTGTACTTCTGGTTGGGCCTGCATCGAGATCTGCGAAAAATTCTGGAATCCCAAATTCTTCGCCGAGCACCCAAGCGAAGCGGTAAGAATCCATATTCTATACGAGAAATCAATGAAGCAGCTGAATGGCATTTCCGGCGAAACCGTGCCGAGACCATGGTCGTGAATGCCGCAGACTATGTCATTGATAATGATGGAGGCTATTACGAGGTCTCCTCTGAAAACGAAGATTCTGAAAATGAATCAGAAGACACCGACTATGAGTCTTACCGCCGAAAGCAGCGCGAGAAACGTCACGCGCGCAAGGACAAAAACAAAAAGAAGCGCGAGGCAGCCCGGCAAGCCACTATCAATGACCACAGCGAGAGCACCATAAAGCCTACGGGGAATGCCACGGAAGTGGCTGACCTTATACGTCGCCTGAACAAAATGTCACTTGATGATGCTGACTATGCGCCAACCTACTATTCCATTATTGCACTCGACCAGACTGGACATGCGGTAAATTGCATAAATCCGCCAAAACTCCAGGCAAGATGGAAAACTAATGAGAAACCACGAAGTCTACCTCCCCGAGATACCCCGAGGACCTTTTCCCCCAACTCACCTGCTACTTACCCCAATAATGTACCACTTGGCGAGAGACCCGAGACACCAGCATACACCGATAGGACCGAAGGCTGCTTTGGATGTGGGAAAACTGGACACATAGCTATTGAGTGCCCAGAAATCCTGGAATTACAGCGCACCGGAGTAATCAAGATTGATGGAGACACCCGCCGGATAAGGATGAGCAATGGCTCGTATATCAGACGAGGGCCTGGAGAAAATATTGTACAGGCCGCCAAGCGTCTATCGGTGCCACGAGTCATACTGGGAATCACAGATGCCCACCTTGCAGGGGCGTATTACGGAAATCACTCAGACTATGTGGACCCCCACCAGGAATTTCAAAATCGATTTGCAGAAATTGATTCTGACAAAACCTCATCTGATTCAGACGAGTATTTAACAAATATTCAGGGCTATGTTTCAAACAACCCAAAAGACAACTCCGATGGGGAAGTGTATCTTACGATTCCCAATCAACGCTGGCCGCATAAAGGAAAACATATTCACGAAGCTGAGCGAACCACCCCGAGCACACGAACCGCGCGAAAGCTAGCATTTGATGGAGTACATGTGCCCCGCCGCGACCATTCGAAAACTCGAGAGCAAGATTCAACAAAATCCCCATCTCAACAAAACACACTACAAACACCATCTCTGAAAACCGCAAAGGGAGCGGCAGGAAAAATCCGAGATATTTTGTCTGATGTAAAGCCTTATGACGCGCGGAAACCTCGGTTCAGTGAAGATGTGGATATGGAAATAAAGGACGACTTACCGGCACAACAAAATCCGCCTGAACCTGTTCGGAAAAACTCCATGACCACGAGTCCGCCAGTCGAACGAACTTCGGTGCAAAGAAAATCTTCCGCACCAGTAACTACCGAAGCCACTTCTGAGCTGACACGGCCCGAAGCGCGAAACACCAGTCGCCAGTCCGAAATACAGGCATCCGTTAACTTTCCGGGAATAATTGAAAGAATGCTGGACCTGGAATTCCCAATGACAGTACGTGAGATCTTGGCCACTTCTAAAGAAATCCGCAATGGCCTTCAAGATACCATCAGACTCAAAAACATCAAAGCAGTGTTAATGGGCATTGACTCACCCTTTATAGCACCTTTAGTAGCACAATGGACATGGCCCCGTTCGGATGGAGTCTTAATCCGCATTGAAATGGAAATTTCGGGTCGCCGTGTAGTGGCAATCGTGGATACCGGTTCACAATTGGATGTAGTAAGAGCCGACGTGGCTGCCCTAACTCTCCATCGACCAGTGGATATGACACGGGCGACTGGCATGAATGATGCAAATGGAGGGCGAGGTGAGTTACGGGGATTCATAAAAGACGTGGAACTTACCTGTGGTTGCGTATCCACAAAAACCGGTTTGTGGGTATCTCAGCAGGCACCATTTGACTTGTTGTTGGGACGGCCATGGCAACGCAACAACCTGGTATCTATAGACGAACGAGAAGAAGGGACGTATCTGATTTTCAAGGACAAGGAAACTCGGCGCCCTCGATACGAATTATTGGCTGTCCCTCACGAGGCTACCAGCGAGGTATTGTATGGGGGAGAGCGACATACGTTAGCGTACATTGCCGACTCCGAGGCCGTGTACGAGACCCCGCTCCACAACGAGAAGACCTGTCAAGAAAAATTACTCCAAGAACTCTCCACAGAGACCGACGCTATCCACGCACCGGAATTCCAGGAGCCCGCAGAGCTCCAAAGATCCAGTCTCCACACCGAAGCCCTAAAATCAAATAAACATGACAGTTGGAGTATTAACGACGAAAGGACGCTACTGGAAAGTACCGGACGACGGCTAGCTCCACTTGGCACTAAAACTCTTGAAGAAATAGGCCTAGGCGCGCCGACGTCCACGCACGCAGGTGGCGGGAGCGCAACTACGGACAACGGCGACCTCACGAATCACGAAACACCCAAGATATTGAACGCGCCGCTGCCACGCTAAAGAAAGCTAGATTCAAGTCCAAGGCACAATTTGAGAAGCGATTTAAGCATCGGCTGCTTAAAGAGGATTTCAGACCCGGAGAACTGGTCCTAATGCGCGCAGTAAAACTTGAAACCACTGTGAGTTCTACAAGCAAAACGGATGACCGGTACAAAGGACCCTATGAGGTGGTGCGAAAGAATCGGGGAGGAGCTTACGTGCTAAAGGAACTCGATGGAACCTTACTAAAACGAAGGGCAGTTGCCGCCTTTCGGCTCCTTCCGTACATCACGCGGGATTATTGGTTTATGAGGACCGGATGGATGGGAAATGACACGGATGGATACCAGGAGGATGAGACCACTACCGAATCAAGCAGTAATGCCAGTGGAGAGGAAAGCCTGACAGACAATGAGTCAGATAGTGCTTGACAAGTAACTGCATCAGGACCCTCGACGGAGAACTTAAGTGGCGTTTAAGTCCAAGCTTAAATGGCATCACTCCACAGTAATTTATATGAAGGAAAAAGGCCCAAGAATCATCCGCCACCCAATTCGTTACCATGAAAACTCCAGTTTCACCTCCTACAGACTTCCCAGGCAACACCCCTGCTGAAGGACTGGTTATAACGAACTTCTGCCCCGACAGCATTTGCGAATCTAGCAACGACGGGAACAGAACCCCGACCTCCGAACCCATCAAAGTGTTCTTTGAAGACAGAATGGAGGTAAGAGGGCTTCACTCGACCCGGTGTACCATGAACTGAAGTCGAATTTGTTGCACTCACGGTCTTCCTCCATTCTACCCTGCACACGCCTACTCTAACAGTACTCCGCCGACTTCGTAAGGGAATTTGGGTTCAAGTGTGCCTCGCCAGTGCCACGCACTTCGGTACCCAACCCAAACGATGTTATGACAAGACACAACCTCGCCGAGGATCATGCCCGTTTTGTGCCCACGCCTTTGGGACCTGTCCAGTCCGACCTGTACGCCACCCTGATTGGGACTCCCATTCCTAACCTTCTTGATGACAACCGGGCTGCTATGCGTAATGAATCCACGAACTTGCTGAGGATTCCGGAGGAGCGTGCGGCTGAAAGCACTCAGAGCCGTGCCGAATACCCCACCTTATGCCGCACACTTTATAGGTCGATCACGCCCGCTCGACCTCAGCAGCGCCACAACCACGGGCCCGCATGTGCAGATGCCATGTGTCCAACTTCGGAACATGTGGAGATCAGTTTGGGGACGCTTCCTTGGGGAGGAATTGTGTTTCGCGTACCATTTCTGTTCAAGACCCCCATTCGCGAAGGCACGGTACTACGCTTCCAAGGAGCCTTGGTAGGGCAGTGGGTTGTGAAAGGACTGATCTGGGAGCACGAAGAGTATCATTTCGCCTCGGTTCACATGCGTGAATACTGGCGACGGGAAGATGCCCACATAATCTTTCCGCAGCACCTCATCGAGTTTGAACGGCCTCTCGAACCTGCACCTCTTTTGGAACGTGCATTGACGGCACATGAGGGCCACCCCCTTTGGAGAATTGCTTCATCTCCTACCCCACTGCAGACGCCAGCAGATCACGCGTGTGCTGAGGCCCTGTTTGCAGCCAGCGCTCAATACCCGCAGATGCCATATTTCTCCCCGTTCCGTCCCACAAATGTGTAGAAATTAAGCCGCGTATTCACAAACCCCCGTAACCAGTAATCGTTGTGTACGCATAGAAGAAAGGATTCTTTTCTTGGTGATTTTCAAAAACACGTCCCAAGAATTGGCTCTGAGGTTACCAAGGATGGCAATACCAATGAAAGACCACGGCTCTACAACCAAATTTGGAAATACCATCAGTGGCGAATAAGATTGTGGAGCAAGGAAATTCCCGGAAAGCTATAACGAAACGCTAGGCAATTGGATTGAAGGACAAATTGTGGCGTTAACTTGTACACCCAACTTTAAATGGCATGGCCCTTACTAAACAGTATTTCAAGAAAGTGGGAAAGACGGTGCATTCTCCACTACGTCTTTCCACCCATGGAACACCCTGCTATGATACTTGTTACCACCGACCACAAAACGGAATGTGTTTGGCAGCCTGCCAATACTACCAACATCCAGTCATACGAAGTCAAGATCAGCACCGGGGAGGAATGCGAGACTAGCTCCGGGACGAACAAAATGGTATGATTCGAAGTTTGACCAGATCCACCAAGAACTAAAGTTCAAACTTCCACCACACTCCTTTTAGTCTAAAGCCCTGATCTCACGACTCCACGCCACGTTCCGTCGACTTCTTCAATGGATGTGCCTACACCCGGGCGCTCCAGAGAACCACGAGATTGCCTTCTACCATGAGGAAGGAGAGGGCGCTCGACAATCCTTCACGACCAAAGCCACCACCAGCCACAACCTGTCTGGTAGCCCGACCAAGGCAGTCTCTGCAGCCTCTGACTACGACACCTTCTTTCGAAATGACCAGATGTACTTGGACACACTCGATGATCAGGCTAGGAGTGCCAGTCCAGACTTAGACATATCCTTGCGCAACAGCGATGCGACATACCTTGCCACGTTGATCCCCAACGAGCACTTCCCAGGCATAACCATGGACCCCGGGCCATACGACCCAGCGCACGAGGACAGCTCCGCAGCACCGTACGTGGTGGACCTTCCGCCCCCAACACGGGTCGACGAGGACACGGGGAGATCCCCACAGCTACGTGGCTATTGATTGGTGCGATTCATCACACCTGATCGCCCCCAGCCGTTGACACCGGCAATCTCGCCAATTATGGCTGTCGATTATCGTCATGCGAGCGACTGTGTGCTCATCATCATTAACGACCTTCCGTGGGGTGGAAGTGCCTTTATGGCTCCCTCCGAGTACGATGCGCGCATCTTCGAAGGGCGCAAGCTGCAATTTTGGGGGGAACTACGTGGAACTTGGACCGTTAAAGATTTCACTTGGCAGAGGGGAGGGCTCGCCTTCATCCGAGTGGATGAGGAACGACAATCACAGAGGGCTACGGTTGGTTTTCCCCGAGCATGTGTTTTCATGAAGGATCCCGACCCAGAAGTCAACCGTCGCGCCAACTGGTTCGCCGATCAACGCCTCGCACGGCGCGACCGCCAATTTTCACACTGGACTCCTCGTGAACCACCGCCGCCACCGCCTCCCTCGCCTGTAGAGTTTGGGCAGGACGCAGAATTGGAAGGGCCGGAGGATATTCTGGAGGAGCATACAGAGTGATCACAGAGCGTGGGGGCAATGAATCACAATAGATACATGCAATGTGCCTTGCTCATGACGAATGATTTCTTGGTTTTTCCCATCGGAAATCAAAGTTATCCAAATCACGGCAATAATGCAACCGAGGACGGTTGAAAGTTTCGTTCCCCGCGGATGTCATCCTCCAAAAGTGTTTGGAGATAGAAAGGAGATAGTGCCGGATTTGGAAAGTTGATGGAATGATGGGAAAACACATCAAGCAATCATGACAGCAAGGACGACATCATAATTCCCAGGAATCAGCATGATACGACAGGCACTGCCTTCATACAGAAAGGCAGTGCAACTATGCAAACTAAAGTGCGGAACCCTTTAGACAGATAATGCAAGGCAGCGCAACTGTGCAAACCAGTGCGCAGAGCTAATTACAGACTAAGCAAGGCTGTGTAACTGTGCAAACCAGTGCACGGAGCTAATTACAGACTAAGCAAGGCTGTGTAACTGTGCAAACCAGTGCGTGGAGCTAGTTGACAGACTGTGCAAACCAGTGCATATGACCTCATTGATTATTATCGAACAGTATATAAGAATGCCTGTAGTACCTAGCTCAATATCGAAATTAGTACATACCAAAGACTCTGCCTAGTGAAATAGGCAACCCCGAAGAACCCCAAGACCAACGACCAAGCCAACGACCCCAAGCCAACGACCAAGCCAACGAACCCAAGACAACGACCAAGCCAACGAACCCAAGCCAGCAACCAAGCCAACGAACCCAAGCCAACGACCAAGCCAACGAACCCAAGACCAGCACCCACGCCATCGACCTACGCCGCTTTAAGTTTAAGCGAACCCACGATTAACGAACCGCCTTACGTATAGGCAACCTACGAACCACCAAGGACTTATATTTTACGCCTCCACCTCCCTTACGACCTTTCACCTTCTTTCACACTTTTTACCCATTCTCCCTCTTCTCATTTTATTGAGAAACTTACACCTTTTCACATCACTACACATTTCCCGAACTTTCAAGAATCTCCCGAATAAAGCCACTTCCGGAGCACCTTGAGTATAACACTTTATACACCTGACACCGACCAAGTATATAACCTGTGAGTACTTATTATGATCTGCCCACTAATAGTATATGCAGTCTCAACAATGATGGTAGCCTTCTCTCAACTGGTGTTGGCATCGGGCGAGAAGCCATATGGACAGCCTTCTACTGTTATGTTCAACATGGGGGGCAGTGGTTCCTCACTCGGTTTGAAGGTAAATGCTCGGTAGCAACGACCATGCCTTTGGCTAGTTCAGGGCTGGTCAATGCTGATCGTCGCATAAATCTTATGGTACTGGGATGTCTGGCTGCTCTGTTGCTCATCCATGGTGTTACGCCCGTGCAACTCCAGGACCACTCCCGACCACATCCGGCCGCCTCCAGCCTAACTTCCGGCATTCCCCACCACTTCCGGATCTTCATCCGAACCTCCGGTCCTCCGATCTCCGTCTTCCGTCTTCCGGCTCCGGCCTCGGAAGTATCACGGAACTTCCTCGGACTCTCCACACGACACCAAGTCCACGCAGTGTCGTATCCGATGGTTTCATCAGTCATCCGACTTACCATCACATCCTATGTCCTTATGCACTATGCTCCACATGCTTTCCTTTATTGTCCTTATTGTTATACGACTTATCTTATTGTCTTTTAGTTACTTCCCTCCGCATCCGGACTTGCCTCGTAAATATCATAAATACGTAGTACAGTCTTGGATGTACCTCAGTTGGATTATAAATGTTTACTCCGCACCAAACCAACTTCCGGTCGAACTCCTGAGCTTCCGATACTTCCGACTTAACGTTGTAACGTTGTCCCTGTCTTGGATAACTCGTCCGGTCGTCATTCCTTACTTCCGCCTCTTCCGGCTTCCTTGTCTCGACAACCTACCTTCGTCCGACGTCCGGACGCGACCTCCGTCCTTCATCCGACGTCCGGACTTCTTCTTGTAGTCTCGGCTTCGAACCTTGCCTTGACTCCGGCCTTCCGGATATCCGTCCGGCCATCCGAATTCCCGTCCGGCCTTCACCCAACTCGTCCGGCCTTCACCTTACTTGTCCGGCCGACGAGCAAAGTCCTTCAATCATCTTCGTTGTCATCCTTCCCTATTCAAGTTGCCAGCAGTACAAGCCCCACTCATCCTTAACCCCCTGTGGTGTAGTGGTTTCGATATCCGTAGTTCCGGATCCCACATCACTGACCTCCGTTAACTTCCGCACTTCCGTTAACCTCCGTCTAGCTCCGTCTTCCGGCCTTTCGTCCTTCCGGCCCGGACATCCTTCCTCCGGAACCTACCTCCTCTCCTCTTCTCTTATTCCACCTCTCCCGACACGGATATAACACATGGGATCGCTCCTGAGCCTCTGAGCCCCTGTCTCATACAGTGGGCAGCAAATCAATGTGATGTTCGGTCGCTGACTCGTGAATTCATCGGCGAGTGGCACCCCGAGCTGAAAGCTTTGCTGGATCACTGGATTTCGGCAGGGCCTGCAGGCGACATACGATCGTTTGCTCAGCACTTTGCAACTTTTCATGATATCCAGGCCAGTCAGAAACTAATATTGTCTGCTCTTCATTGACATGACCTTCTATTCTATATTCTAGATTGCTTCTCTCAATAGTCGCGACTTGGCACAACACGAGGCCCTTGGCATCCACATGCTGTATACCTCTGTCATTGGACCCCAGCCTCCGACCCACACCGAGCTCATGGAGTTCATTACTGGGTTCCGACTTCCCTGCTCCAATGGCTTCGACTTCGGGCAGGTATGTATCATGGTTCGTCGCACTGGGTTTCACTTACTGACATTTTTTCGGAGGTTCTCTGCTCAGATCCTTCGGGCTCTGCTGGTTTTATTTCGAAAACTTGGACATCGGTCATACACGATTTTGGCTCGATTGAGCCTTACCTCATTATGTTCACCCCAAGTCAGTCTGCGATCAGACAGTTCGTTGAGTCTGCCACCAACCCCATCCTCGCCATGGATCTCCCTTCGATGCTCCAGAATTTCCTGCAGACCTCGGGGGTCCCTTGCTCTGCCGAATTGGACGAGGGAAAAGCAAGATTCAGCAAACTAATTCCATACAATGAGGTAGACTCCCCTGCTTTCAGGCCGAAGTGCTTTTGCTGGTCGAGCACTGGATCTCCTCACATCGACTTTGACGAGCATCAGAAACTTGTCGTCCATTTTGTTGGGCCCGATGACGAAGGTTATCACAACGACAAAGCCACAAGGAGGAGCTTGATGAAGCAGGGAGTAATCGCATTTCATGCCTGCTTTCGCACAGTTCGGATTCCGATTATTTTTCTTGCTGAACTCTGCAGTCGGTCGTATCCTGCTCAGGATGAAGGTGGGAATGACATCTGGCCCTTCACTGTTGAGCAGGCAATCGAGAATTGGTTGTTTCTGCAGACCCTGAATGGGATCGGGGCTCATACAATACTGTAACTTGTTTGTATCATAACTGGACCGATTTTTACTGTGGACTCGCTACTATTTGTTGACAAATATTCGCTCTTACTCTTACACCACTTATAATACCACTGTTGCCTTGGTCATAATTGTCACTGTCGTTTTTGAGCTATCAATGTCTTTGGCTGTCATTTGATTTTTGCTTTGAACTTCATTTTGCGACTTGAGCTGCCTTTCTTTGTGCTGCAACTGATTTTTGGCAGCCTGAAAAGCTGAATTCAGTATCTAGGTCATATTGCTGCCTAAGGTACTTATGGTCATGATGGTGCAGTTGTAATGTTTGTTTCGCCCCAACACTGGATAAGGTTGGCTGTGGTGCATTCGGAAGGCTCCATTTCAAAACCCCAGGTGGGCAGTTAATTTACAGATTTCCTAAGGCATTTTGTTGCGAGTTTCAAGCTTTTTGTATTTCTGTCTTGGGTTTTTTCTTTCTTCAAGTATAGACAAAAATATCACTGGAATTACAATCCAACCTCTATTCTCAATTAAATGTTAATCTGATTCTGGGCTAAATTCCCCTTCCTAAATTTCGATGTGTGTGCCTCGCTCCATCATCTTTTCAAATTCCTCTTTTATCCTAGCAGTGAATGGGATTGTGCCCCCACAAGCAAGTGTGCCACAGAGAGGGGTGGTACTATGTTTGTATGTCTGCTTGTGTCCGAGGAGAGTTCCAGCTGCCTGTATTATGCGAACTTTCAGGGAGTGGTCAATGAAATTACCACCTCCATAAGATGGTGCCAGTGCTACTGGTTGTTGGGTGATCGGTGCAGGATTCTGAGCATGGCTGCGAAGGGTGCGCCCTGACTCAGGCACACCCAGTGGAGATAGGGCAGGTGGAGAATCAGGAACAATTCGGCCAGTTGTCAACGACACAATAAATGGTGCATGTGCTGGATCAATATGAACGGGCCTAAAATATTCCATCAGGTGAAATAATCAGAAAAGTAACCAGTAGACATACGATGCATAGTTTTGCGTCAAAAGACCTTCACAGGGTGCACACTCGTAAAGTGGGAATTCGTAATGTTTACCACCAAGGTTGAGCCTGTAACCAGTTCCTAAAAGTTCCAGTGAGTTATTTTATCTGCATACTTAATTTTATCTACCTTCAGCAATATTGCGTGTCGCAAGCCTTGGGAGGCCAATTTCTCCGACAGCATCTGTGATCGAACTAATCATTTCCATGGGCAGAAAGGCCTTGGCGATGATCCAAGTCAAAGTGAGAGCAGTAATCACATCTTGATCATGTTCGATGGCCACCTCCTGGTCAATGTTGGTTGTGTAGCTTTTTGCAAGGCCAAATATGCGAGCATGTCGTGGACCAGCATTCCAGCCGACTTGCACCATCTTCCCTGGATGAGTGGGCTGCAGCAACATTTAAAAAAATCTGGTAGAGCAGAATAGGAAGGAGAAAAAATACATACCCGGACATTACGACGTTCAGAACAAGCTATGTCCACGACATGGTTATACCATTCGTAAAGCGGCGGCACATTTGTTGCCACTTCACGGTGCACTGAGAGCTCGATGTCTTTGTGGTCTTTGCTATTATTAGTATACAGACATCTGTATAAGTAAGGAAACACACCTAAGGGGTTGATAAAGAGGACAGATTGGTGTGGCCAGATCGTAAGGTAATCTTGACATTTCTCGATGTCAAGGTCAGTTATTATGTGGCCTCATTTTAGTGCAACTTCTGTCCGTGGCCAGAATATAATCTGTGGTTGAAGAAAACTACTGGGTTTGTCGGGGCCAGGCTGGTTTTCTATGAAGTACGCAATTGCATGGGGTTTCGGCTGCAAGCCTAGAAGATTTATCTTTTATGCTGTTAGTGACATGTAAAATGTACATTCAGATCCTCACAAATTGCCATTTTTCTCGATGGCTTGGAAGCCCTAGTACTTCCAGCTTTGCTTTCTTTGCTGTATCAATCCTCGTGTTTAGACCACGCCATGCGATATTTGCGTCGCCCCCAGTTTCTGTTACATTCAGAGCAAACCTAATCACATCTTCAAACTGCCAGCAAAAAATCAATCAAAAGCCAAATACAGAAGACTGCAGCATACCGTTGTGAGATCAGGGTGAATTTTAGTGACTGATGCCACCAGTGTATCCCTAGCATCTGGGACTGCAAGTAAGCTATCAAGTGATGCAAGAACGCTAGGCTCGTGGATGTAAGTTGTCGCTTGAGTAAAGTATTTATGAGTTGAGAACTTGTACGTGGAGTAATTTTCTATACCTGCTGCTTTGACTGCTTTCTTGCTCATGGGTGGGCTATCAGATGTCTTGCCTGTGTCGCGTTGTTTAAAAGACTTCATGTAGTGTCGTAAAATGAATGGAATAGAAGAACTAGGGTACAAGGACACAGGCTACACTACTTATATACTTAAAGATGGACATGCATACTGCATGTGTTCTGTGATGTCATAGGTGTGTTCTACGTGTGTTGTGATATCATACAATGCCTACAGCAGGTGTTCTCTATAAATATTCTATGCCTCATTATCGGTGTGTTCTACATGTGTTGTGATATCATACCATGCCTACAGCAGGTGTTCTTTCTAAATATTCTGTGCCTCATTGTCGGTGTGTTCTACATGTGTTGTGATATCATACTATGCCTACAGCAGGTGTTCTCTATAAATATTCTGTGCCTCATTATCAGTGTGTTCTACATGTGTTGTGATATCATACCATGCCTACAGCAGGTGTTCTTTCTAAATATTCTGTGCCTCATTGTTGGTGTGTTCTACATGTGTTGTGATGCCATGCCTACAGCAGGTGTTCTCTATAAATATTCTGTGCCTCATTGTCCAAGCATGTCCAACTTGATCTAATCTACTTCAGACTCAATCTTATCCAGTATTTTGCACGCGATCACATCTATGATCAATAAGACTAAAGGTTTGTATGTAGTAATCTAAAAAGCCTGAACTAAGTATTCTACATTAATGAGCGACGAGAGGGTATTCTAGTTAGCAAGATATACAGCAATGGGTCAAAGTGGTAGTAGTCTAGTTATGCAAATATATACTAGGGGTCATGTCGTCCATGAGGTTAAGAAAGGTCGCTGAGACTGCAACATTATAAGTAAATTGAATGTAAAACAAGGGGTGAATAGAATACCTAGGATTCAGAGGTATATTTGTTGTGAAGAGTGTGGCATTCAGCAAGATGTACTTGCTTGAGATCTGCAGCACATTTCTCGTCGCCTTGTCCCTCTGGTGAAGGCAATGGAATATTGAGGTCGTCGAGAGGGCCATTCTTGGCCCACAAAAACTTGATGCCCAGGTAGATATTTCGCAGCTCGGGTGTAGCATCGGTATGGTCTGAACTTCCATCAGAAATTGCCCAAATTGCTATACAAGATTATTGAGACTTGCCATTCCATGCTCGAAGGGCAATAGCCTTCGCAAGCTTGTACAGTTTCCACTTCTTGCCGAAAGTGGGGGCTGTCCAGGCGAAGTTCCCAAGAACCTGCTCGAGATTCAACTCAACAATATTCCCATTCTGGAGTGTAAATGAGCGAGAGGACTTGAGATCTCCAGGCTCAAGTCCAAGTCCGACAATGAGCCGCTCCATGAAGTAAAAGGAACGAGCAAGCGATGCGAGCGAGGTCGAGCAATTTCCGCTCCGAAATTGAGCTTTTGGCCGGATACTTTCGAACTCCGTGATTTTTGACTGGCATATTTCGATTATTGCCTCGCTTTTAGACACATTGGAGTGCCTTTGAGTAGGATAAGGTGATGGACTGCGTGATTGTCGCTTCGAAGATCGGGATGGTGAGACAGAATCCGAGGATGGTGTCAATGTAGAGTGAAGCAAGGCAGGGGTTCGGTGTCCATTCTCGACTGGTGGAAGAGAAAAATCACCACCAAAATCAAGGGAAGGTATATCATATCCCAGTGGGAGCGAAATCAATGGAAAGAGTGGAGTTTGTGTGATGATGAAGAAGAGAACGAAATGTGATCTCGGAACTACATCTATGGTAGACCAGGTGTCAAAAAAATCGGGTGCTTCAAGTCCATTCCCAGTGACCGAAGGTACATCAATGGCATCGTCGAACTCGGCGAGTGGAATGGTGGATGAAAAGCCTAATAGGCCACCGAGCTCTCGAAAACCATTCTGGTAATTGCGATAGGTTTGGTTGGCAAAATCAAGGGTCCTCGATATTGCGACCATAATGTTGGCAGCGAGTGGATGGGACCCTTGTATCACAGACAAAATAGAAGGATCAATCGCAATATTGCGAGAAGCAAGAAGATTGGCAGCATGAGATCACAGGCAGGTCAATAATGCCAAAGCTGTTGTGCACAAATATCGTCCTCCAACTCTTTCAACAAGGAAAGACATGGGGAACTCGAGCCCAGCGAAGACATGGCTAATATCAGGTGCAGCTGTCTCTTTGACGATGATGTGGCAGCTGACTTTCTGTGCAGGCTCTGCTGCAGGTGAGCCTTGAGCAAAGAAACAGATAAGTTTAGAGCGATCAAAGTGGGTGAGATTCTTACCTGCTGCGACTGCCAGAGCCATGTGGCGAAGTGAGAAAGATTTGGTCACATGTCACATGTCACAACAATTCTTGATCCACACCACTCGCTTATCGCATGGATCTTCCACAACTTGGCTCATTCGCTCAAGAAGTTCTTCTGAATGCCTTCAGAACTCATTACCATCGCTTTCAGGCTGCAATCACCGATTTGGTTGGAACTCAGACCGATGTGATTGTAATCTCGCGACTCGGTGATGACCTTGATGAATTTGCAGACATTGTAACCGAAGCAAGTATACAACTCTTGAAAATAAATATCCCTAAAAATGTGATCCAGAACCAAGCAATCTTCCCACCCAAAGAATTCACTAGCTGCAATGCGACTCGACATCCGACTCGAATATCAAGATGCTGTTGATGCATCGCATCATGGCAGACCAGTCCTTGTCCAAACCATATCTCCAGATGGACCTGGGTGGCCTCGCACTTATATTGATCCTGATTTTCTTCGATGGGCATATGGCCAGAGATCCACTGCAAGCATCAGTAGGTTTCTCGGAGTCGGTCGGACAACTGTGCGAAATGCTCTTATTGCTCATGGCATTGTCGAACCACAGCAAAATCCTTTCCAACAAGCTGATGATTCCTTGGATACTGCTGGTCCTTCCGATGGAGATGATATCCTTGATCCTGATCTCCCCATCCCACCGACTGGCTCATTCCCTCCCGAGGTTGCAGAGCTCGCAGCCTCATCTCAGCCAACTACTTCATTCACTGGGCCTTTATCAGATATATCTGATGACGACCTCGATATGCTTCTCCTTCACTTGCGGACGCATTACCGACGAGCAGGTCTAAGCATGCTGAATGGAATGCTGCGCCGCCTCGGGCATCATGTTCCGATCGAGCGGATTCGCCAGTCTCTCCTTCGAATTGATCCAGTTCGACGAATATTTGAGTGCATCCGCATTCTGCGCCGTGACTATTGTGTGCTCGGCCCAAATTCTCTCTGGCACCATGATGGCCAGCATGGTAGGCTTTCGCTTCCTTCTGAACCAACTTGGAATCTCATACTCCTCATCATAGGTCTGATTCGTTGGGGAATAGTTATTCATGGTTTCATCGACGGATATTCCCGCCTTATAACAGGGCTACGTGCGAGTGACAACAACACTGCAGACACTGTCTTGGAACTATTTCTAGATGCTGCCGGTGTATATGGCATCCCATCGCGTATGCGTGGGGACCATGGTGCCGAAAATCTCTATGTTGCTGCTTGGATGGAATCCCACCGTGGAGCCCGCAGAGGGTTATATATATGGGGACGGTAACTCAATTTGTGCCTGGTTTCCTCCAAAAAGAAAATTGATTTCAATTTCGGCTTTTAGAAGTGTTCATAATGTCTGCATTGAACGACTGTGGGTCGATGTAACTGCACAGGTTGGCACAACTTGGGGCGACCATTTTACCCTGCTGGAAGTCCGGTATGGGCTCGACATCAACAATGTCGCTCATATTTGGCTTTTGCACTTCCTCTTTCTCGGCCTTATCAATACCCAGCTCGATTTCTTTGCCCAGTCATGGAACCAACATCGTATTCAGATACGAAATTCTCCCAACCGCTCCCCAACCGACATGTTTGTCTTTGATATGTATGTTAATGGTGTTCGTGGGGATCAGCTTCCTGCGGCTGAAGAGAACTTTGACGAGGAGGAGTTAGAAGTTTATGGGATTGACTGGCAGGGACTTCGAGATGATGGAGTGCTTCGCTCGCAGGCTCAGAACAACTCACATGCAGAGGGCTCGAGCTCATGGGTAGGGCACACTGGACCTCCTCCTGATCTTAGTCAGGTTATTGTTCAGCCCCCGATGGGAACTCTGACCGATGAGGAGGTCAATGATTTGTATGATACATTTTCTCATCTCATTGGAAGCGCTGAAGACACTCATATTATATTATTATGGACCCAGGCACTTGCTCATATTCGTGTACTATATCCTAATATTTTTTGATCTGCCCAATGATCACTCAGATATTCAAAACTTCACTTGAATCTGTTATCGATCCAGATCTCATTAGACTGATCAATAAATCATGAAAGCAAATGACATATCATGAATAAATCATGGAAATCAGAATTTGATGATGTCTGATCAAAAATAATGAATGGCATCAAAATTGATGGTGTTTGTTGATGGCTTGATCAAGAGAAATGTGGTGATTAGCTGCAGCATCTTAGTTTTGATCTCATTCAACCATGGTTTAATCATGGTCTGACCATGGTTAGATCATGATATGATCATGGAAATACCTAATACACTTAAATCTTTGACCTCAGCACTGAATCTGGCAGGTTGCGTTCTCAACTTCACAAGTCGCGTTCTCAACCTCACAAGTCGCGTTCTCAACCTCAAATAGCCACCTCATGACCTGATGACCACAGCCTTGTACAGCATACTGGACCTCAAATAGACCATTTGGGACCTCAACCTGCCTGTGTAACCTGTCAAAATCACTTAACCTCAGTGCTCAACTGGGCATGCGTCCTCAACCTCAACCTGCAACTTCAACCTAATAATAATTGGTGAAAAATGCTTTTATAGTTATTAGTGGGGAGAACATTCATCCGAAGTTTTGGCAGGCGGAATCTCACAATCGACGTGAAGTCGGTTGCCAACCCAACGCCGACTCAGAGTCTGGCTTTCTTGAAGCGGCGAGTGACGTTGACGAAGCGCCTGCGGGCCTTCCGCAAGTTGCAGCGCACGTACATGCCTAACTTGCGTCGGCACCTCACAGCAACTCAGCGGGCTCTGTGGGATACCGAGACTGAGCGGGATCTGGAGGCGGTACGTCTGTTTTTGCCATCGGATCTTTCGGACAAGACAAAGTGCGAGCGTGCTTGTGCAGTGGGTTTGTCCGAGGTGGAAGCGGAGCTGCGGGTTGAGGAGGCGCGCGAGGCGCTGCATGCCCTTCGTCATGGTCTGCGGACGCGGACCATGACAAATCGATTCCGCCTGTGTCACTGTATGGGCCAGCGCCTGCTAACGAGAGGCCAGGGCGTGCTGCGCCAGATTAACCTCAAGATTCATCGGGCGAAGCTGCGATACCGTTATGCCCGGAATGCGTTGACGCGCGCGAGAGGACATGGCCCGTGGGAGGCCAAATTGAAGGTCCTCGAGGACAGCGAAGTGCGCGCGCTAAATGAGCGCGCTCTTACCGCGGAGGAGGCTGAGGAGCGAAAGAGGGTGCACAGATACGGGGATGTTGAGGAGGAGGGCGGTGTGGCGGCGTTTGGGGTGGTGGCTCTGGGAGAGACTCACCGGCAGCTTTCGTGGATCTGGTACTCGGCAGGGTGCTCGGGAACCATCAAGCCTGGAATTAGAGCAAGGTACGTGAGCCCGATGATAACGCGACACTTTTTTTGATCTGAGAGGATATTTAGCGTTACGGGTAGAATGGTGCAAAGCTTATGCGCGGATGAGACGTTGGAACGAGGATGTCGTCCTGGTCGAGGAGGAGATGCGCCGTACGCTCGAGTACGGCCACTGGATGGCAGCGGAATGGGCTGCGCGCGCGGGAGTGCGGGCCACTGATGTGGACGCCAAGTTGCGGGAAGGCCTGGCAGCTTACGCACGAGAGCAGCATGAGCGGGAGATGACAACGTGTGGAGAGCTGACAGCGAAGTGGGCAGGGATCCGAGGGAAGGGGCGTGCCTTTTTAGCCCGAGAAGCTGTTGGCGGTGCGGACGTCATTGTTTCTTTCGAAGACGACGAGGAGGGTGTGGAGCGGGATGATGAAGAGGAAGGACCGCCAGATTACGAAGATGAAGGAGACGACAAGATTTTGGAGTAGAGTTTTATTAATTTTGAATGGATGACCTAGCATTTCCTTTTTGGGTGTAGCGCTATTTGTTTTGGGTGCAACGATGGCGTCTTGTTGCGTTGCTGCAGACGCGAAGCACCAGGCTTTTCGATGGCCTTATGTTAGCCGGCGTGTTTGATGTGATGAGACCGATGACCTCGCCAAAACAGGACAGTTTGGAGCAAAAAGGAACTTTAAGACATGATAGGGCGGTGATGGCATCAAATATGCTAGATGCCGTGAATGCCGACGTGAATTAACCAGGATACACACAGCCTCGTGTACCCAATGCAATGTTGGCGTCATCTATGGCCACATTGCAATGTCGCTACTAATGGCCTGCCAACCATCAATCGGCCGTATTGAAACGTGGTCGTAGGTATAGATCGGCCACATTGCAATGTGGTTGCTTTCCTTGGTGAACCCTCTTCCCCCAGGTCTGGCGCGCACAACCGCTTCAATATCCCCAGCAGTATCCTGTTGGTACCCTCAACCAACCCGTTCACCCATGGCGAATATTTCGCCACCACATGCGGCTTCACCCGAAATTCACGACAGAGGTGCCGTACATCATCGTTGTTGAAGTGGCTGCCGCCGTCGGTCTGGAACGTCTCCCATGGTGCGTATGCGTTGAACAAGGTGCGAAGGGCCGCCTTCGTTGTCACCGCTGACCCGTGAGTCTTGTACTTGAATCCGAAAACCCGCTGAGACGCTGTGTCCAGGTATAACCCGACCTCCTTGTACCCACCTTTGCCCTTCGGCATAGCAAGGTAGTCACCGACCAGGAGCTCGAACGGATGCCGCCGCGTGATAGGCTGCAGCAGCGCATGGAGGTGTGTCGATCCGAAATTCAAGCATTCCCTGCAGTTCTCGATTGCACCCATTGTGATCTTGTCGATTGCTGGTGTCTTAAACCTATCGGTGAGCTTCAGTGTCATGGAGTCGCGACCCAGGTGGCCCCCTTCGCGATGCTGCCGCTCTGCCTCAGCCTGCATCTCGGTGGGCGTCAAGCACTCCACGCGTGCGCGCGCTCTGCACGACTTGCCTCCACCCACATACCACAACTTCCCCCCTTCGACCATGTACTCCCTCACACGATGTTTCGCGCGCTGCACTGCCTTTTTGTGAGCTCCTTTCGCAATCGTTTCGAAAGCCTCTACACCCTGCAAGAAAACAGGTACATCAGGGAAGCGAATTTTCAACGCTGGCATGTCTTCTGCGTCCGCCACCGTGTACAAGTCGAAGACCAGTCCACTTTGCGCGAACCAGTCGCACTCCACCGACCATCCACTCCCATCCTCGTTAGTATGGGCACATTTGTGTACTTGCGGCTCAGCGCATCGCCCACGAAATTCACGGCACCTGGGAGATGGCAAATCTCGTGGATATCGTGCCCCATGACCGCCTCCAACCACCTCGCATGTGTCGTGGAGAGGCTGCGGCTCATCACCGTGTCCCACAGCGCCTGGCAATCCGTCTTGACCTCAATTGGAAAGCCGTAGGTGGTGTCAGCAAATTTGACGAGGGAATATTTGAGCGCCGCAAACTCCAAAAGGTACGGCTTGTACTGCTCTTCCACAAGCGACGTCCCTTGGACGCAATCCTAGGGCTTGCTAACTGTTCTCCTGTCAGGCATTACCGTGTCGAATCGCTGGCACAGCATGCCTCCGAAGCCCTCCTTGGAACCGTCTGTCATGACGATGAAGGCGCGGCCATTGAAAGCTGGGCCCTTGAGCACTGGCTCCGACGTTAGCACTGCTTTGAGCTGAACAAAGGCAGCCTGCTCCTTTGCACCCCATTGCTCCTGCAAATCCACTGCTCGCATCCACTGTCTCCACTCTCCTTTCGAGCCTGCTCCTCCAACCTTCGCCAAGCATTCAAGGTCCGTTAGCGGTTGTGCGATGCACGCATAATTCTTGATCAAGCCCCTGAAGTGCCCACAGAGCCCTAAGAACGACTTCAAGTTTAGCAGGTCATGGGGTGCCTGCCAATCCACGATTGCTGTGAGCTTCGTCAGATCGGGTTTTATACCGTTGGGTCCGACGCGGTTGCCTGCGAATGTTGCCTCTGTCATGAAGAACTGCATCTTCACGGCCGAAAGCGAGAGTTTATGCTCTCGGATGCGTGCAAACACTATCTGCAGGTCAGCCATTTTTTCGTCACAGTCATCACCTGCCATTCTGCCGTCGTCCACAAACAGCCGAATCTTGGTGCCAACCATGTCCCCAAGTGCGCCCCCTGTCGCCTTGCTGAATGTTGATGGCGCGCCAGTCAGGCCCATGGGCATCTTGCAGTATGTGAAGTATCCACAGCCCTCAACGTAAAAACACAGGTATGGCCATATGTCCTCCGAGGTCGCGCAAGCGCAGAAGCCTTTAGCGAGATCGAAGACCGAAACCCAGCAGTGGCCTGATAGGAGTCCTTGCTTGTGCTGGATGTCACCCAGCGGCATGGGCGCAACCTTGGTTTTGGCATTCAGCTCGCAGTAATCGTGACATACTCGCCAAGATGAGTTTTTCGGGTCATCCACCTCAGGCGTTGACGGCGGGCGTTCCGGTAATATAAAGCTAGGTGGTAGGCCCGCAGCAATGCATTGATCATTAATTTGGTGCTGTAGCTCGAGGATCGTCCGTGTTTTGCCGTTTTGGTGTGCTTTCTGTGCAAGCGTTGTAGGTGAAACATACTTGACGTCCTTCGGATCCATGCACTCAATTATCCCGGCTGCCAGCATCTCGTTGATAACAGCGTTGTACCATTGCTTCTGGGCTGGGGTCATCGGCCGCTGGTGTATTTTGGTATTGAATGTTGCGTCAGCAGGAATATTCATGCTGTGCTCAGCATTTGGGATGGGCTTGACTTCCTTCATCGACAACGCATAGCAGTCTGCAAATTCGGCAATAAACGCGTGGACCCGTTTCCACTGCTCTTCCGTCAAGTCCGGTCCGATCGTGACCGCCTCGAGAACTGCGGCGACCCACCTGGGATTGTGCGGGTCTGTCAGTCTTGTGAAGATGGATGTATCCTCGCCCAAACGAATCTCGGGCAGCTCAAACCCGTCTTTGCCCCCCACCTCCTGCGGCGTCACTGCACCTGCGTTTACACCCGCGCTGACCTGGACCAGGTATTGCACAAACTCCTCAGGTGAGCTTGCACACAGCTCATCCCAGGCTTTGCTTTCCTTCGTGGCCGCAGTAGCTGCTCGGCCATCTTGTCCACTGTGTACGTTCATTCTGGCACAGTGCTGTCAGCGAGGTCGTCAGACGAGTCATGCGTGAGATCAGGTACTCCCCTCATGGGAGGTTGTGCGCTGCCCCTCGTGGGAGGTTGTGCGCTGCCCCCCACCAAGTTTTTCCCCGCTGGCCGTTTTGGCCGTACCACCTTTCCGTGGACCCGCACCTCGAATTGCAGGGTGCACAGCGGGATCCAATAACACCATCGCGGGTCTTCCTCATCATCATCCTCCTCAGCCTCCTCCACACTCGGTTCCGTCTTGGTCTGCCTCCGCTTCCATTTGCCATGTGCCGCTCATTCACGCTCCTCCTCGTGTATCACCTGCGCTGCCACCAGTTCATCGGAAGGTATATGACTGGCAGCACAGTGTCAGTAACGAGTACGCCTTCGAGAACACTTTTCGGGGCGGGTACTTCCCTTGGCAGGGATTTTGAATCCCCGCTAAGTGTCCCTTGTACACTTCCTCCGCTCACCGCTGCTCCACATTGTGCTGCAAGGACAAGCATGCCCCTGCATATCATTGCGCCTGCCATTCATATTGCCCGTGCTATGCTCGCCGCTGGTCGTAACCTCGAAAGAATATCAGTACCACTTGACGATCGAGGTGTGTGGGCTGCTTCTGGTACGCCCCTCAACGGGGATCGCGAATTATCCCCTGGTAAGTACACCCATATGTCTTCGCTATTCCCCTCTGCTCCCTCTGTGCGTGCCGTCCCTTCCTTCAGTTCCCCCAGGTCCTCGTCCGTTGATTCGCGGGCTGTAAAATAAAATTTGTCAGTATCATCTTCGTCCTCCTCATCCTCGATGCCCTGTACTTCCCTTGAGGGGGCTGGCAATTCCCCCGTCGAGTCTGGTCGTGCCTCTTGATGTTCTATTGGTTCTCGTTCCTCTTCCTTAGCGACTGACTTGTCCCTCCGCAGGTGCTGGTCAACACTCTTCTGAGGATGATCATCAAGAAAATGGACTCGCCTAACAGGAGGTGCGCTACTTCCTCCTGTTGGTGTTGTGCGCGTTTTGGGGTCTAATAACACGGCATTCACGCTGCCCCATGCCCTATCCCACAGGCTCATTCGCCCAATTTGATTCAGTACCACCGTCGGGCCCAGGTCCCCGCGTACCATTATCGTGTCCGTCGTGTAGTTGTGCACCGCACCCAGGCCCTCCAGCAGCGGCTTTCCGAAAAGGAATGACCACGAACCGCCACTTGGAAAGACCTCGAAGCTCGCTCGCACCCTTGCCCCACCGAATCGGACATATCCCTCCCAGTATCCTATCAATGGCACGAGTGCCCCATTCGCCATGTGCAATGTCTTCCCCAACTGCTGCAGTTTGCCGATGCGGTGCCGTATCACCCCGTACAGCGCTGTGCACATCGTGTTCACCATCCCCCCATCATCCTCCAGCGCTCTCACTCGCTCTAGCTCCCCCCGCGGTCCTTCTACCTCAATCCCACATATGAAAGGCACGCTCGTGCATTTTGGCTCACTCTCCGCAATTCCCACCGTGTACAGGTCAACGATGTGCGATTTGGGAGGAGGGTACATGGGGATCAATGTATCACTACAGACTTGGGGGCCAGGTGACTCGTCCTTGAGTGATGGCTCATCGCGCCCGAGGACTGCTTCTGTCTTCAGCTCTTCTGGGGCTGTCCGAGCATCTCTTTGGACAGCCCCTAAGCATTTCCCTGGTCGTTGAGCTCTTCGAAGCGCGCTTTGTCACCCCCAAATGGGTGCCCATAGTTGTCGGTGTCGTACAACGCGTATCCCACCATCTGTATCGCTGCTGGTGCCTCCCGCAAAGCCTGTGTCGCCATCCTGTGCCACTGCTGCTCCCTCATGCTGATGCATTGCTCCGGCGGCACCTGGCATGCACGGCAAAAATTTGTGTGGCCCTGGTACCCGCAGCAGAAGCACTCGCCTGAGTTGACGGGAGCACGCCCGGGGTGCAGGGGGTACAGCGTGTTGACGCTGACTCTGATGTTCCCATGCACGTGGAACCACTCCTGCTGCTGGTTACCGTGCGGACAGTGGCCTGCCTCGGTGTCCAGGTGGTGGACGATCTTGGCCATTGCATCGAGCAGGATGCGCCGGTTGTTGCCTTCCAGCAGCTGCTGCATCTCCGCTGGTGCTTGCACCTGGGGCTGGTACTGTGCCCGCAGTGTAGGGAGCTGGTATGGTGTGCGCTGCACTTGCGCCTGGTAGGGCGCTCGCGGGGCGGCGAAGAGGTTGCCCTGTCTGCCACCTCCTGAGCCTTGGAAGGGGTTTGCACCGGGCGCTATCGGTGGCCATCGCGCGGGGGCCTGTGCGGGCGTGCCGATCCTCGCATTGGCAAGCTGGACGTGAATGCCCGCCATGGGTGATGCCGGCGGCGCCCACTGCTCCAGCATCTTCGCGATGCTGTCCCTCTGCTCCTTCTCTTCCTTCCATTCCTTCATGTCGAGCTCAAGCTCCACTGTGTCGACATCCCGTATGGCTTTGATAAACACGGGCCAGTCTGCATGGGTTTTGCTGATCTTCGTGCGTAGCGGTTTCGGCAGCTCAACGCGGATCTGCTCGATGTATGTGGAGGTCGCGGAGACCCTGGCCTTCATCGCAAGGTGCAGCATCTTGTTGGCCCATGCGTGGTGGGACCAGACGTCGCGATCAGCGACCTTGGTCTTTGTCCTGATCTCCTCCATCGTCAGCCGGCACTTCAGCAGCTCTGTGCCATACTCTGCCGCTGTTGGCTGCACCGTAGCCTCCAACAGGTACTGCAACTCAAGCGCGGCGTCAATCAGGTCCATGTCCGCGTGTGCCAGGAGTGCCCGGTACCAGATGTCGACGTCACTGCCTGCCACAAGGTAGTGCTTGGAAGCTTTCGCCTTATTGGTGCTGCTCGTTGTTACCTTGACGTCCCAGTGGAAAGCCCGTGAGAAGTCTTGTGCGCACATCTTGTCCGTGTCGCCATCCCAAGCATCCATTGGCATGGTGTCGGAGTCGTAGCCGGGGGAAATGGGTCTAGTGACGGTGGGTGTGTTTGGGGTACGCGCACGCGGAATCGGGCTCGGTGGTTTTTCGAAGAGCGGAAGGTCGCCGTTACTTGACTGGGTGGTGGAACTTAGAGACGAGGGTGTAGTCGGTGTGGACTCCATAAGCGCGTCAGGCGATGGGGTTCTGTACGCAAGTTAGTCTATTGTTTTGCTGGATTGTATCGTTGGGCTTGCAGATCTTCCGTTCGCGTCTCTCGTCCTCGGTCTCGGTCTCAGCGCCAGTTTCTCATAGACGTAAGTCGAATCCCGCACTGATCACCAGATGGGCTAGACTCCTCGGATGCTCTGGCGAATGCCGTGAGAGAATCTGTCACGTTGTGTCAAAAGGAAGAAGATGTGTGTCTCTACACCCCGCTCGGCCATCTAACCCCTGGGTGCTCCTGCCAAACAGGACCAAACACCCCATCGCAGCTGAAATGTGACTAGTTTCGCAACCGCAGCCAACGGGAGGCAGGAAAATTAGAGGGGCTGGACTGTGTGATGGATGGAGATTGTGCAAAATAGTAGCGGCTCAATCCTGGGTTAAATCGTCTCAGGTCCGACAAGGGGCACTCGGGATTACTCATATCTTAAGCAGATGCACTGATTTTATGTGCGCATATTTACATTCTTCTTTTCTCCCACACCACCGCCAATTCCCGAGCAACAAGTGTTTGTTTTGGACGGAACAGTCATCTAGCGCTTGCTTGGCGCTCAAATTTATCACACAGTTTAACTTTGGGGGTCACTTCGCGATGACATGATGCCCATTTTCAGCCAACCACATGCCCGGAAAGCAGCGCTCAATGCCCGGTCAAGCCAAGAGCATACGGCATCCTTCCTCTCCCAACATGCCTTCTACCGATACTCTCTTTGCGCTGCCTATCCGTAAGGGGTCCTCTACGATTAACTGCAACACTCAGGCGACACGTTCTCGACTCCCCTCATTACTACCATTCAGGATCATCATCCGTACTGCCGAAATTACCCCGTTCATATCTCAGCTGACCCCCCGTATCGGCAATTAGCTTAGATGCCCGGGCACTTGGTATTTTTCCAAGTGCCCGATCAGACGCTCAAGCTCCACTCAAAAGGCAGAGTATCCATTGTGTCGCTTCGCTTCCACCCCCATCATCTCTGACTTCCTACTGCCCGCATTGCTGCTTCTATTCCTCTTTGTTGTCTTACACTGCAAGAATCAGCAACATATATCCCACATAAGTATTCGGACCATTTACGAAGGCGCAGTCATGCTTCAAGTCTAGACCCTCAAAATTCCGCCTCAAGCGCGCGACTTACCTCTTGGCCCTCCGCAACACCTCAAAGCATCAATCAAGTCCGCCCAGATATCGAACCGCTCCATCAAACCTCGGGCGTTTGTTGGCTTCCTGGAAGTTTTAGCTATAGAAATCCGCAACACCTCGCGCATCGCCCGTCAAACCCAATCAAAATCAGCTTCAAGTTCAATACCAAGGGTCAAGTTTTGTTCAAGATTTCATGCTCAATGTTTGCTTCGCCAACTTCCCGCGTCTTTTACCGTATCGTCGGCGGTCAACTTATGATTGATACTGAGGATCGACGGGGTTCCGCTAGCAGGTAGGAAGTATTCTTGGAATCCAGTAAGTAACACTGTCGGCCTCTCATTTTCTGGCTCTCAGTTCTCACAATCACAATTTCTTTTTCACCTTTGTAGGCACAAATGTAAGTCCTGAGCCATCACGCGACAATGGACTTCAACGAGACTAGCAACGCTCTTCGGGACTCTTCTATGGTGGCTAGAAGGCCGGGTTTGTCAATTTCCCCACTGCCCAACGGTGCACTGATTCGAGAAACAATATACAGCGCTGATAATGCCTGAACCCCGTATGCAACCATGCATCGGGATTTCACACTCGAAAGCATTGACTGTAAGTTCCCGCAACTTCATGCAAGTGGGTGGCCTGCTAAAAAATCGAAGTTTCCAGCTCTCTCCGCTGTGCTGATCGTACTTATTCCTGGAGCCTTCCACATTTGCACTAAGGTGTATGGTACTCAAGGTCCAATTAATCTATAGCTCAAGGTGCGTACCCTCGATTTCCAAGAACTCTTACATATCGGATGCCAGGGTATGGTTCAAGACTCCTGGCAATACTTCCTTGCACACCGTTACCTCTCGTAGCTATAAATTACGTTTTTCTGTGTTTTCCTGCACTGATTTGAATCAATTACCCTTCCATTAGTGGCGTATCTGACGGACGACACCGTGTATCATTGACGCTCTTCAGTTTCAATCTCAATCAATTGCAGCGGTGCGCAGACTGTTTCTGTAGCTTAGCATATGTTCGCTGACATGGCATATGGATTTAGATTAGTCCTCTATTTCTCAGCAGGTCTCAAACATCTCACAAATTTGAGAAAGCCTGACACTAATAGGACTTACAGTACGTCCTTATTTTATACTCAACCGCCCGAGAACCTATCAGTGACGTTCACTCATCGAATACAACAGTGTTCAGATTCATGACCGAATGAAGTATTTTCGACGCCCATTGCCTGTAGTAAGTCGTTCCCACTTCAATTTCATAATGGAAGCTGAAAGCGAGTTCAACCAGATGCATTTGTTTGTCGTACATAGGTTGTTATCAATTAAACTTTGTCAACTGTAGTAGATCTGAGGAGCGCTGCATTATCAAGTACAAAAACGGGGCGTGAATGGGACTTTGTTACATATAACCGCCCAGCGTCACGGCAATGACTGGCCTGATACTAGCGACTTCTCAGTCGGAGTCTCAAAGACCACCGTTGTTTTGGTAGGATGTCATTGACATTCAGCTTTGCATCCCGCTCCTCACCGCTTTTGCGGCACGCATGTGTTTTATGCTGAACAATTGCACAACCTCATATAATTGGAAATCATCGCAGCTGCCGGAGCGAAGCGACGGCTCATCTTGTTCAAATAACGGATAGGGGGTCAAAAAGATTTTTAAGGCCCTCCGTCAGACCCCCCCCCCCCTATATAGGGAAGGAGTTTCCCACGGGTAGCGCCGGACCGCCGCCCCGGGTCATGTGCAAGTGCATCGCCATGATGGCCGCTTCCCGCCCGAATAGGGCGGCATGAAGTACATTCTGCATGAGTCTCTGGGTGCGTATGGCTACAGGAAATGCTATTTGGACCATGAACTAACTCAAACATGTCATTTGGACAGTGTTTGATGCCCTGCTGAGGGCCTCCAAATTACAAAAATATTTCTGTGCAGGCTGAAAAGGTTAGTAGGTGTTCCTAGACACCTTTGGGGACCAAATACATATATTACAAAGCCTTCCATGGGCTCAGATATGTTTTAAAAACAGTTCTGGCCTAGTTTGAAATATACTATCGAAAGATTTTTAAGGCCTCGCTCGGGACCCCCCACCCCCTGTCCAGCATTCGAATCCCGAGTGCCCCTTGAGGTCCGATTTCGATACGAAGCGGAGGACGGACCGTATTTTAACGCGTCGGGCGACCAGCACCAGCGCCGGCATGCCGCAGTCCGGGTGAAGAAATGTAGCGAGTTCAAAAAATTCCCCTCTCAAGTTCCGCGGGAAGTAGAGTAGGAGTTCCAAATTGAAACACAATTAGCCGTATAGCCGTAATAACCTCATCAAAAAAGTGGTGAGCTGACACCGGCTGGATCTGGAACCGTGCAACCGTGTCCGGCCGACCTGGAACTTGTTCTGAAACTGAAAACGGACCCGAATCCGGTTCCAAAACTTCTAGCTTCGGAAACGTTTCGAGAGGGCCCGCCACAACACATGTCCCTGAGTTTTTGACCGCCATGTCGATTGACAAACTCCCTCGAATATCCCTCCATCCTCGTATACTTATATCTGGGACGCTCGTAAATATTCTCGCCGCTGCCTTTCATAGTCCTAAGTATGCCGAGTCAGAAGTCTTAAACCGATAGCAAGCCACATAACGCCGACACTTACTTACCTACCACCGATTCGACGACGTCCGGACTTCGTTCAAGCAAACGCTAGGAGAAGGGGAAACAACTGATTCATCATTCATAGCGATGGGGTAGATTCAGAATACTCAACCACCGCCCCACCGGCGAGACGAGTGCCGCATTCCACAAATTCCAAGAACAGCACCGTCGCAGACCGACGAGCATATATACGTACGTACACGGGAAGTTTCAAAACGGATTGAAGAAAAGCGCTCGCGGAAAGCACGTCCCGGTTTTTTGAACTTTTCCCTTCAAGGCACGAAAGGCCGCCCACTCCCAACGTGACGCAATTGAAGCAAGGTGTCGGGGACCGATCGGCATGGCCGGAAAATATATTCGTCTTCGTCGCGGGTGGGCAAGGATGCGCCTGAGGACTGTGGGCAGTGGAGTTGCAGTTGCTGTGGCGAGGGGTAGCGCGGAAGGACGGCGGCGGGAGGCAAAAACGCAGATAAGTAGATGACGAACGACGGGTTTGAAGGGAGCGCGCGCGGTTTGGGGCGAGGGCGGCAGCGGTGGCGGCGGCGGATTTGAATCCCAAGGGAGGGCGCGGCGCCCAGCGTTTGTTCTGAGGGGGGCGGAGGGGCCGCAGGTCGTCTCTCGTACATACATGCAGCTGGAGCTGGAGCTGGAACAGTATACGGAGAACGCTGCTCCCTGACGACGCCTGCGTCGAACCTCGACTTCGAAAGGAGCCTAAGGAGGGGAGGGAGGGCGAGACGGCCGCACTTGGCTTGGCTTGTGCGGACTCCGATGGGGATGGGGACGAGGAGGAAGAGTCCAAGACGTACCTACGTACCCACATTCGCCGGCAGCGTCTCAGGTCTCGGGTCTTGGGTCTCGGGTCCCGGGTCTCGCATTTGGATTAAGTATCGCGTGTGCATGCGTGCGTATGTATGCATATTTCGATCGGTTTGGGGGCTCGGAAACCACGATGGCACGACGATGGATGCGGAAAGGCAACCCGCGGAAGCCTATAAAAAAAAAGCGAGAGCGGTGGGAAGGGGCGGGCGGGCAGCGGGCGGCGGAAAGCGGAAGGATTTAATTAGAATTAAAAGGGGACACAAAACCGAAACGAATTTTTAAAAAACGGACCGCAATGTGCGTATCGAAGTCCTGAGTTCAAGTTTAAACTTAAACTTTCATGCACCTCCGCCGCCGTTCCTGTTCCTGGCCATGGGATGCACGCGCGTTGGCGTTGAGGCCGTGGAGTGGAGTGGAGTGGAATGGAATGGAGGCATGCGATGGGTGGCGGGGTGTGGGATACGTGTATCGTGGGGCAGCGGGATCAGAATCAGAATTGGAATTGGATCGGAGAAGGACGGGTCTCGAGTCGGCAGGGTATGAGATCTGCGGGAAGGATGGATATGGGATTGGATTGGATGGGTTAACATGGGATGGGATGGGATTGGGTTGGGATCGAGATCGAGATGGGCATTGGCATTGGCATGGGCATTGTGGGTTGAGATGGGTTTGGATTGGGAATAATACCAGGAACAGGGATACCAAGACCTGGTGATAGATCATAGAACCAAGGGCGCGCTGTGTACCCCCTAGAGTGGGATGAGGATGTTACGCCTTAGGCGAGGTGTTGGTGTCTGCGGCGTTGAGATGAAGGGGAAAGAAAGGGACGGCGGAGGGGTGATAATAGGGTCAGTCAGAGTAGGTCGTTTCGACGTTTCTGAGGTCGTTTCTGCGGTCGTTTCTGATGTCGTTTCAGAAGTCGTTTCTGAAAATTGTTGGCATCAGAAACGCGGGAAGAAACGACCCTGGATTTATTTGGCGGGAGAAACGACTTCAGAAACGATGCAGAAACTCCTCCGGAGGAGTTTCTGCATCGTTTCTGAGGCGTTTCTCGTTTCTCCCACGCTTTAATATTTCGAGAAACGACTCGAGAAACGAGTCCAGAAACGACTGATTAAAACCTACTCTGACTGACCCTAATGTCCGAGGGCGGCGGAAGGCGACGAGAGGCGTGGGCGGTGCTGAATTCAGGTTTGCTGCGTCGCGTCGGTATTTTGGAGCGCGAGAGGAGGAAGAGCGGATTTTGAAGGCAAGCAAGAAGTTCGAGGAGGTAACCAGTGGCTGCAGTGGGACGCAGGACGACGGTGTCGATTTTGAGCGCAACAGACACGCCGACGCTTCTCATGGTCAGGGAAAGTAGGAGAGAACTCGATAAGACGACGGATCTAATGAGAGGAACGGCACGTCTGAGACATTCACAGATATATTTGCGTACAAGAAAGAGGTCCGGCGCTCATACAATGTAATTCAAGTTACAGCAATCCATTCAATATTCCGGAATTCCGTCCTCGTCGACCTTATCCTTGGCCATCGCTTCCGCTGTATAAGCACCGCGGAATCAGCCACGGGAGAGAATCAGAACGAAGTAGCGCGCGCACCCTTATGCTTGGCCTTCGCCTTGTCGGCAGCGTCGAACCCTTTGGTCTCGACGAGGCGGTCGACGAACGCGCCCGCAAAGCCGGCGAGGAGCGCCTTGGCCTCGCCGTGGCTCGGGGGCGGCTTGCCTTCGTTCACGTACTGCTCCTTCACGTGCTTCTGGTACGCCTTGGCTGCCTGCGGGGAGGTGTGGTGAACGGGGACTCCAGTGGATGTAGAGGAAGGGGAGACGCACCTCGTACGACGCGGCGGCGGCGATGAGCTCGTGCGACAGCGCCGCCTTGTGGTGGGGCTCGCCCTCGGTGAGCTTGATCGTATCGATTCCCGTCAGTCAGCTTATCGCCACATCGGGCAGATCACGCACAACAGTGTGCGCGTTCTGGGCCTCTTCGCTGTCGTGGTGGAACCAGGGCATTGTTGTGAAAGAAAGGTGGATGTGGATGGATGGAAGGAGGAAGGAAGGCGATTTGATATTTGTGGCTGGTGCGGCAGCCGCCTTATATACCCGCCCGGCTGGATCAAATCATGAATCACACATAGCAAAAAAGATCACTCGTATCAGGGGAGAGTTGAAATTGGTCGGTGCAAGCTGAGAGTACTGAGGTAGATTGGGAGCGGGGAAAGAAGAAATGTGGCGGTGCACGCGTTGATCCGGTTTGCCGGACAAAATCTCATCCGCCCTTGACGATCATCGGCGCGGAAACACTAGGCTTGGACCGACGCTGAAGAGAAATCCGTATAGCCTGTATAATAACGAGGAGATGGGGGCACTGAAACGATTGGCCATATGGACGTCCGTGATACTCCGAGTCGGAGCCATTAGCATGCGTGAAGTCGCGTCAGGACATCTCCCTGGGCTACTGTTATACGTCCTAACCGCGGTCCTTTACTCCGTGATTGAGATGCTGGTAGGACCGATGTATTTGGAAAGAGACTAATGGATATTCCTTAACGACTCGAAATGAGGGGAGAAACTTGGGGATACGCTCGGGGAACAAGACAATACGCTGCGCAATCCGGTTAACTGGGGTTAATATTTATTTCGACTTTCGTCAGACGATTCTAACCTCATCTGGTACGCAGGAAATCGACAGCTTGCACCGGAATGGGAGGCACCCAAAACGGAAAAGCGACCGTCGCGTGCTGGAAAGTTAGTTGATCTGCGTAGCAGGGTTTATGTCGAGACCATTGTGGTGGCGGAGCCCAACGCCATGGTGCCACTAGCTATCCACGGCAGCGGGGTAACATGCATGCTTCTAGAACGCTCGGAAGACGTGGCGAAGGATCCAACTTTCTCTGCTCGCAAAGTCGGGATGGCAAACCTTCCACCATACATCCTTTCACAGACCATCAAAATCGGCCCTATATACGTTGCAGGCCAATCCTCGGAAGAAGCAAACCAGGAACAGGCGAATTCTTGGTTCCTGAGTGATTTGATTTCTGGATTTCTCAAGATATTGTTCGGTGAATTCTTCACTAATACTCTTCAGGTGCCTTCAAATTAATAATTATTTAGGTTTCGTACCGGTGGTTTGACCTTCCCTGAAACAATTCACAGCAAGATCACATCATTTGTCAGGTATAAAGTTGAAAATCGTGCTGCTATAGACTTGTACCCCCTGCTTCCCGTATATTGCAAGCTTCAGAGTTTCCTTGTCCTATATGCACTACGCCTTCCTGGTTTTGTATGACCATCATTGTTATACATCACTACACCTGAGTCTTTTTCTTGAAGGACGTCTTCGAGTGTTTGCGAGTTTGAGACAGCATATTTCGCCTTTAAAGCAGGCCTTGAGGTGTATCCGCCTTTGAAACAGGCTCTTACCTTTTTATCTGCATCTTTCAACGCGCCAGATGTCTTTGAGCCACAGAAGATCTGAGCTCAAAAACACGAACGCGTAGCTCATATGCTGGAGTGGTGAAGGGATTCTTGTGCACCTGTTTAGAGGAACAAGCCGAAGCATGTTCCAAATTCACGAATGTATTTACTATTCGTGCGATACCACTCTGGCGTCCTTGCAAGCCAACGAAGAGATCCTATTGAAAATAGTGCAAGGCCAGCCGTATGGAATTACTCACGAAGAAAACCATGCAAGAGGACGATTGGTCCCCTGAATCACCCAGAGGAAAAGAAGTTCGGTTCGTTGGCGCAGAGTGAATGCCAAGCCATCGAACTGATTCGAACGCGGAAGAAAGAGGACGCGTGGCGGTGCACCCGCGTTGATCCGCGGCAACTTCGTCGGATGTCAGGCCGCTTTTTTCTTCTCGACCACGATGACTCGTTCGCGAATTCGCTTGCCCTTCACCTTTCACCACCGAGACTTCGTGTTCTCCGAACATACGCTGCTCGGTCTGCGTTTCCGACCCCCGGTCACGCATGCGCGTCGTCCCTTCCAAGTTCGCGGTGATGAACAAGCGCACTGTCGCCCACTTGAAGTGGACTTCTAAAGCTTCCTCTCTGCCTTCTGAAACTGCTCTCCCCTTCCGTTTCACCTTGGACCGTAAGTTCTCTCGGTCCGGGCGCTTTGGGGTCCACTGCTTTCCCGACATTGCGGCGTACTCTGGCGCTTCCTTGGGCACTGTTAATTAACTTCGCACTGTTTTCCTTGTTTCATTGGGTTTTGCCTCCTTCTCTCGCTGCGTGCAATTCATTCGGCTACTCCACACGCCAATCTTCTTCCCATTGGCCCTGGGACTCTCCTTGGTCTTGCGGTTTCTGCTAGAGGCGCTGGTCGACATCAGTTTGTTCAAGTCTTCTCGCGTCTGCTGCATCTTTGTTTGCAACCGTCTTGGTATGTGCTCCTCGCCCTCTCTTCCTGTTTGGCTAGCGCCCCACACATATGCCTTTCGTGCCACAGACCTCTCCAGAGCTTTTCTCGCGCCTTGCAGAATCTCTGTGCGCCGTTGCACCGAGGCGTGGACCTGTCTCTCGTCGCTGAGGGCGTCCCATTCTCGTTTCTGTCTTTTCCTCGGCGGTAACTTCGACATGGATAAACTTGGGACAAGTCTTGGCGTGTGATCAATGTAAGGTACAAAGTTCGTCCACGGATATCAATACAATCAATCCACGACTCCACAATAAATGATATGGGAACTGGGGAGAGCCAGGATCCAAAAAGGTTCCTGAACTTCCGGTCCCTACCAGTGGTCAATCCCAACGCACATCCAGCTAGCCCCGCCCCGCGGGCCCGTTTCATTTCTCAACAAACAACGCGCAACGCTCTCGAACTTCCTGCCGGAATACAGAATCTCCCGTCTTGACCCCGTCGCAATGCTTGAAGACGACGCAGGGATGATGATTAGAAACAGATAGGCAACTGTGGAATAGGACAATTGAGTGCTTCGCATATAATTTGGTGACGAGGACTCACGAATAGTGATTAAAAATCCCAGGAAAAGAAACCACCCAATTAGCTCGAGAGCAAGGACGGCTAACATGATGAACACTGTAGAATGGCGCGTTAGCGTTCCGCTGACATTTTCCAAGACTGAGCAGTGCCCACCGAAGGATGAGAGAACCATGAGCAATAGGTCTTCAGGCGGCGCTTTCAGCAACTGGATCAATTGCATTCGTCGAAGCAACCGCATTTTTTGCCGCTTCTGTTCGCAGTCTTGCTTTAGCTCTCGGATCTGTTGCACCACCCGCTCTAGTCGCTCAGACTCTAGGCAGCGCCGCCAAGGTTTCAGCATAATCGGAGCTAGCAATAGATAGGCGACTGCAGAATTGGACGATGAGCGCGTCGATCCCATACTACAGCGCACGGAACTCACGAATGAGCGGATGCAACAGACATTGCGAACTACAGACCAATTACGGTACTTAACTCAGACTATAAAATCTTCACGAAGGCCCTCACATACAAATTAACATCGGTGGCTCCGTACCTTATCCACCCCAACCAAGCTGGCTTCATGAAAGGAAGGAAGATATCTGATCAGATATACCTCTCACTCGAGGTACTTGAGTACGCAGAGCACGAGTTAGAGAACGGAGCCATCATAGCTCTGGACCAAGAAAAAGCCTATGATAAAACTTCCCATAGGTACCTCTGGGAAGTCCTACGCCAGAATCACTTCCCGGAACAGTTTATACGCACTGTACAGGCTCTCTACTCCGATGCAAACACACAGGTTGTGATAAATGGGGTTTTGAGCTCCCCCTTCAAAATTACCAGAGGGGTAAGACAGGGTGATCCATTGTCATGCCTCCTTTTCAACCTTGCAATAGAACCACTGGCTGCAATGATGCGCAAGTCGGACCTGAAGGGGTATGAAATCCCAAAACTTATGGAGCGTGTGGTCACATCTCTCTTTGCAGATGACACCACAATGTATCTCTCAGAGCACAACAACTTCACTAGACTCCAGAGCCTCCTGGCAAGGTGGTGCAAAGCCTCAAGTGCAAAATTCAATGTGAGTAAGACGGAAGTGATACCAATTGGATCAGAGGAATACCGTCACAATTTAATCACCACTAGAAAGCTCAATGAAGAAGCTGAACCAATAGCTCTGAATATAAACATCGCAAAACACAGGGAGTCTGTACGCATCCTTGGTGCCCCGATTGGGAATAAAGTCGAGAACCATGCAATATGGACCCCCGCACTAGAAAAAATAGACTCGACCCTAGAAAGATGGGACCGGACCCATCCAACAATAGAGGCCCGACACCACATTTCACAGATCGCGATTGGGTCACAAACCCAATATCTTGCACAGATGAATGGTATGCCCAGACCTGTTGAGAAACACCTCCTGAAGGCGCAAAGGGAGTTCATGTGGGCAGGTGCCAAATCCTCTCCGGTGCAAAAAGAGATGCAGATGGCCCCAGTATCAGTGGGCGGGAAAAATATGTTTGACCTTAAGTCACGAAACGAAGCTCTTCATCTCATGAGACTGAAGTCTTATCTTGAACTTGACACAGCAAAAAGGGCAGCATGGGCCTACGTGGCAGACACCCGTATTGCGAAGGATGACAGGACCACATCAAAGGTACAAGAGGGCTCACACATAAAGATGTTCCTCCAAAGATTTTCCCCACTTCGCAACAAACTTCCGACACACCTGAAACAAATGATAGACGTTGGGAAAAAGTTTGGCGTCACTTTTGACACCAAATCCACCCCGAGAGATACGGGAAATGCTCCCCCTCTTCCACCACTTTGATGAGAGATCTGATGTGCGCCAACTCAATAATAAACCCCAATGTAAGTGCCTGAGGGGAAACCATGAAGCCCACAGGACAGGGGATGCCGTAGACATTTTACTAAGGCTGGATAGCCCACAACATGTCCCAAATAAAAACTGCAAATGCCCATTCTGCACAGATGACCGGGTACACGGCTGCCTCAACCCACATTCGTGCACCACTGCAGCCCAAAATCGGTTAAGTGAGATCGACCCCAAGTGGGACCCGAGAACTCTACAGCACAGGAGCTCAAGAGGATGAAAACCTACGCAATGACCAATCGAGCGTTAGCAAACAGCAAAATATAATATAAGAATGTAACACATTTCGATCCCCCAACGCGCAGTTCCCAGGAGTACCACAATTCAACCCCTGAGAAATAAAATCATGCATCTGAACTTGGTAGAGAACGGAGAGGTTACCTCACATTTGGTTCGCGGAACTGCAAAAAAAAACGAGTTATGAAGCCGGAAGGTCGGACCTTGTGTATATCAGGGAGTACACGGCAGGGAAGTAGAGCTCATGCCACTCACGAGTGTCAGGCTAAAGACGATAATGGTTTAGACGTGACAATGACGCAACAGTTCCCTTGAACATTTTACACAAAATATCGGACTCACCAAGAACTTCAACAAAGACCTGCACTTGAGAAAGTGGTGGTCAGGGAAGTTGTTCTTAGAACGCCAGGTAATGCGTACTCTCTAGCAGGCGTAGCCAAAATTAACTGAGTGATAATACTGAATTATCCCAGGAACGTGATGAACGTGAGCCGGGCGGGCGGAAAGGGAAATTAACACTTCTATCTTGAAAGAGCAGCAGGCAGTCAATAGCTTTAAATAAAGGGGTGCGTGGAGTAGAAAGAGGGAGAGTTACTTGTCATGGAATTGCAGCGAAGAGGTCAGTGCGGTTCAAAAAGCAATTCCAGAAACAAATGGGCAGACAGAGCAATGCGCACAATGATAGACAGCGGGGATTATTGGCGAATAGGGCAGAAGTGCCGGAAAAACGATGAAAATGGCCGTGATAGATACAATATCCGCTAGCACTAATGTCGAGGACATCAAACTTGTATCTTTGAATAGCTTCAACGTCTGTAATTTGCCTAGGCAAAGTGTTCGACTCGGGGTCTTGAAGGTGCCGGATTGCAGTCGTCCCGAAATGCGAGAAATTCTGCGCCTGCGAGTCCTAAACAGTTGAATGTAGGAGACTACGGTTGAGCGTTGAACTTCAGATCTTGAAGGTGCGGGATCCGTTGATTATGTTGTCCAGAAAGGCGAGAGCTCTTGCGCATGAAAGACCTGAATGGGTTGAGAGACATGGCTCGGAGCTAAACAGTGAACGTTGAGCTTGGGGTCTTGCCATGGTGATGCGCTGTTGTCCCTGACACCTTGATCTTCGAGTCAAGTAAACCGTGGGCTTGTGCCTCGAAGCTTCAAGCGGATTCGATGCCGGAGAAACTGGGCAAACGGAGGCATTCAGTACAGTGCGGCAGGGGTGAGTCGATGGGGGTGAGGAAGAAGTAGGACGCGAGAATGATCTGCCTTTTGAACGGTTATTGAACGGCTGATCGGCGAGGTGGAAAATGGCAGCCAGTGCTTTGGACCGGAGTGATTACCGATGCACGCGTTAACAGCCAGACCCCAAAAACAAAATAAGAAATGAGGTGAACATATGGTAGCGGATGGGCAGACCATGTGAAAAATGGGAGAATGTAAACAGGTACAATGTGATAAGAGGCATCTGCTTTATACATGAGATATCTTGCCACGAGTATTGATGGTTGGATTTGACTCAGTATTGCGAAAGGCCTTCCAGGACGGGGGGTATGGACAATAGGAACCGGCCGAAAGTGCGATGATGGTGGGGGGAAAGCAGTGCGAATGATAGACATCGTTCTTTTGAGAGGGCCTTAAGGGCGCGATCAAAGGGCATGTGGTTCATTGAAATTTAGGACGACGCGTCATGCCACACCCTAAATTTGAAATCAAAGCCTCGAGGCCGCTTTCCTCGGTTGCAAAGTTGAACTTGAAGAAGTTCAATTGGGGATGAGAAAGCTGGCAGGAAAAAAATACATACAGTTTGGCACTTCAGACAGAGCTCGTTACTTGGTCCGCTAGGACGGATAGGTGGAATAAAAAATAAAAGGTGCATCTGATACCAATCTGAGAAGATCGGGAACTCGCGAGCGCTCAGTGGCGTGCGAAGAACAAACATTCCGATTTAAGGGATCTCGTAATATGGGTAAGCCAAGATTTGATGCTGAAAGTTAAATCTGGGCGCAGGTGGGCGCTCCGTCGAAAAAAAATAGTCGTACCTTGGGAAATGACACAATGTGGGAGAAAAGGAAGAACATAAGCAGATGCACATAAAATCAGTCCATCTGCTTAAGATATGAGTAATAATCTCAGCGTCAAGGCCACTTTCTTGGCTTAGAGTTGGACCTGAAGCTCAACCTGCAAATGGACAGGATACAATATAACTAAACCAATATGCCAAGCAATTTAATGTGCTCTCCACAGAGAGTGTCTTACCGTGGTCACTAGTACACCTGGAAAATAAAAGATGAAAATGATACTGATCTGAGAAGCTCGGGAATTTGCGAGCGCCCAGCAGCGTAGTAAATCAGATTTTGAACACCCTCGAGCGCTCCGTCGAGGACAAATAGTTGTACCTCGGGAAATGGCGAACCGCAAGCAGGTGAAAATGGTTCACTGGCGACGTGCTCGCGTTGGAGCGCTCGGGTTACTGGTCGCGTAGGATGGTGATGGTTTGTGGGAGAAAAGGAGTGTGATTGACATCTGTACGTACGAAACAAATGATCGGTCCGATGACCGATATAACGTACTCTACAGGGGTAATAAGGTAGAACGGGAAAGTCGATGAGCGGTCCAACCCACCCTTCCACAGCGCCTTACAGCTGATCCCTTTAAATACTCTCTTGATCCTTATCTTTCCCGTCGGCGCTGTGGATCTAAATCCGAGGCTGAGTTAACATTAACAGGTTCTCCTTCCACCGCCAGCTCTCTCTCATGTCGACCACCATGTCCTCCCACCCCACCGCGGCACAAGCAGGCCCGCCCAGCTCAGCACCAGCTAACTCACAACTCATTCGCATACCCATAGCCCTGGTGTATCTCGCATCTCTCCCATTACTATGCTTGGCCAAGGCGCTGCCCGGTGCCGACCGCTCTCTTAGTGCTGCACTACAGAATGTCAACGGCATGTCCAGCATCTTCTCCCTCATTCCTGTCCTCACCGGGAAGGTGCAAAACATGAAGATGATTGCGGCACGCACCTTCCCCGGCTCTCTTGCCATTGCTGGGTTGGGTGGTGGGCGTGTCCTCACAAAAATGCAGCTCGGTGTGCTCCTTCTCAGTGGCACCCTGTATCAGAACCTTGTCGACGACTTCTCGTACCATCACGATGAGTACGTGAACAGATACTCGCCAGCGCTCATCCACATCCCCACTGGTACGCCAGAGCGGCACTCGTCTAATATCATCATCAACCATAATCCGTCCGAGGCATACCTCGTTGAGACCTGGTTCCAGACTCAAGGACGCCCAGCGAAGGTACATCTGAAGCAGAACAATAACCAGCGGTTATTCTGTGGTGTACTGATATACCTCGTCATCCACGGCGGAGAGATGTACATCGAGATACGCAATGCAGCCACAGGCGCTCTACTCCCGTTGCTCGTCCTCCAGATTGTCGGCTTCTTATGCTGGAGCGTCGCTCTTGGCATCTTACAAATCACCAGAGGCCAGAGCAGTCCCACAATGGTTCTGAACCGCCTTGGAGACCCGCACTACCGGTGTCTGCAGGTGGTTCTCCTTGGGCACCATGTCTCAACCGCGGTATTCAGCTTCAGCCTTGAGTGTCTGCAAAGCTGCCATATCTTTCATTCCAATTACAGCAACCGCACACTTCAAAACATTGGTACTCTCATCCTTGTGAGCGCTGCAGCAGACCTCATCTCGACCGTGCTTGTTGTCGGCCTCACAACTTGGGCATATCCTTGGCTTGCAATGCAGCTATTCATAGTTATCATCAAGGTTGCCTTCAGCCTGGAACCTCTTCGCCAGATCGAAATCAAAAGTATCGAGCCTCTCGAGGGCAGCAGGAGCGCCGCCATGCCAGCGCGCAAGGAGGACACACGGTTGCCATTGAAAGTGAACACAACAGAAGAGTGGCAGTTCACAGAGATCTGTGTTGGACACAATGTTGTGCAAGGGGCAGGGGGGACGAAGTGGCTTTCTGCAGACCCCGGGATATACATCGGACAACTTTACATTTCTGAGTCTGTCATTGAGGCAGATCCGAAGTTGCAGGTGAATGGGGATATCAAGACACGATATCTCGCAATTGAACAAAAAAAATTGACACTTGCTACGGCGAAGCCACACAAAGAATCCAATCAGGCACTGCAGCGCGAGTATCTCGCAAGCCTAGCTGAGATTGTCAAGGCAAATAAAGTCCCCAGTATGGAGTTTCTGGAGGCCATGAAGATTACTGCTGAGGGCATGCGGAAGGGAATGGAAGTACACTGGTTTGCCTTGGGAACAAATGATTTGATGATGTTCATACAGAAGGCTGAGGCAGATATTTTCTGGCGCAAGCGGCTGTAAGTTCCAGTAAAGCCAATTTTACATACATACATTTATCCGGTAGACAGGAAAATGTACTACAAAAATCGAGATATGTTTACAGGACACTGAGTGAGGCACTATCTCGGGAGTCGTATAATACCTCGTCACTTCGTAGGATGCGGATCTTCGTCAGTTGATGGGGGATCCTGGTCAGTTGATGGAGAGACTTTGTCCGTAGGTTTTCCAAGTTCGTCAGATCACGATTAAGGGTGCGAAAGTTCGTCGGAAGCGCGTGCGGGTGCAAAAAAAAAATGTGCAAGTTCGTCAAGACAAGGTGCAAGTTCGTCATACGTCTCCGCACATAAAAGGAGGAGCCTCTTCTCTTCTGGAGACCATCTGTTCACTCCAACAACTCACCCAATACATGGTTGAATCAAATGTTGGTGTAATGTTTCAGTGAACCCCACAAATTAAGCTCTGATTGTCTATAACTACCTGATGAGGCGCAATATGTGCTGGCTAACAGCAATGCATCCTGGAACTGCAGGCAAGTGCCATGGCCATGGGTTCACGGCATATGATTGACACTTGCCATGGTGTTGCACAGGCATTGCACAAAGATCGGTTATCTTCGGCCGATGTCACTTCCGAAGTTCATGGGAAATCAGTGGGAAATGATTGGTTTGGAGTCCGAAGAGTGTGGAGAGCGCGTGCGAGGTGTACAGCAGGGTGCGCGTTGGGGTTGTCGGCAACACACACCAGTATTAGTGTGATTTTCTTGGGCCGTGGTTCCAAATTCCTTCTGCAGTATGTTCATGCACATCACATTCTTTGTTGAATTCTGAAATCGATACCATGCGGTGTTTGTCTTGAAGGTAAAGGAAGACTGATGATTTGTACAAGTCTACATACATATTCCGACTTCACATCAGCGGTTCATGTGTTGCCCATATTTTATAAGTGAAGAGAGAAAGTGGAATGAAACTGCACGCACCCTTTTTGTATCCCCGCACACAAGCACAGATCCCACAAAGCTAACTATCCTCCATCCAAAACACCTGTCCAGAATACATACACTCCTGGCTTCCCATCCGCTATCAAATTTGGTGGCAACAGTGCATCGTTGCACGGCAGCATCACAAACCTCATGCAGCTGCATTTGTACTTGTCTTCCTTGAAAATACATTGGTACTGCCGGTGCTCAGACTCCTTTCAGCGGAAGACATAATTTATTGTTTCAGTTTGGATCTTTCAATGTTTGGCTTAATCTTGTGAGCCAATCACGGTCCGGCTGTTCCCGATGGACAAAGAGAAATTGATTGTTTGTGCAATGCCATGGCAAATGCGAGGCAAATGCCATGGCAAGTGTCAGTCCCACGTCAGTCAAATGCCATGAACCCACGGCCATGGCACTTGCCCGCAGTGTGGGCTCGCGCTACTGACTTCTGAGATGAGGTCTGATCTGTGCAACTCAGCCGGATAGACAGTCGTTTCTTTGCCGTGGTGAATGATGCTGAACTCTGCTGAAAATACTGCCACGGCCCAATAACTATTGGATGTTTTACCCCCCCCAAATATCCAATAGTTATTGGGCATGGTAAGTGCCACCAGAGACGTTTGGTGGCATGCAGTGGCACCTAGCCACGGCTGGGCGGGCGTGCCACCCAATATATACCTGGTATTGTTCAGTCCTTTTTTTTCCGACCAAACAATGCCATATATGCCATGGAACGGCCATGTATGCCACAGGACCCCAAATTGGCATGGATATGCTGCCATGGGTGCCACACAACTCCTGACCCAGCCTCAGTAAAAATTTGTTACCCAAATAGTGCCATGGGTGCCACCAGACATTCTGACCCAGGATCAGTAAAAAACTGTTACCCAAACAGTGCCATGGGTGCCACCAGACGTTCTGACCCAGGATCAGTAAAAAATTGCGACCCAAATAGTGCTATGGGTGCCACCAGACGTTCTGACCTAGGATCATTAAAAAACTGTTACCCAAATAGTGCCATGAGTGCCACCAGACGTTCTGATCCAGGATCAGTAAAAAATTGTGACCCAAATAGTGCCATGGGTGCCACCAGACGTTCTGACCCAGGATCATTAAAAAATTGTTACCCAAATAGTGCCATGGGTGCCACAAAACGTTCTGATCCAGGATCAGTAAAAAATTATTACCCAAATAGTGCCATGGGTGCCACCAGACGTTCTGACCCAGGATCAGTAAAAAATTGTTACCCAAATAGTGCCATGGGTGCCACAAAATGTTCTGACCCAGGATCAGTTAAAGATTGTTACCCAAATAGTTCCACAGGTGCCACGAGATGTTCTGACCCAGGATCAGTAAAAGATTGTTATCCAGATCCAGATAGTGCCACGAGATGTTCTGACCTAAGATCAGTAAAAAAGTGTTACCCAAATAGTACCATGCATGCCACAAGTGGTTTTGATGTCAGATCAGCCCAAAAATGTTCCCCAAATGTTGCCACCAGTGTCATGGGACGTTTTGGTGCAGGATCAGCCCCAAAATGTCCTGGGAATACTGCCACTGGTGCCATGGGATATTTTGGTGCAGGCAGCCCTAAAATGTTACGGAATACTGCCACCAGTGCCACAAAATGTTTTGGTGCTGGATCAGCCCCAAAAATGTTACCCAAATACTGCCGCCAGTGCCACAAGATGTTTCAGTGCAGGATCAGCCCAACAATATCACCCAAATGCCGCCACCAGTGCCACAGACTGTTTCGGTGCAGAATTAGTCCCAAAATCTTGCCACTGGTGCCACAGGTTATTTCTACCAAGGATCAGCAAAGAATGTTACTGATCTCCCTCTATGAGTCATGGGGTTTATTGGGGGTAGAGACCCAACAGTTATCAGTCAGTGGCGGAATTTTCAGGTGTCACGTTTCAGCGCAGGATCAGCTCAAAAATATTACCCAAATGAAGACCTCACAGAAAAATGTCGGAAAAATAAAAATTGTCTTATCAGATTGTCACGTTATAAGGCTCTGATAAGACACCGACAAATCTTGTCAGAGCCAATCAGAGCGACAGCGGCCCCATTTTGGCCTTATAATACTAAATCTGAGTTTATATCCGTCTTATCAGGGTCTTATCATGACCTCATTGGCCCAGCCTTCTATCAGATCACGTCTTATATTGCTTGCCGTCATTACGGCCTTATAGAGCCTGATCAGGCCTTGTCATGCAAATTACAAATTTCCGACATCTGAGCTGAACAGTTGGCAAACCCCCAGTCTTTTGTCCACCCTCCCATCTGCCACTACTGTTGCGACTCAATGTGCCACCCCGCTGCCTATTACACAAACTGAGTGGGACAAACTCCACTCCAAAGCTGAACATCGAGATGCCCCTGCTATGGTCAAGGCTTTGTCAGACCCCTTCAACGACCCTCGACCCTCTCGTCACCAACATCATGTCCATGTGGCACCACTGCCCATTCAAGCGCAATTCCACCTTAGGAAAACACGGATTGCGTTGAATGGCTTCATCGGGCTTCGAGATGACAGAGGCTGCACATACCACTTGCTGGAATTCTTTGGAGCTAAGCCAAAGCATAAGGGATTTCAAGTTGTGAAGTCTAGTGGAAGGTGTGTGGTGCTGAGTTTTTCCGCCCCTCTCATCACCTCAATTAATTCCTCCCAGTACCGCCCGCTCTATTGTTGACTCGGACGGCAAGGTCTGTGCCATCTATGGTGGCATGCCCAACGATGATGGCTTCATGGCCAATGTCCACAATGCTGCCATTGACGCCCTGGAAGCAGCCCGAGCCAAAGCCTCCCTCAGCCATGAGCAACTTCACCATTGTCATGGACACTTTGCCCGAATCTCTAGGGGGGCCGACAGCGTGTGATTCAGCCGACGAATTGGGCCAGGGAAATGAAGCACTGGTCTAGAAACATGGTTTTGGCAATATTTTAGTATATTTTACCAAGAGCAAGAGGATATGGGAGAAGCGCGGTGTTAACATTTGGACATTGGTACATCGTACTACGCATCCATCGTGTGTGCTTGCCGACCAGTCGAATCAAGAATTGATTTACAGTTTTCCTCTCACTGGTTCTTACGATGAACACAGTGAGAGGTATGTCTTATTTTTTATTCATACACTATAATTGCTTGTTATTTACTTAGTCTGTACTGACTGTGTTCATACAGGTAAAAGTAATTTACTGGTTCTTACGACGAATGCAGTGAGAGTCTGTACCAACTGTGTCCGTACAGATCTCTCAGGTTCACACGCAGTCGCCATTTGTCATTGTTGGTGTGATTTGTTTTCTGTGTTCATCACAGCAGTAGTATGAATAGTGAATCTAGGCCTGGCCTCAAGCCCTAGGCCCGCCAGGCCAGGCCAGGCCCAGTGCAGGGCCTGCATCAGCAAAAGCTGATTTGGATCGTAGTGCCGTAGTGGCCGTAGGGACTGTAGGACATTGTAGAAACATTGTAGTGTTGTGTAGTGCTCCGTAGTGGATTTGTCACACTACAGAGCACTACACAAATGGCACCCTTCACCACAGTTGCCATGTCACTACGGCACTACGTAGCACTATGTAACACTACAGAGTAGACCCAGCTTTGGCTCATGTGAGCAGGCCTAGGGCTTGGGCCTGAGCAAGTTCAAGCCTCAGGCCTGGGCCTCAAGCCTGGGCTTTGGTATCATCTTAATACTAATATTATTGTGGATTTCAACTAATTTTCGACAGGAGTTCTGGTGTACCGTACAATTACGATCAAATTGACAGGGGGTGTGACGCGTGACCCGATTTACCTATTCAACATTTTGACACTGGCCAAAATTTTGTGACATCCCCAAAATTTTCAACAACCGGACAGGAAATTTCGCTTTTTTGGCATCCCGGGACCACTTTTTGGGACAATGTCACGCTCGGAAGGTCCGACAACGGCTCACGTGATGTGGGACCTCGACCAAATTCCGACATCGACAAGAGGGTGCATGATGCGTAACTGTTGATTTGAACGTAATGATACAGTATTAGGTCACTGTTGTCCCTCTAATAGCTTAGACACCGAAAATAACCATAAAATATCGCCATTGAGGGTTAGAAAGCGACTACCGTGAACATCCGAAAACGGGAATCCTTTGTAGTAATGGTTGAAATTGGCTTGAGAGAACAATGACATTGAGTATTTAGTCTGTTTGTAAGCGCAAGGGGCTGATCAGAGTGAAGGCTTATTATGTAATCAGTTTTTCAAGTCCTTGCCCTACCTCTTGAACTTTGGCTGTGCCTTCAGCAATGAGCTAAAGATGCTATCTGGCTGCTCCAATATTTTTGTATTTTTTGAGTACCATTTGACAACAATGTTGAAGAGGCAAGTCAATGGGCATTTGTCTGATCACATTGAACCACAAGCTACCACAGCCATTCAAAGACAATTTGTGAAAATCCGAACTGACAGATGCTGGCAAATAAGCCCCAAATGTGGGTTTCCATACACGGCCAAACACAAATTCTACAAAAAGCTGTGATTGTGGGAAGTATGATTATTGTATCGCTGATCTTATGAAATTGTAATGCCTTTGTATGAATTCATACACCCCTCATTCCTGCAATTTTCTCAGTCGCTGCATACAATTTCTGAATGTTTCGTACTCCAGGTCAGCATTCCCGGTGATGGAGCGCATTTCCAAGCTACCCTTGTTTGGCCCGAGTTGGCATCAATCACATCTTGTTCTCTCCCACCACACCAACTTGACAGCGACAAAGAGTCCCCACAGTGGCACCTGCATTCAATGTCCTCCCTGCTTCAAATATGTTGTTCAAGAGCATTCAAGACCTCCAGTATTCTCTGGTTCTCATGGGGCTCTCCAAGACATCAAGATGTTCTTGCCCGCAGTCTTCAAATCCAAGGGCATCCAAGAGTCAAGAGTCAAGACTCTAAGAAGCAAGATGGTCTCAGGAGCCTCCAGGCAATTCAAGACTTCAAGATTCAGGACAATGTTGCTAGGACCTCTTCAGGTGTTACTCGCCGCTGGACTCGTCTTGCTGCTTGCTCACTGCTGGACTGGAGCTTGGGTTGTTGTCTTGTGGATCTTATTTCTGACCTTCTGCTTGAACAACCCCTGTCCTGTAATAGCACTGAATATATAATTTATTCCTTTTCTAATTCAAGTTCCGACACTTACGTAACAAGACTCTACTCTGATCGGACCCCCGCGCTTAATAGCAGACTTCAACAGATCAAGGTACGAGATCAGTTGGTTGAAGTGTCTGTTCAGACTTTGACAAAAGTCTTGTGAGCTTGTACAAGACCCTACAAGACCCAACAAGGTCGCAAGACGCACAAAAAGTGCCGCAAGATCGCAAGACCGCAAAGGCAGTCGAGATTCTCACAAGATCACTCATTCAACTCTGGCTGGGAGCTTAAATTGTGAAAATTGAAAGGCTGTTGGGTAACGCATGGTTGCGATAAATTTTGAGAGGACTCCTCAGAACTCTCACAGCCTTCTTGTGTCTTGTTTGTGCATTTTTTGGAAGGTTTTTTCTTGCACTTTGACCTTGTGAGCTTGTGAACAAGCTCACAAGGTCCGAAAGACCGCAAGATTTTGTCGAATTGCTGATGTACTCAGTATTCCCAGACACATTAGAGCACTTACAGACCATTTTTATACATTCTATCTCTTCACAACCATGATTTGCCCGCTCTTGGCCGAGGCCTGGGCTGGGGCCTTGGGCTTGAAGCCCTGCTCGCGGGCTTGGGCTTGGGCCTGGAAAATTGCAAGCCCAGGCCTGCTCAGGCCGGGCCCGCTCCGGGGCCTCCAGGCCAGCCCGGGCCCTAAGATTCACTAAGTATGAACCGACAGTGTCTCCCGGTACCGGCTCGCCGCCTCCCACTCCCATGTTCGAACTCATGGAAGGTATACTTTCACTGCCCCCTCTCACACAGCAACCCTCATAGAAGCAACAATCCGCAGAATGTTTACGAAATTTCATGAATAAGTCCTGTGAACGTCAAAACTGGGGATTCCTCAGTTCCAAGGTAGCTGTCTATTGTCGGGCAAAGTGAAAGTGCCGCCACTGCCGCCCCTTTGCCGCCCTTGGTGGCAGTGGCGGCAGCGGGGGCGGCAGTGACAAATTTGACAGACACATTTCTCACTTAGTATTGCCTGTAATATAATGCGAGGAATTGCACTGTATGAAGCCCACATTTAATGTCAGATTTGAAGCTCAAACGAGGCCTAGACCTGCGGTTAAACTTGAATTTTTCACTCCAAAGGGCGGCAGGGGGGCGGCAATGGCGCCACTTGGGGGTGGCAAAACCACTTGGAGGGGCGGCACTGAGGGCAGCAATTTGGGTTTGGGGGGCAGCAGGGGGGGCGGCAGTTGGGGCGGTACTTTTCTGACGGGCAGTAGTTGGTGGGGGGGGCAGAGGGGGCGGCAATCTTCCTTCGTGACAAGGACGGCAATGGGACACATGTGTGACATGGGTGGCAGAGGGCGGCACCTTACCCATTCGCATATTTCTGGTTGAACTTTCAAATTTGGGGACACACTTTCTGTTGGTTGTCCTGTCTTCCCAGTACATGACTCCGGGGGAATTTGTCCTCAATTCAAAGCTGAAGTTGAGATATTTGATAAATAGTTCATGATGGTGTTATTGTTAGTTGCGTTAAAAAAGACTGAGTAACATGACCCATTGAACTTTGCGGTAACAGAGACCTCAAATACATTCAATTCAATCCTCAGGGTGGCTTACAAAATTGAACAATCCTTCTAACAATCCGTTGGACAGTTGTGCCAGAATTCTAAGTAGTTGTTGTATCATATAGAATCCCAGAGACCTAGAGAACCATTTACAGCTAAAATGGCTACACGATATATGTGTGTGGTGATGGGCGAGTGCATGGTTCATTGATGAAAACATACCAGAATTTGCGAATTTTGAGTGATGTACGCAAGGGGTAGGGCGTGTCGTGCCTCAGTAAAGATCAATTGGTTGAAACGGAAACTCAACCCAGTCAGCGACAGAACGAAACAGTGCAAGCAAACAATATTCAACCCGGATTTCGTGTGCAATTGGCAGAAATTTGTACCAAAAGGGTACTTGGTTAGAAAAGGTTTCAGCTGCAGAAGTTGTAGGTATATATCTTTATTTGGAGGGAAAAAACAATAGGAGGTATAAAAGGCACTCGAAATTGTAGTAGTAAAACAAACATACACCATGCCCAGGTACACCACCTGTGATCCACTCTCCCTCTCAAACCTTACGGGAACATTTGGGACAAAACTTGTTTGACTTTGTCTTTTAACCACACGCTATCTGCTCACTTATTCGCCGCATACTTTGGCGCGACTGTAAGGGCTACCTCAGCTCGGCGCGGGAGCGTGGGAACTAGCGGGAGAATCCAAATTAAACTCAATTCACAGTACTAAATACAGAGTTCTAGAATACGCACCTAGCGGGAGAATCCGAAGAGAAGAAAGGATGAGGATTCCCACGCTAGGCGAGGTTTTTGTAGCAAATAGGTACTAGTCAGTAGCACGTGTCCGAAGTGATCAGCAATGGTCCCGAGCTTGATCGCATACCACGTTCCAGTGCGAGTGGTCGGATGAAAGGGAACGAGGGGGAACGGAGTCCAGAGGGATGGGGGGCGACATTCCGGGCGGAGGCGCAGCCTGGGGCTCCGGCAGGGGTTCCGGACGGGTGAGGCAGGACGGGAAAGGGGCTCCAGACGAAGGATCGGACGAGGCAGTGGGGCAGTGCAATTGGCCGGAGCCGGATGGATGGACGGACGGGGGGGTTCCCCTGACATTACCCCCCCCCCCCCTTGGAATGCGGCATCCCGACGTATAAACTGGACGTGGGCGTCGCGCTTCCAGAACGAGAGCGAGTTGAATGCAGCCGAGGCGATCTGGCGCGGGGTGTTGGGGTAGCGGCGATAATAGGCATCAATGGCGTCTTTGGTGAAGATGTCGGAGTGCCTTACCCACTTATTGTGTTCCGGGCTGTAGCCTTTCCACCGCACCACGTACCAGAGGCTGCCATAACAGACCTTCACTTCTCGGATCTCCTCGACCTCCCATTGAACGTCATGGTCCGTCTGGAGGACTTGGAGTTTCACCACCGGAAAGACCGGGTGGAGCTGGGAGTACCGCAGGGGAAGCTCGAGCTTGTACGCACCCTTTCCGACAACCTTCACAACTTTAAAGGGAGCGAGACATTTGTCCGCGAATTTGACGGACGGACGGGTCGTCCGGATGTCGGAGGCGTCCAGCCAGACTCAGTCGCCTACTTTGATCTCCGGGGCAGGCGTGCGTCAGCGGTCGTAGTACAGCTTGAACTCGTCTTTGGCCTTAATGAGTGCGGCTTTGGCTTCTGAGACTCCCGATGTGATCCGGTCCCGGAACTCATTTGCGGATTCCACGGTCAAACGCAATCCGTTGGGCTCGAACCCCATCCGGGGGAGCCTCCCGGTGTCCGTCATGAACGGGACTTGTTGCGTCGAGGAGTGGACGTGGTTGTTGTACACGAACTCCGCGGCTAGAAGGAGCTCGTCCCAGTCGTCCTGTTTGTAGTTCGTGAAGATCCGGACGAACTGCTTGAGCTCCTGGTTGACACGCTCGGTTTGGTCATCGGTTTGCGGGTGGTAGGCGATGGAGGTCGCTGGTTCTATCCCAATGAGGCGCCACAGTTCCGTAGTGAACTCTGCGACGAACTGCGGTCCCCGGTCGGAGATGTATTTCCGGGGGGTTCCGTGGTGCCTCCAGACGTTCCAGTAGTAGAGCGAGCGGCCCCGACTGCGCCAAGGCTGGTGTGGCACTCGTTGAAGTGGGCTCGCTTACCCAGGACATTGACCACGACCATGACCGTGTCGAACCCATGTGCGTCCGGGAGCTCGACAATGAAGTCCACTGAGACGGTGTCCCAGCATTCGTCCGGAATCTCAGTCAAGTGGAGCTCTCTGTGGGGCAGCTTCCGGAGCGCCTTTGTCCGGTCGCACAGGTCGCAAGTCCGGACGTAATGGCCGACGTGGTGGGACAGCTGGAGCCACCAGTAATTCCGGGCGATGAGCTCGAGGGTTTTGAAGCACCCAGCATGTCCAGCAACCCAAGCCCAAGTGTCGTGGTGGAGGGCAATGATCCGGCACCAGAGGTCCTTATTCCGCGGCACGATGATCTTACCGCGGTAGTGAAGGAGGCCGTCAGCGATACGCCACTCGGACAACTGGGGGGAGCAAACATTCCGGTTCTTGAGGAGTTCCTGCACGACAAGCACAACGGGGTCCACAAGCTCGGGTTCACCCGCAAAGGCCTCCCAGACGTCGCGAAGGAGGGGAACCTCGGGCCCGGTAACCAAGTCCGGGCGAAGGAGGGTGATGTCCGTGTTGTCCGAGCCTACTCTGTGGTCCGGGCGACGGGACAGCGCGTCCAGACAACCCATGAGGCAGCCGGGCTGGTGGTGGAGCGCGAAGTCGAACCGGGACAAATACAGGGACCACCGAGCTTGTCTCCGGTTCAAGTTCTGCGCCTTCCGGAAGTACTCCAAGTTCTTGTGATCCGTCCAGATCTCGACCGGATGCTGCGTACCTTCGAGGAAGTGTTGTCACTCCTCTAGGGCTTGGATGATCGTGAGCATCTCCTTGTCGTGGATCTCGTAGTTGTGCTGGACGTCACTCAGACTCTTGGAGTAGTACGCGACTGGATGCCACTTTCCGTCCGTGTCCAGCTGGGACAGGACGGCTCTGGTAGCATAGTCGGAGCTGTCTGCCTCGACTCGGTACGGACGGGACTGGTCCAGCAGGACAAGGACAGGCTCCGCGGTCACCGCATCCTTGAGGGCTTGAAAAGCGGCAGCCGTCCAGGTTCACGCTATACTCTTCTTCGTGAGGTCGAAGAGGGGCCGTGCGATGTCCGAGAACGCCCGATGAACCTCCAGTAGAAGTTCGTGAAGCCAAGGAACTGCTGCACGTCCTTCTTGTTCTCCGGGGCAGGCCAGGCGGCAACTCTGGCGACCTTGACCGGGTCCATCTCGACGTGGTTGTGCGAGATGATGACACTGAGGTACTTGATCAACGACTTCTAGAACTCACACTTCTCCAGCCGGAGGTAAAGCTTGTGCACCCGGAGCCGTCGGAGAACCTCTCGGATGATCTCCCGGTGGCGTGTGAGGTCAGAGTGAGCGATGAGGATGTCATCGAGAATACACCGTGACGTCTCTGGATAGGATGAGGTCTTGGAAGATGTCGTTCATCATCATCTGGAACGTGGCCGGAGAGTTGGTGAGGCCGAAGTACATCACCAGCGGCTCGAAGAACCCTCGGTTGGTACGGAACGCGGCCTTCCACTCGTCGCCTCCCCAGATACGGACATTGTTGAAGCCCCACTGGACGTCGACGTCGATTTTCGTGAAGAACCGAGCTCCCGTCAGGCGGTTAATGAGGTCGTTAATCAGCAGGAGCGGGTATCGGTTCTTTACGGTCATCGCGTTGAGCGCCCGATAGTCTTGGACGAACTGGAGGCTTCCATCCTTCTTTTTGATGAAGAAGACCGGAGACACCATCGGGGACTTGGATGGGCGGATCCGTTGAACTGTCTGGGATTGAACTATACCTAAACACCGCACTTTTCGCGCGTTTCAGAATAGTCTGATTACAGTATAGGCTTATTTCTGAGAGCTAGTACATGGTCTCGGTATAGCTGGCAGGGTCAGGATCACAGAGTAACGGGTACAAAGGGTAGGTGACTACCCTGCGGACTGGCAGTGCTCGCCTCGAAAACCGTAGAGGAAAGTGTAGCCCACAAACCTCTAAAAGAGACTATTTCTAGAGCTTATTTCCACAACGAGAAATAAGCCAGAGATACTTACAATGGGATATGCGGGAATAAGCTTATTTCTGCTCGGCTAAAGGAAGGGCCTTCCATGTGACAGGCGTGTGAGGTCGGGGAAGCTCATATCGGAGAGGTTCCGGGATAAGTGAATGTCGGTTAAGACAATCTGATGGGATTGATCTTATTCCGAGGAAGCGAAGTTGGGAATAAGAAACCTTTCTGGGAAAAGGTTACACTAGGGGTATCTACAGAAAGCTGGAGGCCAGGGGAATAAGATCCGATGGTCAGGAGCTACGGGAAAAGGGCAGGAGACAAAAGGAATAGATGGACGAAGCGATATCAGTCAGCCAGGGGACTGGTGTTTTCAAATATCTTGGATGACAAAAGCCGCATGGTCGGAAAATCAGGGACTACCTGAGCACTGGCCAATGGCAATACGCTCGCAGCTATCCCTCCGACAGATAAACGGGAAAGGAGGGACGATCTCGGGCCATTTTACTAATTTCTGCTTGGTTTGAGGACTTTCATATGATTTTGGGATTTGTATAAGTAGTTGGGACATTATTACGAGTAGGACACAGAATCCCCTTGTACTAGTAGGCATAACGCTTGCGATTTGGGCTATTTCTGGGGTTGGCGCAGTGTGTATCGTCGTTGGACTTTAACATTGGGAAACCTTTCTGTTGGAATAAGAAGTTGGTTACTGGAAACGTCTTAGGGCGTGATTGAGGCTACATAGTACTGGAATCGAAATCGTTTTATCGTCATCGTCATCGCTCATCGTCAAATCGTCAAATCGTATCCCTCATCGTTCATCGTACATCGTAAATTGTCTATCGGGTTCTCTGGGAAATAAGCTTTTGGGCATATATCCTCGTGGAAATAGTCTATTGTTCGCCTCTAGGAGGTCTATCGCGCGTCTCCGGACATCACCACCACCACACACACAACACTTGCTCGTCTCATAGCTGCGAAGCTCTTAAACTATCTTATTTCCATTGCTCAATTATCTCTCAGGCCAATTCCTGGTGATATCTTGTAGTGAAGGTTCATCTTTCTATGGGAATCTTATACCTTCCCTTCAACCTATTGTTAGGCCCTGTACAAGGGACTACCACTCGTCTGTATCTCAGCTCTTGCTTCCTCTGATCGGCCTATTTCTGATCCTCGTCTTATTTCTGTGGGCATCACTGCTTATATCGGAAAGACTTGGGTTATATTTGGGTGATAATTGGATTGTTTGGGTTTAGTTCGGAGCACATCGTTCACCGTCCGGTGCTCAGCCCGTTGAGACGGCACAACATCCAATGCACGTCCATTTGGCTATTTTTGCGAACTTAGGCCTATCAATTAAACCACCTAAGCTAGCATACAGCATCTAGTCGTTGCTAGGTAACACTAGTCTGCTAGGCCTCTGTTCGGTGATACAAAGGAGGGTCAGAGCGAGCTCCAGCTACTGGCTGTAAGCTAGGAATCCACATACGGCGGACGCCTTTATAAACGGGTCTAGTCTAAACCACCTAGGAGATATACCACACCCATACATTCATAGAACACTAGTTCTATTTGACCTAGGAAGAACAACCGAGACAGAAGAACATAAGAATATTGTGCTAGCAAGGACACACGCTCAGATATTGTAGAAGAACAGGCTAGGATCGGTTGCTATATGAGCTAGCGGAGGATGCCTGAGACCTACGATAAGACTATGCCGAACATCAAGTAGCTAGGCGACTGGTTACTACAGGAAGAACATATACGGTACATCCTAGGACTAGGAGACAGTACACGTGACAGGCGCGATGCGCTAGCGTCACCCAAACATGAACACATTAACTATTGTGTAAGAAGATATTATCATGGACGAATGCCGACACGTACGACAGCATGGAGAGCTATTCTAGGACGGTCATGAGACCTCCATGAATCAGCTAGGAACTATTATTGGACTGGATTCAACTCCAGGCCGGCAGGATTCGTAGTTCAGGCTTGTGATCGACGGCCTAGGAATTACCAATACCCGCAGAAACTATACCCGGAAGTCATTCGCAATGACTACCAAGGACATTTGATTATGACGACTCAGGATGGCTGCCGTTTCATTGGCTAGCCAAGTATTTCTCTTTACTCATTTCTTTTACTTGAACACTATCTCCTCATTTGTATAAAAGGACAGCACTCTAGCCACATACACCAGATTAATCGTGCCCTAGTTCGTGGCGGCAGGTTGTCTCAGGCTATTCGTGGAGATTTGTGTACAAAGTCTGCTTGTAGTAGTCTATAACTGGAATCTTGATTGGTTGACTCTGGAACTTGGAAACATAAGATTAAGAGGAAAGGTGTTGTTGTCCTAGCTGACTTCATGTACAAAACCATTGGGTGTATTCCCTTGTAAAGTGCGATCACGACTTGTCAGTGACCTTGCCTTTGCCCCGGATCTGCCCTAGCGCCATCCGTAGTGTGTTGGACTGACTTACTGGACGCTTGTGGTGTGAGTTGCATAACCTAAACAGAGGACGGAATACCGGGTCCCTAGTCCTAGTTGGATTATACCTTGTCAGTAACTTTGCCTTTGCCCCGGATCTGCCCTAGCGCCATCCGTAGTGTGTTGGATCGACTTGCTGGACGCGTATAGTGAGCTAGAAGAGCTCTCTGAGGAGGTCGTCACTGAGTTGACGTCCGAAGGAGTTGGGCAGTCTCGGGCGAGGTGTCCAGCTGCGCCGCAACGGAAGCAAGCGCGCGTGGGTCTGGTCGACATCCATCGGGATGCCAGGCGGAAGGGCGGGCGTTGGCGCGGCTTTAGGAGCAGGCGTGAAGGAGGGGACTGGGAGGAACGTCCCAGTGCGAGGGCGTGCAGCCGGAGGCGGGGTGCAAGTCAGGGGTGCCCCCGCTCGGATGCGGGCAAGGGCATCGTACTGGCAGAAGGCGCGGAGATGCCATCCGGCATAGTCCAACAGCGCTGGGGCGGTCCCGGACATTGTGATCACTGCATTAATCTGCGGATTGAGTCCGGCGCAGTACTTGGTGACGCAGACGAGCGGGTCCGTGTATCCAGCCATGGCGGTGAGTTCCTCGAAATTGTCCGTGTACCGGTAGACATCACGGGAGCCCTGGTAGTAGCCGTGGGGCTCTAGCCGGAGGAGAGCCTGGTCTTGCTCATTCTCTTTGACGCACCGAAGCCGGAACTCGGACTTGAATTCCGCCCAGGACAGGAATGGGAACAGAACGATCGCGGAATGTCGTTCAGCCCATCGTCCGGCCGCGTCTCGTGCCATGAAGGACATGGCGTACCGCACGAGTTTTTCCTCTATGACCTGTCCATGGACCATGAAGGCTTCCAGAACCAGTCGGAGGTACATGAGGACGGAGTGGAGGAACATCCGTCCTTGTGTCCGGTCGCCGTCGAAAACGGCCGGAGGGTTCGGTCGGAGAACCGATTTTGCTGCGGGGGGTGAGGGTGGTGAAGTCTAGACCCACCGCCGGAGTCGGAGCGGCAGGGACGGGGGCAGCTGTGGGTGGATTTTGGCTGTTGTGTAAAATGCGGAGGAGTAGGACTTCAATGTTCGCAAGAGAGTCTTCAACTGCTGTCAGTTGGGTTTCGGGGTCGGAAGCCGAGTCCGGGATGTGAACATCCGGGAGCTCGGGTTGCGCGGCCTGGTTTCCGGGCGTCGGGGCATCCATCAAGGAGGAGGGGTCGAGATTGGAAGTGGGGGAGGCCGGAGCGCTAGCATAGCAGTCCGAGTTCGAGTCTACACCAAACTTCACAATCTTGACCAGTTGATCCCTTAGATCCTTTCTTCTGCTATAAGGGCAACCTCAGCTCGGCGCGGGAGCGCAGGAACTAGCGGGAGAATCCGAAGTAAACTCAATTCACAGTACTAAATACAGAGTTCTAGAATACGCACCTAGCGGGAGAATCCGAAGAGAAGAAAGGATGAGGATTCCCACGCTAGGCGAGGTTTTTGTAGCAAATAGGTACTAGCCCGTAGCATGTGTCCGAAGTGATTTTGCATAGCACGTTCCAGTGCGAGTGGTCGGACAAAGGGGAACGAGGGGGAACGGAGTCCAGAGGGACGGGGGGCGACGTTCCGGGCGGAGGCACAGCCTGGGGCTCCAGCAGGGGTTCCGGATGGAAGGCCGGACGGACGGGCGAGGCCGGACAGGAAAGGGGCTCCAGACGAAGGATCGGACGAGACAGTGGGGCAGTGCGATGGGCCGGAGCCGGACGGACTGACGGACGGATGGGGAGTTCTCCTGACAGCGACACACTAAAGGATTTATTACAAAGATTAGATTTGGGTTAGGCTTTTGGATTAAAGCTTTACACACGTCGAACCATCTTCTTGCCTTTCAGTGGTTACCGAACGAAAAAGCTACAACGAAAGTTAAATTGGTGCAACAGGGGCAAATGTGACAGATGTGTCACACTTGTCACATTGCCGCTTCTTTCGCTGCAAAAATCAGTGCCCTCTTGCCACTGATGCAAGGCTTGACCCCAAATCAGTCCTCAATATTCAAGGACACATCAAGGACTTGATACTAATTGTCTACTTGGCTTTTTCTGGAAATATAAGATGACAACCCGGGCCCGTGTGGGCGCTCCTCAGCACCAGCCATTTTTCGAAGTGCATCGTCTGCACATGAAAACAACACTGTCTAATCTCATATAAGGCTCATTTCACCTGAATTTACTGTTCAGAATAACTTCAACAACAATATTCCGTTTGCAAACCACGTGCCCCAATGCATGGCTGTGTACAGGGGTCACGTCACCGTGAGTCGTCTCATTTCGATTCTACTCCTTTTCTCTATTCTCACAATGTTAATTTACATTACCCTAATTGTTTGCCTCGTTGCCAGTAATCTCAGCCACCTCATCTGGGTATCAAAATGGCTCTTGCACTACTTTACTAGACCTCGAGCACCCCGGTTGCGGTTGATTCCATACTTTGAGTAGGAAGGTATGAAATTCTGGACCCATTTTTTGGTCATATTATTGAAAGATTGGCGCTGGGAAACCAGGAGAACTGATTGGAATGGTACATGTGGGGCCTGACTATCAACACCCACATCAACCCCGCCTGCAATCTCGGTCGGTATTAGTCGTTCGTGGTACCTCACTTGATCTTTCTGGGACTCGCGCAAGCTCCCCTCCTCCGGGTCTGAATGTTTCTCGTAATTTTGAGTTCCAATTCTCAACCTTTGGATTCCAGAGCCACCGAAATATGACCGGGGTAAATCTTTGCCACAAATCCTTTTTCTTTGGGATTTCTGGCCCGACAGGGAGTTCCAGTCTGTGGTCTCTGCTCAAGATCTACATGATACACATAATCTGGCCACAAACTGGGTATTGGAGACAACACGGAATAAAAGATCACCCAATGCCCTCACATGGGACAAAGAACAAGAGACGCGCAAGCGATGTTTGGGTACAATTCAATACCATGGTAAAAATTGTTCAATGCGACTGGCACCGGCATCAAGGGCTGTGGAAAGTCACCAACAGTTGTGGTGGTCATGCAAACTCCATTCATGGCATCGTGTCTGGTGAAAACAGTCGCTGTGGATACAGAGGCGGTCAATGGAATTGTTTCCGATGCCGCACATGGGTTCTGGGCAGATCATAACAGCATTCTCATGATCAGCTCGACGTACGAGCCCATCCATCTCCAGTGCTGGGTTCCCGGCCTGATTTCTTACTCGAATGGCGGCACAGCCGAGCATTACAGAATTCATTTCTTCGAACTATTCTGCAGCATTGCCGAGGAGTGCCGGAGCCGCTCGCTCGAATTCGGTGATGATATATTGGCGAATGTAAGTAGAAGGCAATTATTTTGACTGCGTTCCACACTAACTTTATGATCACAGATTGTTGACTTCAGCGAAGCCCAACGCAATGGATTTATCTTGGCCTACGTCGACTTCTGGCTGCAACATGCACCTGGCGAACGCGATGTTCCTGAGCTCCTCGAGACCACTCCCAAATTGCTCAAGGGATGTCGCCAACACCTCAGAAGTCAGGTCGCAGGTATCAAGAAAATCAGTGGTGTTGTTGATCCAGCGCAGATCGACGTCTTCGAGAACTATATGAAACAGCTACTCAGCTGCAACAATATGGAGGACTTTACTTCATATGCAAACGACTTTGTGATCGCCTTCCCCAGAGCTGAGTCATGGTTTCGTTGGTGGATGCTCCCGTCACGTGCATGTATGCTTTTCCCAAGCTTCCGAATCATGAATTCTGCACTTTGGAAGTCCATCCCAGATACTAAGAACGCCGAGGAGGCCATGCACCTCAAGCTCTATTCGGCGCTTGGAAAGCGCTTGAACCTGCTCGACGGTCTGAGAGCGTTGGTTGCATTTGCGGAATATTATCGCACTCAGTTCGAGGCCAAAAAGGATACGTTCCTGCGTTTCCATGAGTCACTGTGTTGAAACCATTTTCAGATGGCTTGAAAATACATTACGGAACGCAGCGCGAGCACCGGAAAGCGACAGCAAAGCTCCATGGGCGCTCAAAGTTCAATCGCACACCTGGGGCGGGATCAATCCGAGCCAAGAATGACGGGAGACCTCCAGATACTGCCAAGGTCCTTCTTCAGGGTCGTAAGGACAGTCTCCGAGCCCCCGAGTACGAAAAGGGGGATAAATGGAAGGATAATTCTTGCTGGCTTGACTCTAGCCTTGTCGTCATTTTTGCCGCCACTTCTCGCGATGGTACACGGAGCATGGATCCCATGTTCGCAGAACTACCCGATCCACACCCGCTTCGCAACCTTCAGCAGATGATCCATCTGCGTCAAAGTATTGAACTCGCGGGACACGAAGAGAGCAGATCATCAGTGCTGTCAAACCAGCGGGATGGATTCCGCAAAATTCTTTTAGCGCACAATCGCAGCACTTTGAAATCCTTAACCGATTTTCAAAGCCCATTTGTAAGCCTTTAGTTGCGTACCACTCGATACTTTTCGCCTTTGCCCCTGAGCCTTTTTGGGACAGCTTCTTTTTTGGGATGGCCCAGCCGAAAGTTCGCATCAGCGGCATTCAAGGCTGACAAACTCATGATGCCTCTTCCTCTCCTCCACCATCGCGATACTCTGCAACCTCGCCATGGATGCACGAGCTCACTGCGCTGCTCCGCCTCCAGTTGATGGGAACGCCCCGCCGAGCAGCAGCGGACTGCCTGGCTCCCCGCTCTCATCCTACCGTGACTCCCTTTACCCACCTCGCAAGACGACTGCGACCTCTTGGTGACCTCGCCCTCGCGCAGAAGATGGCCCTTGGCTACTCTCCGTCCACATCTCCATCCACGTCCCTGTCCCTGTTCCCACCTCGCATTCTCTCCTACTCGTTCCCTACCCGTCGGTCACCGCAAGCACCGCCACTTGCCATTGCTGGACATGCAAATCATTGCTGACCATCGGGCGCCCAAGAAATCGCAGCCTTGACGCACCCAAGACCTCCTGATGCGATGCCGGGAGCTAATTATTTCATCGTTGGGTGCACTGTTCTTTTTCTGCTTTCATCGTCTGATTCTTCTCTCCTCCCTTCCGTCTTCCTGTTTCCCCTTCTCAGCCCGGTTCGCTAACACGCATTTTTCTCTCAGGCCGCACACAATCCGCATCGCTATTGCATCAAACATCCCTCCTGCCCGTCGACACTTCCTTTGCGTAAGATCCGTGGGTTCACCGATCATGCGCTCGCGCTGAAAGGTGGCCGGAATACAAAGAGATGGTCAAGGGCGCCTGGTGCGTATCTCTCCCTACTCCTTCTGTGTCCCGCGCCTGCTTCATGGGCCACCTGCTGTGGGGTTCGTGCGGGTGTGTGCCATGTAACTCACATGCCTTCGAACGGAATGTGGTGAGACGGGAAGTTAGTCCCAGGTTGGGAGCGACCAGGTTCGGGCGTTTGAGAGAGGGAAGGTGAGGAGGTCCGCCATAGACCACTTCAAAGAGTACGAGAATTGTTAATATGATGTAGTGTTCTCTCGCCCGCATGGTTCTGCATCTTTGCAGCAAAAGAGTGGTCCCGCACCTGCGCGTTCACTCTTGGACTGCGCTTAACCCTACCCTCTCCCTCTTTTCCTCTTGTCCTCGTCCCTTTTACCCAACCTATGCGTTTCGTACACTCGACTTGTATAGTTTTTGAAATTGACACGGCATTTCGGCACCGTTCTGACTGCCGCTCTTCAGCCGGAGTTTCCTAAAAGGGTAACTGTCCCAAAAAGGCTTAGGGGCAAAGGCAAAACTTTTGCAACTGTTGCGTACTGTTGAGCATCGGTGGTTGAAATAATGCTATATTTAGGGATGGGTGTTCTTTATAACTCAAGAAGCAGGCCATACTGCCTGCTGTCGAACGTGGCATGTCCTACTTCCGCCTATGCAGTGTCATTCTCAAAACCTGCTCTGGTTCTGACAACGAACACTTCCAGCTGGAACGTATTAAATGGTGCATGGAGTGCCAGTTAAATCCTTTGCTGTGCGAGATATACAAGGGAAGTATGCGCCAATGGTTGATTGACTTAGTTTGACTCACAAAGGCTGAACCTTTGGAAGCATGTTGGCAAGCATGGGGTGGACGGAAATTTTGCGATGGAAATCCTCTTCAATACGAGGTTGTTCTCAACCTTCCCATCATGCTCGTCGTCGAGATGGGCGATCTCACTTCCAGCCCCCCTTGGGACATTCCAACACGCTCTCTCCGTATCCCAAAAATGCCATTGCCTCTGCGCACAGGGTGAAATACAGCATTGTCGGCCATGTTTATCGCAACCCACAGGCCATTCACATCACAGCTCGCTATTTATCCTTCCACGGAGGGAAAACTCGCATATTCAATTATGATGGCCGGAAACGCGAAGGCCATGCAGTCCTTCGTGGTCACACACTCAAGGGATTTCTCACTGGTCGCAGTGATTCAATTAAGGACGTACCAACCGGATATTCTGAACGTAGTCGTGTATCACTTGGACGGCGGCGAGGCGGCGCAGAGGTTCTTTCACAAAGAGCAAATCCAGGCTGCCAAGAAACTCCACCTGCAGTTCGAAACCAAGGCCACAAATAAAACTGGTATCCCATCGTCTTGCCAGCTTGTATGCCCAAATCTCGAGATCCTCACTGACGAGGACCGGTGGTGGCTTGCTTCAAGTTTGTCAGCTGTTGACTACATATCACGTCCTCCCGAAAAGTCCCCACGGAAAAAATGGCACCCGCCAATGGCACGAGTGGGCGGCCCGGACAGCGACTCCGAGAGCACTTTGTCTGTGGCCAGCTCTACCCCAGTTTCTTCCGAGAAAGATGCAAACACAGTGCCTCTTCAACGGATTCTCAGCATTCCTCCAATTGACACCATGGAACCACCATCTGCTCCATCCGCTCCGCCCAAGGCAGATGCTGTTTTGCGCTGTTGGCCATGCTTCTCTGTGGCAGACGATTCTGATATCCTCACATGCCACAAATGTGGTTTCTGGTCTCATGCCGCCTGTGTTGCACGTCTCGGGTATTTGAGATCAGATTCTGAATCCGATGCCTCCGAATCCAGCTTGCACGACCCGGGATTTGTTTTCGTGTGTATGACATGCAAAGTCAGGGATCCAACCCCGGAATGCGATGAAGAGTATGCAACAAATCCAATGTGTTCTTCCTGCTTTTTAATCGATTTTCAGATTAAATATACCAGGTGCGGTCCGTATGCTGCCCGAAATGGAGGATTGGACCCACGCAACAAGGTGGTTTCCCACCCAGTTTGTCGACTTTGATCTGTTGCGCACCAATAGCGAATATAAGCTCAAATGGATTGAGGGGATTGTGTGGAGCACGGAGCCACAAGAGTTGACATTCCATCGTTCTCTGGCCCAATGGGAGGAAATTACATCCTGCGAGAGGCGCCGAGAGGAGCAGGTATGACATGTGGTTCGCTCATGTCGCCGCAATATCTTTACAGCTATTTGCGGAACATAGGGCGCAGCCCGTTTTTTTATTTTTTTCTGAGTTTTCACGAGATTGGCTCTTGTGAGCTCAATTCTACACCGTTTCCCTTGAGAGTTAGCTCATTCTATTCGGACGGAGAATACGGATGCCGTGAAGTTGCCCGATTTTTTCTAACGGGCTCAAAATGATTTGGTGGGTCACATTGGGCTGTTTTTAGACCTCTGGGCACAGAACGAGCACCAGAAGACCATTTGTGATTCGATTACCCTAGATTCTTAATATGATGTACTTTAGTGTATTGCGGAGGGCTTCACATACCGGTATTTTTAATGTGAGCTGTACTTCAAATCCACAGCTCACATTCTTAGTCATGGGAAATTGGTCCAGCTGCAACTCACGCTATATTTCAGGTACAGGTGACATTGGAAATCACGGTATTTGTAGCCCTCTGGAATACTTTCATGTAAACCAGAACAAAAATCTAGCTCAATCGGAGCACTAATAGCACTCTCGCACATGTTCTGCTCTCACATGTACAAAAACACCCCAATCTGACCCATCAAATCATTTTGAGCCTGTTAGCAAAAATCGGGCAACGTCACGGCATCCGTATTCTCTGTCCGAATAGAATGAGCTAACTCTCAAAGGAAACAGTGTAGAATTGAGCTCACAGGAGCCGATCTCGTGAAAACTCAAAAAAAAAAAAAAAAAAACTAGCCGCACCCTATGTTCCGCAAATAGCTGTAATATTCCTTTATAGATTGGAACTCTACGTCTGCCGGAATGCTTCAAGCCCATAGGAGAGGATGCTGCGAGCCTGGATCCACAGCTTTCGCACCTCTTTCTCCTCGCAGTTCCAACAATTGCGCAGGTATTAGCTGCGAGCGATGCCCACCCTGTTCTGCGCAACTTCAAAACTCATTTCAAATCAACATCTTGGAATGTGCAAGCGTCTCTGGATTGGATGAGGAAATGCTCATTCCAACCGAGTCCGGCATTACACCAGATGTTAACACCGGCCCTCGCCGCCCTTTCTGCACATTCCCTCATGCGTTCGGATCCTATGGCAAACCGGAAGATATGGGGCCCTGGATTGATTCTCTTTCAACTCCTTGCCATTCAACACTCACTGAACGAGCCTTGGGATTTGAATGGGGACACCTTTTTGCGTATACAGGCAGAAGATCTGGTGCCCTCGCCTCCCGCAGTGGTGGAGGGGCTCAATATCATGTGGAAATCAACCGATCCCATTGTGCGGACGAAGGAATCTCAGATCACAACCACGGAATTTGGGCCTTTGGAAGAGACGTTCAAAGGTTATCATGCGGTGTACGAAACTTCCTCCGCCCTCATTTTTTATCGTCAGGAGGGGAACTGGACAACAAGAACCCACGCTTCTCCCGAACCGATCCGCATCCAGCACATTGGGTGAGTCATTTTGTTTCCACAAGATTTTCCCTCGGCACCAAAGAAAGCGCGGAAGAAGCCAGCTTTCGACGGTGAGGATGTGTTCCAAGAGGAGCCAAAGCGCAAACAAGCGAAGAAATATTTGCCTCAACCCACCCCGCCTCATGCCCGCAGAAGCACTCGTCTAAACTTAAAGTACATAAATCCGAGTAGCTTTCTTCAATGTAATCCAAGCAGCTTTACTTTAATGTGCAAGAAATGCTGCATCAAATGAAGACCTTCGAGTTATGGCTTATAAAGAGCTTGAGATACAGCGATATTTAGTTAACTGATGCTGAAATAAAAATTTTATGAAACAACTAATCTGTGGACTGGAATGCTTATGTAAATCAGGTAAGAGTATTCCATAGAGTCAGTTAATCCGGCTTGAAGACGCTAGGCCCGTCAAAACAAAATGTTGTTTGGGGGCGGCAGCGTGACAAAAGTGCCGCCCTTAAAGGCGGCACTTTCTTTTGGGGCGGCAAAAAGATTGCCGCCCCCGTGGCAAGGGGGCGGCAGTGACGGCAGGGGCGCTACTGGCGGCACTTTCACCGTCCCTTAAATTCTGGACCAGCATACTTCGAAAGCATTATGGAAGTAAGATGCATGAATAAAAAGCGTGTTGCCAAATACGCACTGTGGTGAGAGAAACGACAAATTCGAACCTGTCAACAGAGACCGATACAAGACTTCCGCCTAGCTTTCCGTCCTAAATCGACAGTCCCCAAGGAATGCCAGGAGTGGCTGAAATATACAGCAAGAAGGTTAGATTTCGTGTAGGCCCGAAGTTCCACTCGTGGGCCGTGGCAGGGTTGGAATGAGATCGAGGATTCCCAGCCGTAAATTTATTGGGCCTCGAAATATATACACGTCGCTGCATTAGGAATCTGTACAGAACTCGAAGGTAAGTGTGTTATGCAGGCGGAGAAATCGCAGAGCACCTACACTTGACCTTCCTTTCATATTGACGTGCCTCAACCAAGGCGCTTGCGTCCGCCCAATAGTTGCTGCCTCCCTTTCCCCCCGTTTCCCAATCAACGAACCGATTTGAAACCACCAGCGTTACGAGGCGCGGGTCGTCCGTGACCTCCGTAGCGGGTGCTTCATTCTCGTCAAGTGATGCTTGGGAAGGGTACATCCAAATGAGCGCCTCCAGTCGCGTGCAGTGCTTTAGGGCTCCGCACCGTACGGAATTCGACATCGCACCGATGCTCGATAAATGCGTGAGGTTCGGTATTTCCGTCAACAAGGACCAGGTTCGCCAATTATCAGCCTGAACCTCGTAGTCGAGGATGCTGAGATGCGTAATGGAAGAGAAAAGTGAGTGCCGTCAAATGGATCACGCCACGAGAATATCATCCCAAGAGCCCTGACAGTGAAAGATAGCCGTTCTACTGGCAGGCGCGTTAACAGGAAATCCAAATGTGGCACCCAAGCTGTGTGCACAACTTGGTTCACAAGGTATCGGCATCTGGAGAGGAAATCCGGCACAACATCCGCGAGCCGGACACCCACGAAACACACGTGGCGCGTGTGCTCTCGTAGCGCGTCTGGCTGAAATGTGACTAGTTTCGCAACCACAGCCAATGGGAGGCAGGAAAATTGGAGGGGCAGGACTGTGTGATGGATGGAGATTGTGCGAAATAGTAGCGGCTCAATCCTGGGTTAAATCGTCTCAGGTCCGATTTCTACTAGTAGCTTCGGAAACGTTTCTGGAGGGCCCGACACAACACATTTCCCTGGGTGTTTGACCGCCATGTCGATTGACAAACTCCCCCGAATATCACTCCATCCATCCTCAGATACTTATATCTGGAACACTCGTAAATATCCTCGCCGCTGCCTTTCATAGTCCTAAGTAAGCCGAGTCAGAAGTCTTAAACCGATAGCGGGCCACACAACGCCGACACGTACCTACCACTGATTCAAGTTGTCGACGACGTCCGGGTTTCGTCCAAGCAAACGCCAGGAGAAGGGGAAACAACTGATTTGATTCATAGCGATGAGGTAGATTCAGAATACTCAACCACCGCCCCACCGGCGAGACGAGTGCCGCATTCCACAAATTCCAAGAACAGCACCGTCGCAGACCGACGAGCATATATACGTACGTACACGGGAAGTTTCAAAACGGATTGAAGAAAAGCGCTCGCGGAAAGCACGTCCCGGTTTTTTGAACTTTTCCCTTCAAGGCACGAAAGGCCGCCCACTCCCAACGTGACGCGATTGAAGCAAGGTGTCGGGGACCGATCGGCATGGCCGGAAAATATATTCGTCTTCGTCGCGGGTGGGCAAGGATGCGCCTGAGGACTGTGGGCAGTGGAGTTGCAGTTGCTGTGGCGAGGGGTAGCGCGGAAGGACGGCGGCGGGAGGCAAAAATGCAGATAAGTAGATGACGAACGACGGGTTTGAAGGGAGTGCGCGCGGTTTGGGGCGAGGGCGGCAGCGGTGGCGGCGGCGGATTTGAATCCCAAGGGAGGGCGCGGCGCCCAGCGTTTGTTCTGAGGGGGGCGGAGGGGCCGCAGGTCGTCTCTCGTACATACATGCAGCTGGAGCTGGAGCTGGAACAGTATACGGAGAACGCTGCTCCCTGACGACGCCTGCGTCGAACCTCGACTTCGAAAGGAGCTTAAGGAGGGGAGGGAGGGCGAGACGGCCGCACTTGGCTTGGCTTGTGCGGACTCCGATGGGGATGGGGACGAGGAGGAAGAGTCCAAGACGTACCTACGTACCCACATTCGCCGGCAGCGTCTCAGGTCTCGGGTCTTGGGTCTCGGGTCCCGGGTCTCGCATTTGGATTAAGTATCGCGTGTGCATGCGTGCGTATGTATGCATATTTCGATCGGTTTGGGGGCTCGGAAACACCACGATCGCACGACGATGGATGCGGAAAGACGACCCGCGGAAGCCTATAAAAAAAATGCGGGAGTGGGGGGAGGGGGCGGGCGGGCAGCGGGCGGCGGAAAGCGGAAAGCGGAAGCATTGAATTGGATTAGAAGGGGACACAAAATCGAAACGAATTGTTAAAAAACGGACCCTGATGTGCGTATCTAAGTCTTGATTGAGTTCAAGTGTGAACTTTCATGCACCGCCGCCGCCGTTCCCGTTCCTAGCAATGGGATGCTCGCGCGTTGGCGTTGAGGGCGCGCAGCGGAGTGGAGTGGAGTGGAGGCATGCGATGGGCGGGGTGTGGGATGCGTGTATCGTATCGCGGGGGTCCGGGATCGGAATTGAAATTGGGTCGGAGTACGGGCCGCGGGTCTGCAGGATATGAGATCGGCAGGAAGGATGGATATGGGATGGGATGGGATGGGATGGGATGGGATCGAGATGGGGATGGGATCGAGATAGGGATTGGCATGGGCATTGTGAGTTGAGATGGATTGGGAATAATACCAGGAACAGGGATACGAAGACCGGGTGATATAACCAAGGACGCGCCGTGTACGCCCGCGAGTGGGACGAGAATGTTACGCCTGAGGCGAGGTATCGGTATCTGCGGCGTTGAGATATGAAGGGGACGGCAGCGGAGTAGTCATGTGCGAGGGCGGCGGAAGGTGACGAGAGGCGCGGGCGGTGTTGGATTCGGGTTTGCTGCGTCACGTCGGTATTTTGGAGCGCGGGAGGAGGAAGAGCGGATTTTGAAGGCAAGCAAGAAGTTCGAGGAGGCAACAAGTGGCTGCAGTGGGACGCAGGACGAGGGTGTCGATTTTTAGCGCAACAGACACGCCGACGCTTCTCATGATCAGGGAAAGTAGGAGAGAACTCGATAAGACGACGGATCTAATGAGAGGAACGGCACGTCTGAGACATTCACAGATATATTTGCGTACAAGAAAGAGGTCCGGCGCTCATACAATGTAATTCAAGTTACAGCAATCCATTCAATATTCCGGAATTCCGTCCTCGTCGACCTTATCCTTGGCCATCGCTTCCGCTGTACAAGCAACGCGGCATCAGCGACGGGAGAGAATCAGAACGAAGTAGCGCGCGCACCCTTATGCTTGGCCTTCGCCTTGTCGGCCGCGTCGAACCCTTTGGTCTCAACGAGGCGGTCGACGAACGCGCCCGCAAAGCCGGCGAGGAGCGCCTTGGCCTCGCCGTGGCTCGGGGGCGGCTTGCCTTCGTTCACGTACTGCTCCTTCACGTGCTTCTGGTACGCCTTGGCTGCCTGCGGGGAGGTGATGAACGGGGACTCGAGTCGACATAGAGGAGGGGGAGACGGACCTCGTATGACGCGGCGGCAGCGATGAGCTCGTGCGACAGCGCAGCCTTGTGGTGGGGCTCGCCCTCGGTGAGCTTGATCGTATCGATTCCCGTCAGTCAGCTTATCGACACATCGGGAAGATCACGCACAACAGTGTGCGCATTCTGGGCCTCTTCGCTGTCGTGGTGGAACCAGGGCATTGTTGTGAAAGAAAGGTAGATGTGGATGGAAGGAGGAAGGAAGGCGATTTGATGTTTGTGGCTGGTGCGGCAGCCGTCTTATATACCCGCCCCGGTGGATCAAAATCACTTTGATCCGTGATTAGCACTGCATCGTCTCAGAATAATGTAAGTTTCCAGGTTACTTGACCGGACACCAAATAAATTCAAGTCCGTCCGTGTTCCGTCTCAAATGTGGCTGCAATTGGCTGCAATGAATTTCGTTATCATGTCAATCAGCTGGACTCCACTCCGACGGTGATGGGGACCGCCGGCGCCGCGCTACATAGCCGAGTTGAACCACTGCCTTGATCGACGCTACACCGGTTCAAATTAACGTTGCACAGCTTGGGTACAGGTCAAGCACCGCTGTGATTCACCCAATCTGCAATTACATTTGCTCTAGAGTCGGAAGTCCAAAGCGCCGCGGCGACGTCGCATGTAAGATGTTCAACGATGACCGGCTGCCGCGCAACAGGCTTCTTGCGCATCTCTTTTCTGTCTCAAGTTTTCTGCAATCGGCGGCCCATGCGAGGTCCCCCCGCTTCAACGCCCCACCTTGCTCACCGAATCCTAGGCCCTCAACGTCTCGCCACGCCGGACAGGGATTCATTGGTTTCACGCTTAGAACCGGCTGGATTCACATCCCGTAGTCAATCAACCAATCATCCTGCGTCATCCGCTCTAGGTCTGTGTCTGTGTGATCCATCCCGTGCAGCTCCGAGTACGTCCGGCAAACTGGAATTAAAATCAACACAGCCCCCCCCGCACACACGGCAGCTCAGACGGACGGATCCGTTCCCGAGTACCGACATCACCGAGCTGCGCTTTGGCGCAAAAACACGGACGCTCCGAACACTGTGGGAAACTGAATTGCAATTGAAATGGAAATTGCGCGGTGTAGCCAAGTCTTGTGGAAATGTAATTCGGACTAGTGCGTTGGTTGTAATAGTACATAATTTGAGCCAGTGTGGAATCTGGCAGTGTTAATTTGAACCAGTGTGGCATCGATCAGGGCCCGGGCCTGCCCGGGAAATCAATGCTATGCCCATCAGGGCGTTAGCCGTTCGCCGTTCCCCTTTCGTGTCTTCCAGGGACCACTTAATTCGCCCCGAGGTCGAAGTCCGATTACTTACTGAGCTCCTCTGAACCCAACCCCATTGACGAGCTGCATCTTCACCCAAGTACACCTATTTGTATTTATTACAATTGCAGGACAATCAAGTTTCAAGTCAAGTTGAACACTCGCCCGCGTGCTTGCGTGAAAAGGATAACCGAAAGTCTGGAAAGGAAAGAGACAGGCAGAGACAAAGTCGAGTTTGAATATCCGAATGGAGGAGACCTAGACGAGACTGGAGGAATTTAAGCACCATTGAGACGAGAGTCGACGCGGAAACCCACAGCTCTGAAAAAAAAAATCGACGACTGAAAACGCTACAGGTCAAACACCGGTGGATTTCTTGCTTCATGAACAAAAGGTGGATAAAAAGAAAAGAAAAGTCGCCGGTTTGACCCGGATGGTTTGGTTGAGAGCTCTGCCCACGACTCCATCAACCTGTCCGCACATTGTACTAAATGGCCGCGGTCCTTGATCGTGAGCTTCCTGACCGCTAACGCTGTCCAACTGTCCAACTATTGGATCTGTTCAGCCTTTGACTTGTTCATTTGTTGAGCTCTACACGAGCTGTATTGGCTTAACTGAATGGATCCATCGATCTGCGGCTGGTTCCGATCCCCGAGCGTTGAAGTCCGCGTTGTCGCAGAACGGAGTTCAGGGCTGGTAGACAGAACGTTGGGTCGGTTGTCCGGGATATAGGTGCACGGGTGAAGCAGAAAGTGGGTGAAAGGTCCCAGAAATCTCGTAGATGTGTGGGATGGAAATCAGATGTGAAAAGAGGTGAATACCGTGTGGGCGTGGAGTACGGTTCTGGCTTGGACAGCCTGTAGAAGAACTGCCAGGCGGATGACGCCGCCGCTGAAGCGGGGACAGGTATGTCAAATGATCCTACACCTGCGACAAAAATGGTTAAATTCGGCACAGCACTAATACAGCGTAGATATGTGGTAATCCAACTTTCCATTACTGAAGCGGTAGACTATTTGGGTGATGGAATTCAACTTCCGAACTTATACCATTGATTTTACTCATTATAAATATTGAATTCAACATTGTGATCCTGCACTGCAAACATTGAAATGAGTTTGAGGTTTCATTTACAGTGGGCGTAAATTTAGAAGACTAGTTGGCATCCGTAGCCGAAACGTCGGCACGGCGTGCGCCGATCTCGTTCCCATCAAAGCCGTGGTGGCACTCGGGAAACCAAGTCTCACTTTTTGATGGACACTCGAACACCATCAGTGCGACTCGACGACTCTCACTCCCACTAATCTTGTATATACTCCCCGGAATGGATGAAATAAGATGGTCTGAACACACAAACATCAGTGGAAAGCCATTTCTAATAGTTTTGTCTCCGAGTTTGGGACACCAAACGCCGCTGGAGGTGTTAAAAAGCGAGAACGAAATCCAAAAACTCCGATAATTATGTAACAACAGGAGGAACGGTAAACTACAGATTAGATTCCAAGCTAGATTCTGTGCGGAGACAGACTGGGTCCTCCATATGTTATTTCCCCTGCTCCCCCATAGATTATTTCCCCCGCCCCCCCACACGGTATTTCCCCTGCGGATCTAGTACTATGGTGGGTGGTTTCAATGAAGGCGTCGAAGGTCGTCCTCTCCTTCGAGCCCGCCATCATCGTCGTAAGCTGACTCATAGTAGCGTAAGCGGCGGAGGACGCCACAGCCGACTTGACAAAAGCAGCCATCTGGAGCGAAATATATTCCTCCGTGCTCTTGTTAATGGTCTCCAGCTTCTGGACCATCTGCTGTACAACAGCGAGCGTCTGGATGTTGGACACCTCGACGGAGCGGCGTACGACGCTCGTGATAGCCTTCTGGAACGCTGGATGCTGTAGGAACATGCACATGTTGGCCTCGGAGATGACAGTGAGATTCATCCAGCTGGCGGCTGAGATGAATGCCTCGAACTCGGTGTCTGGTATGTTGGGTTGAAAGCCATCGCGGGAGAACGCGAAGTGGTCGTTCAAATCCAGCTCCGCGTCAATGTACCCTCCTGCTCCTACTGAGCCGCCAAGGTCGACGGGGCACGAGGCGATAAGGACCACCCCTTTAAGGCGGATATTTTTGCACTTCTTGCTGAATCCGCCTCCGCCGCGACCCCAAACGAGCTTCCCATTGATGGTCGCGACATGGATGTCGAGATCCACGGTGGTCTCGCCCTTGTCGTGCAAGTTGTCGGGCACCGACCACTTGATGGTGAGGCTCGTGCCTTTCAGGGTAAGCTGGCAGCCCCTGAGACCGCGGACTCCCAGTTGGATATATTTCCTAGGAGTCACTGATCAGATGACACCAGCGGGATGAAAGGAGAGCTTACTCGAAGCGTTCAGAGCTATCTTCGACCTCATAGGCTTCCGACGCGGTGATCACGACGGTCGAAGAGTTCTCGGTGTGCTGACTGCTATGTTGTTCAGTGGTGCTCGAAGTCGTCATACTAGTAGCCGTCCTAAAACGCCATCATGGTCATTAGTAACAACAACCAAGTGTGTAAAGTGAATGAAATTGGTCGTACACGGAATCAGAGCTAGTCTGGCGAGCAAGCCCGGTCCCGTTGGGTAGCGGGGAACGCCGATTTGGTGTGGTGGCTCCCTTGGGAGACATTGTGCGAGGAGGGGTTGGGAGAGTGAGACGAGGAGTTGGGTAATGAAATAAAGGTTTCGCAAACTACACGGTAGTTATACTACAATCCGCCAGGAACTATGGTAAGTGAATTAAACCAACTTGGGAGTATTTTACCAAAGGGACAGAGAACGACGCAGAACAAGGGACATGAAGGGGAGAGGGCAAGGTACAGTACCTGTTGCCTTAATACGACAGTCGACGGCGGTGGACGGAAACTACATTTGACCGACCATGCAGGGAGAATGGAGCTCGATGACAGTTGTGATGGCTGCGACTCGCCGCAATGGACACTGTCACACGGTGTCCATCGGTTTTCGAAACACCAGGGATATTAATCTCAGGTGGACAACTCGCACATGATCTGCGACTTGCCCGTTATTTCCTCAAAAAATACACCCGGAGGCATTCAGAGCCATAAAATTGCGGACAAAAATCAGGTTGCCATACTTCCAGCAAAATGATCCGACCTCGGCAAATGCTCGGCAAGGGCCGGTTGAGGTAAGCGCGCGAAGAAATAAACCACGATAAGGAGCTGGATAGGACTTCAACACTGCAGCGACACAGCCGCCCCGTTTAACGGTGTCACCGAGCTTCTGGCTTCGTCGCCGAACCGACAACAACGCAACAACGTATCATGCTGGTTTCATTAGCTCACTACAAGCGGTGTCAAACTGTACCCATCAACAGTCTCAACTTCGGTCCGGGCTGAGTTCCCAGCATGAAAGATCGACTGAAATTCTCTGGCACGCATGGCGCCATCGGGCCGCATCTGGTCGGTGGCGTGGCAGCCATACAAGCCCATACACCGTCAGATTTTTTCACGTTGCCATTTTCTCTCAAGTGCCATTTGATATCGGAGGCTCGGACTGGACCCGTAATAAGCTTCAACTGTCGCTAGTTCATCGATGTCGTTAGCTGGCTACTTACGTTCACCAACCGAGTCGTAGTGTAAGAGCCATTGCTTCCCAAGCACGGCCAGAAGTGCGGCTAGGAGAGTGGAGAAGAGGCTGAAGTATAGGATGCACTGTGCAACAGCGACGATCGTCTCGGGCCCCGTAGAATCTGGGAGAAGACCGGCTGGAACAGTCGCACCAGTCATGTTCTGGACAAGAAGACTGAGGGAGGCTCCCTGAACCCCGACACAGCGACACATCTTTCAAATCCAACACACGTCAGAAGAAGTGACACACCATTCAATATTTCATGTAATCCGACACTATATTCCGTGTCTCGCGAGGTCCTACAGAACTTCCGACACGCCGGACTCCGAGCAGACCCGACACGCCTTATGGCACTGGGGACGTATGGTCTACTGCATGTGCTCCGGAGAACTGGCAGTATGTATATACATTTTGGCGCCTATCACGAGATGAGTAGTATTGAACCATGTTGCCAAGCCGGATCATTTATATGAAGGCCTGAGAAAGTTTCCTTTTGGGGTGAATTGTGGTGCAGTGTACCTGATGCGACTCGGGCCACGGGCCACTTCAAACTAGTGAAGGAAATATGATTGTGATATCCTGCATCTGGACCGAGTTTTTTTTTTGATCCTGAAATTCAGGAGTTTCGCCAGTCCCTGGCAAGCATTAACCGTTCTTTACAGCTTTTTGCGGAACATAGGGCGGGCGCGTTTTTCTTCTGTTTTTGTGTGTTTTCACCAGGAACGCTCTCCTAAGCTCAATTCTAATCGGATTCTCTTGAAACCTGGTGCATTAGAATTGCATTCAAAATCCGCAGTCGCTAGAACGCCGGTATTTTTGATGCCATCAAAAGATGAAATTTCTACCGCAAAATCTCCATCTTTGGCAGGTCACTTGCAGCACTCGGAGTACTGCACAGATTTACCTAGATTTTGCATATGTTATACCTATTGATGTAATCTAGTCAACCATGGTAATTTTACATGTGGTTGTACCCAAATCTGCTTCGAGTGCTCTATTTTCTACGGGAGGGGAATGACCATTTCAATAAAGTGTGCAATGAATTACAGTTACTTCGAATATCATCAATACAAAGTTCACGTTGACTAGAGTACATCGATAGGTATAACATATGCAAAATCTAGGTAAATCTGAGCAGTACTCCGAGTGCTGCAAGTGACCTGCCAAAGATGGAGATTTTGCGGTAGAAATTTCATTTTTTGATGGCATCAAAAATACCGGCGTTGTAGCGACTGCGGATTTTGAATGCGATTCTAACGCACCAGGTTTTAAGAGAATCCGATTAGAATTGAGCTTAGGAGAGCGTTCCTGGTGAAAACACACAAAAACAGAAAAAAAACGCGCCCGCCCTATGTTCCGCAAAAAGCTGTAATGATTACCTCTGGTCTCAAATCCTTCACCCACTTCTTTTGTGCTTGAAATTGCAAGTTACCCTCCAATAATATTTTACTCTCCTGGTCCCTCAATGCATCTGTGTACTGCTTGGATCTCCTCTGGGTGGGATCGAAGGTACTCTGACCGGACGCTGGAATTGTACTCGGCGTGTGAGTTTTCACGAGATCGGCTCCTGTGAGCTCAATTCTGGACTGTTTCCCTTGAAAGTTAGCTCATTTGATTCGGACGGAGAATACGGATGCTTTGACACTGCCCGATTTTCCCTAACCATCTTAAAATCAATTTGTGGGTCACATTGGGCTGTTTTTAGACCTCTGGGCACAAAACAAGCACCAGAAGACCATTTGTGATTTGATTGCACTAGATTCTTAATATTATCTACTTTAGTGTCTTGCGGAGGGCTTCACGTACCAGTATTTTTAATGTGAGCTGTAATTAAAGTCCACAGCTCACATTCTTAGTCATGGGAAATTGGTCCAGCTTCAACTCACCATATATTTTAAGTACAGTTGACATTGGAAATCATGGTATTTGTAGCCCTCTGGAATAGTTTCATGTACACCATAACAAAAAATCTAGCTCAATCGGAGCACTACTAGCACTCTGGCACACATTCTGCTCTCACATCTGCAAAAACACCCCAATCTGACCCACCAAATCATTTTGAGCCTGTTAGCAAAAATCGGGCAACCTTAAGGCATCCATATTCTCTGTCCGAACAGAATGAGCTTATTCTCAAGGGAAACAGTGTAGAATTGAGCTTACAGGAGCCGATCTGGTGAAAACTCACAATAAAATAAAATAAACGGGCCGCGCCCTATGTTCCACAAATAGCTGTAAGCTGGGGAAGCCCCCGCAAAAAAAAACATGGAAATAAGGCGGGTTGGGCCCTTCTAGACGGAATTAGGCCCACAAACACATTCAGCTTAGGCCATTTCTGAGGGAATCAGGTGCACAAAACTGATGGAATTAGGCGCACAAATGTGCACCTAACAAAGACGACTGGTCAACAAGCAACCCAGGATTAGACTCACCGTTTCCCGGAAAACAACAGGTGTGGAGACACCAGACTCAACGATCCATTCAATTCCCGTTTTAAATTTGCCTTGAATGAAACACCGAGTCTCTAGTGTTACTACTGACCAGCCATAATTCATGCCATAGTATAGTGCCGTCACTAAACCTGATGAAGAATCACAGTAAGTGCGAAACTGAGCACTATATTGCATGTATAAATACAGAACCGACCATCCGAAACCAGAAACCGATTTATCAGGAGTTGACGTAGTACGGGCCCGAAGGGAAGGTGGGGACAGCGAGGACAGTGATCGATGATGCAGGTCGAGACATCTTGAAGGGGGAAAAGGATCTCGATGATCGTTGCATGCAGCAAATTAATCCATCGCCGACGAGCCAGTGGTTTGAACAAGATCCATTCGCAAATAGCCGTAAGCTTGTAGATCCAGTTACGTTACGGCCCCGGCCGGCCCGGCTGCGATCAAAAGATCAAAACGCACACAGTAAGTGAACTGTTGGGAGCACACCCAAAGTTTATAGACGGAATATTGTCTTCTCACCCAGATCTAGCAGTGCGCAAATTTTCGCTTTTATTTAAGGGGGGCCCCCCGCCCTGGTTGGAAAATAGATATCAGATATATTGACTATCTCTTCATACAGGCAGGAGTAACAATTGGGAGACACGACCGAGGGCACACCGCTCACTCTGTCGTGTCCGGAAAACTCTCCGGCTCCACGTCTCCAGTTTCCGGCTCAATCGGAAGCCCGGCAGTGGTAGAGAGGCGGGCAAAGAGCTCTCTGAGGAGGTCGTCTCCAAGTTGACAGACATCCTTGTGCAGAACATCCGCATGCCGGGCATCCGGGGTGGCCAGACACTCTCAGGCGAGGTGTCCCGCTGCTCTGCAATGGAAACAGGTGTAGGGCACCGGACTGGCTCGGGTCCGGTCAACGTCCATCGGGATGCCAGGTGGAAAAGCGGGCACGAGTGCAGGCACAGCCCTGGGAGCAGGCCCGAGGGCAGGAATCGGAAGGAACACGCACGTGCAGGGACATGTGGACAGAGCAGGAGTATGGGCTGGGGGTGCTCTGGCTTGTAATGTGAGCGAGGGCATCATACTGGCAGAAAGTGCGGAGGTGCCATGTGGAGTAGTCGATGAGTGCGGGAGTGCTCCCAGACATCATGATTGCCGTGTTAATCCACGGATTGAGCCCTGTGCAGTACTTGATGACGCGAACTAGTGGGTCAGTGTATCCGGCCATCACAGCCAGCTCCTCGAAGGCATCTGTGTACCAGTAGATGTCGTGGGAGCCCTGGTAGTAGTCATGGGACTCCAAATGGAGGAGGGCTTGCTCTTGCTCATTTTCCTCAACGAACTGGAGCCGGAATTCAGCGTTGAACTCTGGCCAGGACAGAAATGGGAATGGAACAATTGCAGACTGTTGTTCTGCCAACCGTCCGGCCGTGTTTCGTGTCATGAAAGACTGCACAAGTTTTTTCCACGATCTGCCCACTGGTCATGAAAACCTCCAGGACGAGTCGGAAATACATAAGGACGGAATGGAGGAACATCCGCCCTTGGGTCCAGTCACTGTCGAAGATGGCCGGGTGGTTCGGTCAGAGGACCGATTTTGCAGTGGGGGTGAGGGTGGTGAAGTTTGGACCCACTGCCGGAGCCGGAATGGCAGGGGCACGGGCAGTTGTGGGAGGGTTTTGACTGCTATGCAATAAGCAGAGGAGCCGAACCTTGAGAGGGAGCCTTCAACTGCAGTCAGCCGGGTCTCGGGGTCGGAAGCCATATCGGAGAAGTGAACATCTGGGAGCTAGGGTTGCGCAGCTGCATTACTGGGCAACAGAGCGTCCATCGGGGAGGAGGGGTCGAGATTGGAAGCGGGAGAGGTTGGAGCGCTGGTGTAGCGGTCTGAGTCTGAATCTACACTGAACTTCCCAATCTTGACTGGTTGATCCCTTATATCCTTTCTTCTGCTGTAAGGGCAACCTTAGCTCAGCACAGGAGCGCGAAAACTAGCAGGGGAATCCAAAGGAGTTTAATAGGCTGTACTAAATACAGAGCAAGTACTACGCACCTAGCAGGGGAATCCAAAGAGAAGAAAGGATGAGGATTCCCACACTAGGTGAAGGTTTATAAACTAATAGGTACTAGCCAGTATGTCCAAAGGGAACAGAAATGATCCCGGGCCTGGCCGCATAACACATGCCAGTGCGAACGACTGGAGAGGGACAGAGGGTGAGGTTCCGGACACGAGCGAAGTGGAAGGAGATGCTGGAGGAGGCTCTGGACAAGGAACAGGATGAGAGGCTGGAGACGGGCAGAAGGCCAGAGCCGGATGTAGGGCTGGATGATCCGCATGCTCCAGACGTGGGGCCGGACGATCGGGAGCCGGACGAGCGGCCGGACGAGAGGTCTCCCTGACAAGAACTCTCATTGCAAATTTCAAACTCATTGTGCAATTGGACGCTATCACAAACCGAGTTTTCCTGGGGCTTGGCCTGGAGGTCGGGCACATATCTGGCGGTGAAATGTATGGGCGCAGACGCTGGCACCAACAAAATTGGGTAGCAGACAATTTTAATGATCACCATAGAACTCTCACTTCGTATTTTAGACCCATCAGGGGACTGGACGGCATCGCCAAACCAGTTTTGGAATCTGGATCTGCAGTATTAATTTGAACCAGTGTAGCGTCGATTAGGGCCCGGGCCTGCCCGGGAAATCAATGCTATGCCCATCGGGCCAGCGTTAGCCATTCGCCGTTCGTAACTTCCAGGGACCACTTAATTCGCCCCCGAGGTCCAAGTGCGATTACTTACTGAGCTCCTCTGAACCCAACCCCTTTGACAAGCTGCATATTCACCTAAGTGCACCTATTTGTATTTATTACAATTGCAGGACATTCAAGTTTCAAGTCAAGTTGAACACTTGGCCGCGTGCTTGCGTGAAAAGGATAACCGAAAGTCTGGAAAGGAAAGAGACAGGCAGAGACAAAGTCGAGTTTGAATATCTGAATGGAGGAGACCTAGACGAGACTGGAGGAATTTAAACACCATTGAGACGAGAGTCGACACGGAAACCCATTACATAGAACTTTTTAATGTCCAATTGTTCACTCTGAGAGGTATTTCGAGATTTATCCATCCACCTCTGATTGCTGGGGGTGCCATTATCTCAAATCACTGAATTTCGGTCTTGCTAATAGTAGGATTTTTTGGAGGGGCTGTCAGCATCTTGGAGTGGGGTTGGGTATTCAGGCACGTCTCAATACTTCCCATTAAATAGCATATATGTTAATTTGGCCTATCTCGGCTTTTTCTGAGTTGCAGAACACTTGTTCATCTCACGACCCCAATTTTCAGGGTTTCCCCTTGATCGGAAGCAGGTGTTCTGAGCATTTCTATGCCCCATATCTACACCAGAACTATTTGGAATATTGAATATAGTCTCTGTCTATGATTATAGGTACAGGCAACCGCCATTTGAGAGCTCAACACATTACTTGGCGGGGTGGCCAACCAGCCTGTTGTTTGGCTATGTTGGACTGTCGGTCAAAATAAGTTCACTATGGACTCAAATCCCCGAATATTTCGGTGCCGGTGGACTCAAACTCTTCGCAAGATGTATGTGTTCATTCCGCCATAATTTGGGTTGGACCAGCCCAAGGAGAAGACGAGGGCCGGAGCATAAATGTTTAAGTGGCCAACTTCCTCGTCAAATATAGTAGATTTCAGAGGCAGTGCCGAAAAATAATCACTTATGGTATATAAAGTCTCTCTGCTTGAGGTTTGCTTCTTGGTCGCTTACCTTACTTTTATGGCTACACTGCCGAAACAAGTATACACTCTTAATCTTGAGTCAGCCAATCTCCGGATACACTGGCAGGTATCGCATCTTTCGCATTTGTTGTTACGCGTCGTTGCTTCTCGTCACCATGAGGGCACTTTCCCGAGAGGTTATTTCTGCATTTATGAATGTACCGATTTTTACCCAGGGATTTATCTTTCCGACTTGAATACATTCAGAACCAAGGGAAATCAATGTTATTCAATTCTCTCCATCCCAAGTCTCCATCTACCAAGAGCTATCCGAGCTTACTGGTTCAATGATGGTATACAGTATATCTCGAAGGGCAAGGACTCATAATAAATTAATAAATATGTGCACCGCTTTTTCCTTTCCAAGTGATGTGCTGATGATGGTTGGCTACCTTAGGTGCTGCACTGTTTAATGTTTAATGCTGCTGTATCCACGCTTTTCTGCCTGTGTTCTACTTCTTTGATTCTTAATACTTGGACAATATCGGTGTTCAAATTCACGGTCAGTGAGTGTATCCATTTGGGTGCTCTCGGCAATTAGCACTCAGGTTTTTTGTAATACCCACTCGAATATTATGTGTTCAATCATATTCTCAGTCTGATTTCCGGAGCGAAGCGGAGGCTTATCTTGTTAAGAACCCGGGTTTCCAGAGAAACCCCTGCCGAGATCTTCGCTACGCCGAAGATCGGCTTGGGCGCGTTCGTTCGGCGCGAGTGTCTTTTGAGGCTTTTATTACGTCAATGGGCGTAGTTGTTCTCCCTGTAAGGTAGCGGACATACACTTACGGTTGCCCCACATGATCTCTGTGTCATGACCATATTGGGAAGAAGCAGAGAGAAAACGCGTTCATAAATCCACAAGGGTTAAAATCGAAATTTCGGCCCAACAATTGTCTGGAGATCGGTCCTAGATTTCCCTTCCACGTTAAATTTCGGCAGAATCTTCAAAATTGAGAGACTAGTTCCCAAAATAACATATTCATAGCATAATGAGATCTAGTCCCTCAGTTCTGTCCCAAATTTCCCGAGAAAAATCATAATTACTTTTATAATGTATCTATACAAAACTGTTGGCGCCGATTTTTAATAACTGTCCGTGCAGTTGTGCAAATGAGCGTTGTAACCTATTCTGTCCAAAAAAGGCGATGACATACAGATCACGTGGGGCAACCGTAAGTGTATGTCCGCTTCACTGCATTTTGACAGGTTCTGGACCCACCTTAGCCTAGGTATGCCGAGGCTTTGCCGAGCCGCCAAGCCTGAGTCGCGGTTAGCCGAGACACCCTGAGCCACCTCGGCAAAGGCTCGGCATACCTAGACTGATGGGTTCCAGGCTAGGTCCCAGGACCCATCAAAATGTAGTGTTTCTGGGAGATAGGATACTCTCTCACTGTCACATACACTAATCTGAACATTTAATACTGAGATATTTGCCTATAGACCGATTATTCACCCGAACTCGCTGAGTTCAGCACTCTGTCACGATTAATCTGAAAAAATGCGGAGATCAAGCCGGCCTCCCAAAGGGATAGTTCAACGTGATGACAAGATAATAAGAATGGCATTGTAGGTAGAGGTTACTGAGGAAATTTTAATCGTACAGATTTTGGGCTTCGAGCTGACGGCCATGATGGCCGAGGGATGGCCAGAATAACGACAAGGGGTTTCTCATTAGAATATTTGAAGATTTCTCTGATGGACAGGGTTTCTCATTGGAATTATCGATAAATAATGCCATAAGTGGGTGAATTCCTGTAAGGTAAATCTATTCTGAAAAAATGCCGAAGGGGTACAAAATAAAGGATCGGCCGGGCAACTCAAGCGTTCCGAGCCCCGTCTTTTTTTCCTAGGCCTTTGTAGCATCCTTCCGTAGTCCATGGAGGTCAGATCCGGGTGGAACGAGTCCAGAATATGGGCTTCGGTATCTCGGCAGATTATTTTTCTAATAGATTTACCTTACGGGAAGTCACCCCATTTGAGGGGGAGGACCAAAAATGGGGACAGCCACAGTACTGCCACTGCATAGAGATCTGATGGCACTTGTCGAGGGCACTAAAATCCCAGACCACACAAACCTCAATGTGAGCTGGTCGGTGCTTGCGCGCCGACCCAGTGAGTCCTATGTCTGCAATTCAAAAAGTCTAAATTTTTTTCTTCTCCCGTTTGTGACCCGCCGCTTGCCGGCCTACGCCCATCATTTGCAACATTGGGAACGTCATATTTCAGCACGTAGCCACTACCATCATTTTAGACTCGAACCAGTCGCTATTTTCAGTATTGATGATAGTCGATCAATAGGGTCAAATAAATTGAAATAAAGACTGGAACATTTTAACCGGTGACATGGAGACACGGAGTTTGCCGAGAATTGATTTCAGGACTTCGCCAAAATTACGGTGGTCTCCAGACAAAGTTTTTAGAATGGAAAATGTGAAGAGGCAGTTTTGTAGCGCCTCAAATTCTAAGAGTCGGCTCGTCCTCGATTTTATTCGGTAAAATAAGTCATTCCGCCCCCAAGGTGTTTTTGATCAGACTAAGGTGGCATGACTAATTCTTCTGAAATACCCCAGTCCACTATCTTTCACTCCTATCGCATCTGAAGGCTCAGAAACACTGCAAAAATGTATTTGGTATGACCTGCGTCCCCCAAACCCCAAGAAAGCCCAGCTAACTATTTTGAACGGTGTGACCGCACCCGGATGCAAGGGGAACTTCGATGAAGCTTTCCAGCGGACTGAAAGATGTCTAGAAGACTTAAAGTAGGCTTGAAGTGTTTTCATGGGGGGCAATATATATTCACAAGGTTTCAGAGCCTCTAATATGGAATGAGAGTGAAGGATAGCAGATTCTTGGATTGCGGTAGTATTAGTCATTCTACCTTAGTGTGATCAAAGATTCCTTTGTAGTGAAACCAGGTTTTTAGCTAAATAAAATCGAAGCACGAGTAACTTTGAAATGTTCAGCGCTACCAAAAGGTTTCCTCAGGTCTCCTCTTTTAAATTCTTTGTCTGGCCGCTACCGAAATTTTGGTGAAGTCCCGAAATCAAATCTCGGCAAACTCCGTGTCTCCATGTCACCGGTAATAAACTTCCGGTCCCTCCGGCGCGCTGATCAAACGACGGTCTTTGATCTCTTCGCCTTTGGTACTGGTTCGAGTCTACCATCATTTGGAATTCTCCAGAGCAGAATCCTACATGAAATTTAGGAGAATTTGTGAGATCCAACCTTCTCCAGTCGCTTTACAACACCCGAGCGCTTCACATTGTTTCCGTGCTCCCCAAAATAGCGATGAGACTGAAGGGAATTGGAAGTTAATACGATAACCCCTGTTCATGATCGTATTTGCATACTTCAAAGCTCCACTCCCACACGCCTCGTATGAGATAGCCTATCCTGTCAACATAGATCCTGGCTTCACGATCGACTGAGTCGTCAAATTGAGGGATATTGTTCGCCAACACAATAAACTTGGAAATGAGGTCCCGGGCAGTGCATGTGGCCCACTCAATGGCCTGTGCTTCCGAATACTCTTTGTCACACATTAACACGATGATGGCATTGTGAATTAAGCCGGCGGATTGTCTGCAAATGGGATGAGACAGGCAACGTGGTCCAGGAGATGCTAGTACTCACTCGACATTGAAGGAAAGAATGTCATTGACCCAAATCACAATGTCCGGGGCGAGTTGGCATATTTCGCTGATCACTGGGTCGCAAAGGGCGTCTTCCGAGAGAGATCAAGCTGCACATCACACATACAGATGCAAGGCCCCATTCCCGAGGTACGCCTGCGCAATGATATGTACTCCTCCAGATTCCCAATATACCCGGAGTTCCTATTCCGTGTCTCTTCTACGACAGCATCCATGTAGACCTGGAAGTGAGTGATAAACCGTGCTTTCCTGGCGTCCGATGGCTTCGAGGTTTCGAGGGTCTTGATAAAGAATCTGATACCTTCGTTCAGTAGCCATTCTCGTTCCGGACAATTACAGCGTACATTCGCGCAACCTTATCCCCAAGCCATTCCGTTAATTGGCGCTTCCCGTATGGAAATCGCAGGACATTCATAATGCTTTTGGCATATTCCTCGGCTTCAGCAGAGCCCGCAACATCTGTATACGTGTCCACGATGAGGAAGACGTTCATCAGGTCGATGCAGATGTCGTGATTTTCTAAAGCAGTATACTCAGAAGGATTCCCCATGGTAGAACTTGGGATGGAGATCACCTTTGCTGCCGGTGGGATAACACAGTGTACTCATGAGATCTGCAGATACTCGTGAGCACATCTGTGAGCTACCATGACTGATACCGTACCACAGTTGCATGCTTTGTACGCGGTTTGCAACCGTGGATGCAATTCTGGCAAGAATTCAGAAATCGCTGAGGGTGATCTTTCACGGTAGTGCGGATTGAGAGATCGTTGCCACGGCCACGCGTCCAGGAGATCCACCGGAAGTTCGATAAAGCAGTCGCTTTCTACAGGTGTAGCCATGAGAACATCTGTTGTCATGCTATGAGTGCGTATACTTATAGGACCGGCGTCAGCAGTTGGGGCTCATGCTGATTGTAATATAACTTATTCTGTGAAAGTGTCTCGTGGTTTACGTTTGTAAGACTTAATATTAACATAAGGAGTAGGATTGCAAAAATAAAAGGAACATAGTGCCCTGCTGGGGACGGATAGTGATAGTTGTCTCTGATCGACGTCGGCGTTTAAATCTCGTCTCGTGTATGTCGCAGTTCGCTATTGTTTTTCGCGGCTTTTTCGGGTCTAAACCACAGATTAGGATAGATAGGCGCAGATATCGTAGACAGATGTAATTCGGATGGAGTGTCAATGGTTGTCAATAGAGAGCTTGCGTAACAGCCATATGAGCCATCAGATGGCTTTTGTGCAGTGCGCGCTGTATGGCTAATGGCTTATATGGCTGGGGATATACTATCTTGATTGTCTTCAGAAATCTTCGTCATTATTACAAGTGTCAAGTTCTTTCTCAAAAACAAATTGCCTAACTACCACACTCATCTGCTGCAGCGAATATCACCAGGAACATGAGATTCCCAGCAAGAATTGAGGCTCTCCAGCTGTGAATGTTGCAACAGCAGACCGTATATGACCAGAATACATACAAAGTAAGCTCAATAAGCGAAATGGTTCGAAAGTCATGCCGTCTGAAAGCCATATGGTGCGCACAGCAAAAAAGCCATCAGATGGCTCATATGGCTGTTGCGCAAACAGGTTAATAGTTGAAGTCAAAACGGCTTTCGGCCCGGCCGGTGTCCAATTGCCCTTACAGCTGTTTGCATATATAATGGCACTAGCCAAGACCCAAATTTGATTACGAATACTTATGTAATTGTTATATTAATATCTTTGCAATGAGGTTTTCCGCACCTCGGTTTTTACTTGTCCGCGTTTTTCGATGCAATGAAAATAGGGGCTGTGCAAAGGGAGAATAGTGGCAGTGTCCTAAGATTCATTAGATTTGAAACTAATGATTTCTGACTTTTATTAACCGTCGATGGTTCAATTCTCATTCACAGTCCCCCTCTGTCCTCTGTTCGCTATTGGCTTTATATATAATACAACAAGTCTTTAATTGGTCTTTGGTGGATCCAGATCAAGTCCTTGAGAAATAAATTCACCACTGCTCAAGGAATAGGAGTTTGAGTGATTTTTTGGTGGTCCGTTGTAGAATCCACTCGGATAGTCTCAGAACCAAACCATTGCATCATTCTAGCTTGATTCTAGCCCCAGGAAATCATGAAATCCATCATTCTTCAACTGACTTGGTTGAGGCTTGTCTGTAACCATGAAAATAATTTGCCTCTGCCCAAGCCATAGGAGTTTCAGTGATTCTTTGCTGATCGTTGTAGAATCTATTTGGATAGTCTCAGAAACGAGCTTTGAGCTGGTTCTAGCTCCGGAAAGAGGTGAAAATTGCCATTCTTCAAAGTCAAACTTGGTTGAACCTTGCTTAGGACTGCAAAAGTAATTTGCCAGTTGGATTTTCGATGATTTTTTGGTGGACCCTTGCAAATCCCATTTAGATGGCCTCAAACGTGAGCAATGACTCGAGTCTCGCCCTCCTAAATCTTAAAATTAAGCATTCTTAAATTAAATCAACTCACTCAATATTCAATTAGCACTCTGGAACAGAAAGGCTTGCAGCTCAACTGACAATCCTCTTGTGTAAATTTAGCTACAAAAGAATATAAGTATGAGGTGTGTCGCGCGCCGCGACGGCCTTTACCCTCAAGTTAAATCAGAGCAAATTGAATCCCACCACTTTGCTTTGCCCATTCGGGTACATGACGTCCCAAAACAACCCGTGGGGGATGTATCCGCCGCAGCGGCGGCGTCATCCGCCTGGCAGTTCTTCTACAGTCTGTCCAAGCCAAAACCGTACTCTACGCCCACACGGCATTCATCTCTTTTCACATCTGATTTCCATCCCACACATCGACGAGATTTCTGGGACCTTTCACCCACTTTCTGCTTCACCCGTACACCCATATCCCGGACAACCGACCCAACTTTCTGTCTACCAGCTCTGAACTCCATTCTGCGACAACGCGGACTTCAACGCTCAGGGATCGGAGCCAGCCGCAGATCGATGGATCCATTCAGTTAAGCCAATACAGCTCGTGTAGAGTTCAACAAATGAACAAGTCAAAGGCTGAATAGATCCAATAGTTGGACAGTTGGACAGCGTTAACCGTCAGGAAGCTCACGGTCGCGGACCGTGGCCATTTAGTCCAATGTGCGGACAGGTTGATGGAGTGCCCAACCCGTCGGCAGAGCTCTCAACCAAACCATCCGGGTCAAACCGGCGACTTGTCTTTTTATCCAACTTTTGTTCATGAAGCAAGAAATCCACCGGTGTTTGACCTGTAGCGCTTTCAGCCGTCGATTTTCTTCTTCAGAACTGTGGGTTTCCGCGTCGACTCTCATCTCAATGGTGTTTAAATTCCTCCAGTCTCGTCTAGATCTCCTCCATTCAGATATTCAAACTCGACTTGTTTCTGCCTGTCTCTTTCCTTTCCAGATTTTCGGTTATTCTTTTCACGCAAGCACACGGCCAAGTGTTCAACTTGACTTGAAACCTGAATGTCTCGAGTACGATCACGATCTTTGATCGACTCGATCGGCCACCTTTGTTGCCTTTTCGGCTTCGAATTCGAATGCAAATCATCCTGGTTCCTCCGCCGAGCAAGTCCCAGACGCGTCGCCTATTCTGGATACTGCATTGGACCCGCCGCGGAGAATTGCCCTCAATTTGACACACAATATAACGGGTGGTGTGATGGAAAAACATTGCTGAACGAAAAAAAAAGAGCATTGTGCATAAAAAGATGCCTCTACACGTTCAGACAATGAATATATCTGCCCCCGAGAGGCTCAAATGTAAATGGACATAGATCGGTGCTATTCAATGGCAACTTTAGTTTTTGTGTCCGTTTAGTACGGTCACGGTATGACAGAGATGGTGAACTGACAGAGATTCACAGCCAGGAATTGAACTGACCAAGATTCACAGTCGGGGCATCCAAGTGACGAAAATTTGCCGCCGGGAGTCCCAAGTGACGAAGAATCCCTCAAAATTGCCAAATCTACATGGGGTGACGAGCTTTCTGAAAATTAACCGAATTGAAGACTCGGAAGTGACGAAGGTGGCGTGGACTCTCGTTTTCGGCAAATTCCAGCGCATGAAATCACCAATTTTTCGCAGACTCAATGTAGGTTTTTTCATAAAGCGCAGTTTTAACTACTCTAAGAACAATCCAGGCAGCCATTGCATCCAAACTGAACATATACTACTACATTGAAAGGGGGACTTTTGGTACCAAGTGGAAATCCGACTAGTCATCGCCATTCTCATCCGAATACGAGATATCGTATTTCTGATCGTATGTTTTGAAAGATGGACTAGTAAAGGCGAGGGGGCGAGGAATGTAATACGACTCGGCGACCTGAATGCGGCGGAACGTGGCTGATCTGTGCTCAGTTTCAACTGACGTTGAAGAACGATTTGTAGAACTAGATCCCCTGCCGTCAATTACAGAGCCCCAAACAAACGCAGTATACCTTCTGAGTCGCGCTTTGTCACCAAAATTACCACCAGGTAACCACAACCATTTCCAGTTGTACTGACGGCAATATTTGCTGCTGCAATTCGCACTAGTTATAGAAGTAAGACCTTCTAGTTACGCTGGGAGTTGTGGCGTTCACTTACCATGTAATCCACTGCGTAAAAGGATCAGGTGGCGCCCCAGCATCGGTACCCCCACATTGAGGGCACCCATTCCCCACGCCTCCGTAATGGTACTTAATTATGCTTATTTCCAGACTCATTCCGATCGTTAGTATTTGAATAAATTGTTTAGGACCAATAAAGTCGCCCTCAGGCGACACAAGGCTGTAGTCCCCCCGCTCCACATAGTGACCACCTGCTTCGGTTCGGGTACACATGTACACCTTGAGGATCTTGTCCAAGGCCTATCAAGAGATGTAAGACCGCCTTCATTGCACATGCTGCCCACGCACTCTGTATGACGTACAGAATGCGAACGATATTGGAATTGGAATTCCGGTCGGTGAGATCACGAAGAACATATCGGCGGAGACACCATGTGGGATATGCCCAATGGCAGTCATGATCTGGCTTTGGTAAACCGCAAGTTGTTGCGAGAGAGCACCGACTCCGTTTTCCACGCATTCCTGGATATTGAGTAACTGTGCATCACGGCTTGCAAGTTGCTGACAGCAGCCACCGACAGCTTCTTCAACACGGTCCTGAAGAGCGAGTAATGCCCCCCTGAGCTAATTAGCCACCTTTTGCGTATAGGGGCAAAAAGACGGAAGAAAGGAAAACACACGAGTTTATAAAATTCACTACAACCCCAAGAGCCGTGCGTCGCTCGATGACCTGAGCTCTGAAAATCCCCAGCTGTTTTTCCTGGGACGCTGCCCACCAAACTTTCTGCCAAAGGCTATCTGAATCGGTGGTCCTCGCATAGAATCGAGCCATCATACTGTGACACCGCCGAACTTCATTTTGAAGGCGCTGTTCGACGAAGAAGCTGAGGGATGATGCCGGTGTCCGCTGGAGAGTGAACTTGGCGAGATTCAAGTCGCTGCCCAACGACTTCACCTCTTTCTCCTTCTCGGCACACTCGGTGGACGGTCTTCCATGGTGGCGGAGGAAGTACACAATATTGATGACAAGCTGGATGGAGACGACGATATCTCCAACCGATCCATACGCAAACTGGAACACGGCCATACGAGGAACAGCAGGCGATGTGGGTGACGGAGGACAGCAGCGATGGGAGGGATGAAGAAAGCTGCCACAACAAGACTTGGACGGATAAATAAAGAACAAAACCTGTTGACACGTGGCCCTCGTGGGGGCAGAGAGAATGAGCCTTTTTTATCTGCACTGCCGCATTCAGGGACTCCCAGACAGGAGAAAATTTAACCCGTAGAATGAGTCTTGACATGATGCGTAGTTTTTTAGCCAGGCATCTATAGGCGTGCAAATGTTTGTTTGTGCCAGCAATTACAGCGGGATTGCCCAAAATGAGATGAAACGAGGCCTCAGCTGTTGTTCTCGTTCGAATTTCATGGACGTCTGATGTGGAGCCCGTCTTTCTCGTTTGATACCTGAAACGGACGCCTGTTCATCAACAGCGGCCGCATCTTATTTGTGGGCAGCACAAGAGTTCAGTGCTGAACCCTCGACATTTGGGCGGGAGAATAGGGCCTTTGTTCTAAGCCAGCGCTTGCACTGGTTCCATTATATTATTCGCTTCTTTTTGGTTCTCTTTTTTGCGCCAACCGATCGATACTCTACAGGGTCCATCGTATTTTTTGCTTCTCGCTATTTGTGGATGGTCTTTGTCCTCTACGCCAAACGATGGATATTCACAAGCGGCTTTTCCATTGTGCCTATTTCCGCATGCTGATTCTGGTGCCACACTTATGATAGAACAACAACCGGTGGCGTTCCGTCTCATATCGCATTGGGGCGTGTTCAGATTTTAAGATGCGTACGGCATTCATAAGATCATCAAATAATATCCGACATCGCATTCGTGGAGACCGTCCATTGGATAGCACAACTCTCGAGCGAATTGGCTCTTTGTTCCGCCCAGCCAGCATATTCGGTTTCAATCGGTCTCGCGACCGATTTGCCATCACCCTTGGAATAGCGGGGTTGCCCGTGGCGACAGCTTCCAGGCGTCCTGTCAGTCATAGTCCATTCAACTTCCTTTGGCGCCGGTTTCTACAGGCATCGCTTCCCCTCGCTGCTGTTCTTCCACGGCTAGTAACGCTCGAAATCCTATGTATGCGCGTGACTTTGTGTTTTCATCGCTCAAGAGTTTATTACCGTGCAATCATCACGCTGGAGCAATAAAGTTCTGGTTAAAATGGCCTTGAAGACTTCGGCGTTGTCCATTCCCACAGTCTTGTGCGTTATGGAAACTTTGACCTGATGATTTTACCCACATTACTCCAGTTCATTTGACTGAATTTATGAACAGTTGCAACATACACAACATCGTTACAGATTTTCGAGGGATATTCATAAACTCCCAGAAAACTGTGCAAGAATACCAGCCTGGTATCATGCTCAGAGTCTGCTAAGACCCTGAAAGTTATGGGGCAAAGTATCCCTGCGCATTACATAGTCGTAGAACAGTAACACTGAGCACTGAGGCTGCGGAAACGGTAGAACCTCTCTCTCGCTGAGCATGTATTTCCCTGATCACGTCTGCAGGTTACATGATCTGATGAAAGGTCGCACCATCCCTTCAAGCAGGCTTACCTTGGGCCAGGGTTGAGGCCCACCGGCGCTGGCTTGATCCGGTATACCCGCCCGCCGGCTCTTCCCTTTTTATCGTGGGAGAAGGAGTCATTCCCGCGCCAGCTATTCGACTACTCTCCGCCCACGTCACCGCTAGAGCTAACATATAACTAATTTTGCACTACTTTATTGCGCATTCCTCCCGAGTGAATACTCGATCTACCGCTGAAACACGAACACATGCCGCCCCACAATAGGTCAATATGCATCAAGTCAGAGCCGTTTCTGTAGCGAAACTTACCAGATGGAATGGAAGCGGAAACACCTTCGCCTGCCATAATCCTTGGTCCATACCTGAAAAGCTTCCCTTGTCCGCGTGGTTGTGAGACGCGACCCTGCAAATTGGTCTTCTTTACACACACAAGACATGCTGCGTGCTTTGCAGCTTTATGTTACGGAAGAGCACGGTGGGTCGACAACATCGGTTAAAGTATTGAAGGAACACTGTAAAGCAAGTTTTCCAATTAGATTTTACTCGGCGCAGACATGGAGGGTTGAGGTAAATGGCCTTCATATCAACGGCGTCGGACGAAAGGCGCAGATGGAAGGTGCTGCGCCTTGACACGTCCAAATTTAGAGTAATACACGCGCTGCTGGAAGAGTCGCTGGCGGCCACTGGTGGACATTGTTTGACATCAGTAAAATTACACGTTTCTCTTTGAGGTCTTTAGGTCTTTGGAGAGTTCTCAAAGACCTCAAAGATCTAGCAAAGCCCAGAGATGTCAGATCTCTGGAAAGAAGGTTCAACTAACTCTACAGAGACCTTGCATCTCTGCAGAGTTCTGAAAGACCTCGGGGTTTCACCAGAGTTCTCAGTGAACTTTGTAAAGTTCCTATACAAAGACCTTACACGCGCTTCAGAGAGCACAACAAATACGCGAATGCATTCTTAAAATGGTAATCCGATTTCTATATATGGACATCTGTATATACGGCCTAGCTGAATTCAATGATTACCTCGGGCTCCTGCTCGACGACGCTCTCGACGTCAGACGAGGCGACCGATACTGAGCGCGACTTGCGCTTCTTATCGAGGTACTTGGCTGCGGCGGTGTTCACCTGCTCCCATTGGTCGTCCGTCCATTTCTTGATCGAGGGAACAAAGCGCGTCGCACGAAAATTACGGCGCTTCGGGGTGGTCGCGGTTGCCTTCTCGTCGCAGTCGCCCCACTGGTCGAAGAAGAACTGCTCGTTCTGCGACTTCCCGGGGGCAACGTACTCACCCGTCTTCCAGAGGCCAAGCTCGCGCTCCATCTGCATTATATCAGGAAGTGAGTAGTGGAAAAAGTCGTATGACACACCGCTTGCAACGCAAGGATGAGAGCCCAAGTGCAGCCTCCTCGGGCTCATGTCTCCCTTCAAGAAGAGTGATGTGGTATGAGTAGGTGAAGAGGACGAGTGAGGACTGAAAAAGGCCCTGGAAAGCGGTCAGTAGCGTTCTGAGTGCTTAAATGAGCATACCGCATGTTTCCCCTTGTCATCATCTCACTCCCTCCTCTGAAATGCCTTGGTGCGCGTCTTGTTATCCACCTCGAGCATCGACTCTATATAGGCCTGCATGCCCTCCGGGGTATGGAGCTTGTAGTCGTCTTCGGTAGCAGTTCCGGCTAAGGTGTGACGCAAATGCTCAGTCAGAAGTGAAATGAGGCTAGAACTGAAGACGCACCAGCTTCTCGCTCCTTCGAATTCGCTACCATTCCGAGGATGCACTTTTGCGCTTGGGTAGGGAACCCGCCGCGCCAAGATTGCGTGCGGTATGAGATCTAGCGCCGGACGGGGGACGCTAAGCGGCAGCAGCGGCTGCAGTAAAGCGAAGAACGTACCAGACCCTGGAATACATTGGCCTCGGCATCCATCTCATCCTTGCCATAAGAACGGTCGAGTTGGTCTTGAACTTGCTTGTTGGTAGCGGTGTCCCATGGGTTCGCTCTGCCAAGAAGCTGGCGGATATTGGGCCAGACATTATTTGTAAAAATGCCGCCATTGTTCGCGGGGCCGGGGATGTGTGAAAGTTTTGTCGGACATGGTTTGCCAGCGGACAGCACTTCAGAGCCATCGATCTCCAGTGGCTTCCAGCGAACGGTGACCTGGCACTCGTGGCTTCCACCGGGCCATCAGATGTAAGCTCGACGTTCAAAGTCCTTGTGGTATGTCGGAAATTTTTGATTTGTATCGTAAGGCAATGGAAGGCCTTACAAGGCCGTAAGACGATCTGATGTTATGATGGCATTATGAGAGACACGAACGCTGATAAGATGCGGGCTATCTTATGAGATTAGAGCTGCTTACAAGATAAGCCTTTTCTTATCAGAGATCGTGTTTATCATAAGGCTTGGCAATGGCAAAGGCGAATCACAAGGCATTGTAAACGTGATCAGCGGTCATAATGAAATAAATTAATGAATTGATTGGCAAAAGTAATCATTATACCGGAAGGTACAGGGAGATCTTATCTTGATTAGATACTTGTTACAACCCGTGTAACTTAATGCGCCTGCGCACTTAGAGAATCGAACCAGCGACCTCTTCATTATAGAGAAGATTTTTATGGGTATACACGTTAACAACACAGCTAAAGCTGCCATATACTTAGGTGGGCAGCCTGTCCATTTTGTACTATTCCTTCTCCAGACTTGCTTCATTCTGCTCGCGAATTTAATCAGAATTCTGGAATCTATTTGTGGCCAACTTCCTACGCAATTCAATTCACGACAACTCAACGACGGCTGCTACGGCAGGGCTGAATCTGCACCTCTTCCTCGTCACTATGGATGATATGAAGACCACCCCGTCCGCCACGTGCACGGCCTCTGGAACCCCGTTGACCTCGACCTCCACCACGCGCGCGGCCTATGGAACCACCCCGGCTTCGACCTCCAACCACAGCAGGCACATCTGCAGGAGGGAGTGCATCCCCATCCCCATCCCCGTGCGCATCCTCATCATCGACGATGTTGGTGTTGTTTAAATTTGCCGGGACCGGTCCTGCGTGCGCGTTAACCGGCAGCCGAATAGTGACTACGCCAAACTGTCGGTTGGGTTTCGAAGTTGCAACACGATGCTTACCAGCGTCTTCTCTTGCGGGCTCGGAGTCAGAATCATTCACATCATCTTCCTCGCCTAGCGACATCGCGTCCATGGCAGCTGCGAATTCTGCATCTGACTCGGCGCCCCCATCGCTCGGCACTCCTTCAGCTTCAATGGCACCAGCAGCCGCAACCCCGGCAAACACAATCTTCGTCCAGAAACGCTTGATTTTACGGACACCAACGCTGTCTGCGTTTTTCATCAGACGACATTTGTACGCACGAAAATAAGCTTGAAAAGTTATTTTAGAGATCTTCCCCTTTTCTTGAAAGTCCTCGTCGGCACCCGAAAGGAGAAAGAGCAACTAATAATTCTCATCATCAAATTGAGCAGAAGTCGTGTGCGCACTTACCACGACCAGTGTGAACGCAATGCTCCCAAAAGTTAAACCTTCGTGGTCCAATTTCCACATATATCCCATGGTGTTAGGTGCCGGCTTCGCCTTCCCTCCGTCCTTCATACTGCTGGCCGCAAAAATCATACACCTCAAACTCTGCCAATGGTTTCCGCGGTAAGTTGGGAGAACCTGAGAATTCACACAGAAGCAATTCAAACGCACCATAGGGCCAACCGGGTTCATCATCAACGTTTTGACATCTTTCTTCAAGCCTCCGTAGAAGATCGGTGGATAAGACGAGGGTGGACGGGTCGTGTCTTGATCAGGATGGTACAGTAAGGCCTTGTAGTCCTTTGCAATGCCGTTCATCCCGAGAATGTTGTCCAAGTGAGTTTTTAATGTGTTGATCACAGTGGACCGCCCCGCGTTGAGGTGCCTCGTAAACTGGTGAACCCGTTTGATTTAGCTGCACTGAATTGATTGGAGACTCACATTGTCTTGAAACCGCGGGAAGCCTGACACAAGATCATGGTGTTTGTCGGGGACATGTTCGTATAGCATGTTCGTCAGGTATTGCAAATATAGCTTCGGGTCTTTAAACATGGTGTCGACTTCGTCCGGCGTGGCATGGGGTACCTCTTCGGGACGCTCCGCAAACAACGCAGGGCTAATCCATGGTTCCTGCATGACCCCGAATTTTTTACCCAAAGAAATGATAATATCCAGATAGTTGCCGGGATTTTCTTCAGCACGCTTGGATTTTTTGCCACCCGACTTTTGAAGCTCGTCGATTAACTGGTCCTTGGCACGCAGCTCAACCTCAGCTTGAGCAAGCTTGAGCTGGGCATCTTTCAAAGCCTGTTCGCTGGCGTCAGTATTGGAATATTGTATGGGCAGGTTGAAATCTTTTGTCCATGCGCGCCAATCAATACTCACCTTCAGCAATTCGTCCCTGGTCGCATTCTGTGGAGGCATCTCAAACGTCCTGAGCACTTCATCTACCTCGGTATCCGCCATGAGAGCAGAAAGAGAAAGGTATTTCTAGGATATGTCGTACAAACTTTAAAAATTGATCGAACTTGATGGAATAAAAGAAAATTGGGACAACGTCGAAAGTGAGTCACAATTGGAATAGTATTAGGGACAGATATAAACTACTGAGATTTTGGGAGGGATGTAGATATCAAGTTTACGTCCATTGAGTACTGTGCCGTCAATTATGTAGCACTGCGGCGGCGCTCCTGCGGTACATCGGCAACGAACATGGTCAAGACGGGCTGGACTGCGGGGGATGTCGCCATCTGAGGTCCAGGATTGACGGGGGTTTGTCTGGGGCGCCTGGGGCTACAGAGGCATCAGTAAAGCGGTCCATTGGGATGAGCGGAATTGCTTTACACGGTACGCGCATGCAGACAGCGAAGCCTCTGGTGCTGTGTGGCAAGGGCTTCATGTTTTGTGGCCAGGGCCTCGTGGTCTTCGACGAGAGTGTCGTACTCGGTATACAGGTCGTTGTATTCGGCTGCTAATTCTTTGAAGTCCGAAGCCAGTGTCATAAAGTGGGCGTGCAGTTCGCCATGGTCCCGGGCAAGCGCGCTGTTAAGGCTTTTGAGTTCTTGGCACTGACGCTCCAATTCGTTGGCCTGTTTACATTGACATGGTGAGCATATTATTAATAGTCGAGGCAAATTTGGGACGAGGTGTGGTATTCAATACTTACGCTGAGCGTTAAATGCGTAGTATTGTTTGTTGAGTCAGACATGGTGGGCGAAAGGAAGGAGGCGTTATGAAATCGGGCCTTGAAATACGGACGGAATCTGAATCCTACCCTGTGAGAAATGATACAGGAATTAGCCGACGAGTAATAAATCGAGCAGTAGCTGCTATAGATGGGGATACTTAACAAATATACGGTGGATGCAGTTACAGTGGAAAACTTGAAACGCGACGGAGATTCGGTGTAGTCGATCCTGGACATGAAAACAGACAGCTCATTGACAATATGGCGTAGAGACGGGTGCCAGTTGAAGTCGTAAGGCTGTGGACGACCTTGCGCAAAGCGGCATCCGTGAAAGTTTTGGAGACACGGCTGGGGTTGACGGCGCACATCGCGTAATTCGACCTATTCTCAGAGTCTCGCTCTACGGCGCGCTGCATGGTGATACCGCGGTAGAAAACGACATCAACTAGCGCCGAGATCGCCAGAACGTCGGCGATGGACGCAAGCACAGAATATTCTCCAAGACTGTGTCCGGCGAAGGCACAGAGGGCGTTAGCGTTGGGCATAAGAAAAGCTCAAAAAACAAACCTGCCGCCCCGTAACAATGGCAAAATCCATGGGTGCGTTGACTTGGTCTTCCAGACTTTGTTATCCCCCTTTCGCCCTGCACCTATTCTCTCTCATCCACCTCATGATCACTGACGTCCTACAAACAGCTCGGGATCCAAGATCGCGCCGTCTATACCGCCGGGCAAACCCTCGAGTTCGCTCTCCTCCTCTGGTCCGCGAACCCGCGCGCTCGAGGCGCTTGGTCCGCCCGGTGCGGTCAAAGTGGAGTTCGTCGAGGCGGACGTGATTTCGGCGAACGCGCTCACCCCGCGCGCGGCTTCGAGGCGGGACCGATACACGCGCACGCTCGCCGAAGGGCGCGCGTGCAGACGAGGGGCGGCCGGCGGATGGCGCGTCTCTGCTAGGTGTGGAGATGGTGGCGTTGCCCAATGCGCAGGCAAGGCTCAGCGAGAAGGCGGCCCCGGTTAGTGCGGGCACGTCGATGGTGACCTCGGGTCCGTGGAACGTCTCCCGGATGTCGATATCGGGGAGGACAGCGTCATCGCCGTACCACAGCTTCCAATAGAGCACCTTGATGCGCGTGTTGCGCCCTGCCGCGATCTCGTGAATGGGAGCGAAGCTAAGCGAAGGCTTGTATTTGAATTGCAGGGTGAGGGGGACAGAAACGTCCCGGCGATCCTCAAACATCGTAACGTCGATCAACTTGGACGCGGGCGCGAACTTGATCTCGACGGTTTTGAACGCGGGCTTGTGCTCGTCGTAGGAACGAGCGGCGCCGTATACAGTGGCCGAGGATGGGGAGGTACTGTCGTAAGTGACAACAACCTTCTGCCCGGGGCGAGGAGCAAGGAGACGGCCCATGGGGTTGTCAATGTAGGATGTACCTTGGACGATCGTGGTGGAGATGGCTAAAGCTCGCAGCCAGCTCAAGTTGGGGCCGGCGAGAGTATCGAGCCAAGCGGACGTGTCCGGGAGAACTGCCCCGAACTCGTACACGACCTCGCCGTTCACCTCTGAACGCTTGAGGTTGGGAACAGCGGGATTAGCCGCGGGCTTGGCGCTGAGGTAGTCGACGGTGGGGACCTTGGTCTCGTCGCCGGCATATCGGAAGTCGAGCAGACGCTTGATGAGCGCGGAGTTGATGTTTCCAAGGAGGTCCTTGATCGGTTCGTCCTTGACCTTGGAATGCTTGACGGCCATGGGGCCTTGGAGGATGCACACACATTGGGGATCCTGGTCGATGTCTTCTGCAGCCCACAGCGAATCCTGAAAAATGCAAAAGATCAACAGAAGAAAAAGGGCGTAAACAGCGAAACGAACCTTCTTGAACCAAACCTCGAAAGAGGCATCCAATACGGGGATGAACAGCACCGGCTTCTGCCCAGGACGCTGCGAGATGGCGAGGAAGAACGCCGAGTCCTCGGAAGCCAGCAGCTGACGTGTGGCGATCGGGTACGCCTTGAGGAACGACTCGATAAACGGAAGAGGGTCGTCCAACAAGGTGTAGGACTGCAGTAGGGACGGCTTGTCGCCACCCCCATTGACGCCAGCGAACCGCTCCTCGACCCTACGCAGCCAATCGCCCGTCAAGTTCCTCAACGAGACGTCCACCCAGCGCTTCTCGTGCGAGACAAACATCAGCCGCACCATCCTCAAAACGGTCTTCTCGTAAGTCATATCTCCCAGGTCCTTCGCCACGCTCCCGTCCTTCTTCCATCCGAACCACGGCTTGCTGAAGTCCTTGTTCAGCTTCCCGATAACCTCGTCCCGGCGCTCGACCAGCCAAGCCATGCGTTTCTCCTTCGGCAGCTTGAACACCGTGTCGTCAAACTCCTTCCACAGCTTGACGCCGCGCGTCGCGACCTTGTGGATCGGCTCGCCGAGCTCCGATTTCACCGTCAGAATACCGCCCGTCGGCTTCACGTATGTCCCTTCCCACTCCGCGTCCTCCACACCAGCTGCAGCGACGATAAGGTCCTTCACGGAGGAGCTCGTGTGCGCCTCCTTCGCCACCATCACGCGGTTCGCGAAAAGGAAACCGTCGAACGGCATGGGCTGCATCTCGTACTTGATCGACCACTCTCCGCTCAGGTACGGCCACACGTCCTCCGCGGCGCCGAATCCACTGCCGCCGACTAGGGAGAAGTTGCTCTGCTGCCGAATCGAGCGATAGGTCTGGAGCACGGGCTGGTGGAAGTCGTGGTGGCCGCCGGCGCGACCGCCAGTCCACTGAAGGATGACGGGGAACTCGGGTTCGCAGCGGCAATGTTGACGACTTGACGGATGCCCTCGAAGGAGCCAGGCTTGAAAGCGACGTGGCGAATGTCCGCAGCCCTGAGTCCTTCAATTATCTCTGAATCCGCCGCCTTCTCGGTGCTAGGGACGCCAGCGGCGACGCAAAAGCTTCGGTTGGAGACCCTCTTTGCGCATCTCTTGCCAAAGCGGGAGCTGGAACCCAAACTGGCGCTGGTTGATAGAGCGCGTTGAGGGTGTCAATGATGCCGACGCCCGCGGGTATTTTGGACTGGATCTCAACGACCTTGGTGCGGAGAGCGGCAGCGTTGTAGTGAGCGCCGCCAGCGAGCTCGACGTGGTACCCGGCGTAGTCGCGCAAGCCGTCGAATCGAATGGATACTGCTGCCGAGGCAAACAGCAGTTCCCCAATTATCTCCTCCCAGCATAGCCTGAAACGGCAATAGTTGTAAGCAGTTTGACGCAGGCAGGCCGGCCCTCGGTGGCAGAGGGGGCAACGCCCCCGAGAGAGACCGACGCGCGCGTGTCGACGCTGCTACGCGGTCCTCCGGAGGGTGCTGGCCCGGTGGCAGCAGACGAGGTGCTAAGGGGTTGTAGTTGCGCAGCGGCAGTGGGCGCGGTGCCCCCGAGAGAGACCGACGCGCGCGCGGAAGCGCGTTGGCAGAGAGTGAGAGAGGATGATTGGCGACGCCGTCACGTGATTTGATCAAACTTCGTCGCTACTTACTACTTCGTTCAAGTTGAACGTGCGTATACAATATGGATGCTCGGACACGTCCCTGCCAATACTGTGGTAAACCGATACGCTGCAGAGGTCATGTGAACCACGAAAAATCCTGTAAGAAGATACAAGACGACGCAGCTAAAACAAAAGTTTTTAATGAACGGATGCGGCAACGAGAAAGTAAGATACTGCGTCTCTTTCAATGTTCTTCTGTACAACTGTGATTTATGTAGGAGAAGCAGCGCTCCGGGAAGCTGAAGCTTTGGCTCAAAGGACAGGTAAATTGTTACCATGTTTCCGTTTGAACCTTATTTGAAGTTGGTTTTGTCTAGCTGCCCAAGGCCTTGACCCTCGATTCACAGTCGATATTCATGGTGATCATGGTGCGGCGTCATTCATTGTATTTTTAAGTTTAGGTTTCTGACACAACACACAATATACATAGAACCTCAGCCAGACGCAGAGCCCGACGCAGAACCACTTGCGAACACCGCAGCAGCTTCAAAATTAGATGACATTCGATATGAATATCATCCTCACAGTGGCCTTCCTCCGGAAATTTATAGCCTCGAGGAGCACTTACGACTGGAGGCATCTCGCCGCCCACTTCCTTCAATGGATCCGAAACCCTGGCTTCCATTTCATAGTCGACTAGATTTTGAGGTCTCCGAATTCGCCCAAGAAAACATGCTGAATCGCAAGGCTACAAACAATCTTATTGCTTTAATACGTCGGTGCGCAGCCAACCTTGAAGACTTGACCCTTGAAAATTACGATGATATGAATAAACAATGGGAGGCTGCTTCTAAGAAATGCACCAACGTAAATTCAAGCACCAGCCTGTTTATCCGTCTGCTAACGCATGTCTAGTTTGAAAAGTACGAGGTCAAGGTTCCGTACAAAAGCATTCCGCAGTCCTTCGAGATGTACGCGCGTCCGCTGTGGGATTGGACCCTGGATCTCATACAGGATCCTCGACTGGCCCCTTGCTTTGTTTGGGATGCTGTGAAGTTATACCGACACGATGGCACGTCTTTCGTCCATTTCTGGCATGAACCATGGACAGCGAAGGCATATTGGCAGCTACAGGTATGTCGGTAATTTGTAAATCATTCTTGATAAACCCTTACCCTCATTAGTCCATGATACCCAACAGTGTTGACGCAAAACTTTGTACTTACATCATTTATGCCGACAAGTCAAAATTGTCGTCTTTTGGCACCCAGAAAGCGTACCCCATCATCGCTAGATTGGCCAACATGGTCGTCGGGATTCGAAACAGTAATGAATGGGGCGGTGGTCAGATTGTCGGAGAGCTTCCTATTGTATACCTCCACCTTTACCTTTTGTTTCATTGACCAAACATCTATCTTTCCGCTTGTAGGTCACAGATGATACCGCTGAGAGCGGTAAACCTGGCTATGTCAACTTCAAGCAGGCTGTATGGCATGAGGCCTTCTTCAAGTTGCTGGAATCTATTGCCGCCCATTCCAAAACAGGCATATGGACAAAATGCGGAGATGGTATAGAAAGACAATTATTTCCTCTTGTCCTAATTCTCGTCGCTGACTACGAAGAAGCGTAAGTTCTTCGCTCGACTACCTTCTATTAATTTCTGATAGCCAATAGCTCCGTCATGACACTTATCCGTGGGCTTGGAGGAAATCATCCATGCCCGGTTTGTTTGATTAGAAAAGATGAACAATCTGACCTCACAGTCATCGCGGAATTGAGGACTGCACAGAACTCCAAGGAGGCTGTTGAAAAAGCGAAAACCTTGAGCGTTGGAGCAGGGGAAGATCTATTGAAAGATTTAGGATTGCGCAAAATTGACGTAAGTATTTTTCCCGCAATTGTTCCTTGTTCTCATCGGCAATCTAGAACGTATTCTGGAAGGTTGCATATTCGGACCCGCACCAAGCAATATCGTTCGATCGGCTTCATTCACACCACAGCGGCCTTTGGGGCGACCATCTGTTTGCTCAAATCAAGCTCCACTTAACGATTCTCGGCCCACGGCATTCTGCGAAACTTGACCAACAGTGAGATTAACACCTGGAGTACATTCTTTCATCAATTGACATGCAAGCATAGATTCAATAACCTTCCTCGTTGGCGCAATCTCAGCCACTTCCAGACCGTCACAAACTTATCCTTCAACGACGGTTCAAAGCACGAAGATATTGCAAAAATGATGATTTTTGCAGCCCAAAACATCTTTACAAACGAATTGGGCCTGATGCTTTTGGCATGTGTTCGAAGCTATATAGAGCTCGACATATATGCTGGCTTGGAGCTTCAAACCGAAGATACAGTTGCTGCAGGACGCCAAAAACTTCGAAAATTTGACCGGCTACTGAAGGTAAGCACCCCTTTATAACTTTCAAGCAGATGTAGCCGCTCGCTCACAAGGGGCATTTCAGGAATACCGAGAAGCCTGTGTGGGTACAGAGTTTGAAGACAAAAATTGGAACTTCCCCAAGGCACATCTACACCAGCATCTGTTTGATGATATCGAACGGAAGGGCGCCACCAGAAACTTCACTACCAAAATTGATGAATCCATGCACGGACCAGTCCGGGCTGCTTACCTTCGGCAAACTAATTTTAAGAATGTTCAACCACAGGTTCGTCAACTCCATCTTGTGTCATCAATGCGGCGTTGAAGCTTGAATTAGATACTTCGGTCCCTCCACCGACGCATGGTCGGCAAGTATATTCGAGACCAACTTCAAGATCTGGATGTATTCCTGGACGATGATCCTGATCACATTCCACCGCCCGACCTTGAGGTGCTCGGAAATGTTGTTGTCGGGGCGAAGAAAAAAACAATCTCGTTCTTGGCTTTGGAGAATACGATGAAAGAGGACGCGGCATTCACAAGGTTCCGACTCGTATTCACAGACTTTATCAATGTGTTTCTACAGGCACATGGACATGCCCTTCCGAGAGGAAAGCGGGTGGCGTTCATACCTGAACAAGAGGTGAGTATTGTTACAACACCTATCCTGCCGACAAATTTTTATTTCATGTCAGATCACGCCCTACCAATTTTTGAAAGTTTTCTTCAAATCTCTTGACAATTGGCTGGATGAGGCAGATTACCTTCGGTGCAGCCCATCTTTTCACAACCGGGAGCGATACGACGCAGCCCTGGTGAAGACGACGAGTGGGAGCATTTTTGTTCGCCTCATCTACGTTTTCACATGCGAGATCGGGGAACAAACCCACCCGTTCGCATTGGTGCAGGCTCTGGACATCGGCATCGGTCAACGTACTGCGAAAGACAAAGCTTTAGGGTTGCATCGTGTCCGCCAGCGAGAGAGGAAGAAATCCGAATTCATTTCTGTCCATTCAATCATTCGCGGCGCCCTACTTGCTCCAGATTTCAGCAAAAAGGGGGATTATCTTGTTGTTGATGTTATAGACTCAGATATGTACTTTAGACTCTTAGCGATGTATCCTGATCGCGCGACGGAATAGTAACTTGCTCGATATGCATGTGGAATGTTGAAAGCATTCCCAGCTTTCGTGTCAACGGTGTCTTGTTTGCCCACACTACAACAAATGGAACTACTAGTAACTTTCAGTGTAATCGGTATGTAGCGTAGCATCGTCTGCACGAACGCACGGTGCATTATTGATGGACCAGTGGATTGTGAGGGGAGTGAAGGACGACTGAAGGCTCCGCATCGTCGTGGGCTGCTTGGTGCTTGGCCGTAGCAGAGAGAGGAGGCGGTAGCGCATGCGCTGCGTGCGTGGGGCTGCGGCCATGGTGCGATGAGCGGCGTTGCGACGGTGCACTAATTTTCGTGGCGATGGCGTGGATGAAACGCTGGTCACTGTACGCGTCAGTTGAAATAATGGAAATGGAATGAGAGGAGCGCACCCTATCGTGCCCCTTTGCATTGTCGCGTTGTCGAGGTGCATAACCGTCTAGACGGCAGGGCCGGGCAGAGTTTTGTGGCGAGGTGGATGACGTGGTGTGCCGTTTGCTGCTTGGCCGTGGAGGCAGACAGCGGCGTCGACGCCAGCCGGCGGGATCGACGTTGGTGTTGCAGCGCGTGATGCCTGCTGCGTTGTTGTTGGCTCAGGTTAGCAGCCGCTATGGTGAGAATGGGGCGCCGCTAGACGAGTGTATGCGAGTGGCAGTGCCAGGTGAACGGATTCCGTTCAGTTGTAGGAGGCTGCGCGTCGACGTCGGGATTTGACGCGTTGGGTGGGCGTGGAGGTCAGTTTGTTGTCATGCTACAGCGTCGACGTTGAAACGGTGCAGTTGTCGGTATTACGCCGTGGCCGGAGTTTACTTATATGTATGTGGCCTGGTCGCCTCGGTGCGGGCTCGCCGTGGTATTGGCGGCACCGTGTGCTGGTACTTGGGTTGCTTCGCCGTTGGCTGCGAGCGCTTCTTGAATTTGCACGGCGGGCTGCCTGCGTCCGTCGGTGGGCGCGGGTATTTTAGCCTGCTTTGACCACTGATTGGTGCGTGCTGCGATCTTTTGTGTGAATTTTCCTACTGGCAAAGGAAATAAATACAAAAAAGAGGGACTTACGCGTACCTGTATCTCCCAAGGGAACTCCTTCGCGCCTCAGAAGGCTAATTCCATTCAAAATCTTGTCACGAAGCGACGCCTAGCGATAGAGAAAGGTGGTGCTATGGCTTTGCAGGCTTCAGCGAGGCACCTCCGTAAGGTCTTGCAAAAAGAGAGCGAGAACGACAACGCCTCGCGAGACAGATTGTTTGTTCATAATTGTCTTACAAGCCTCTTACAACGTAAAGCTCTTGTAAGACGATTTTCAAATTTCCGACATAATTTCGGGAGTTTTCTGGAGATAGGTTCAACCAAGTGTTCAAATTTCAGGACTCATGGTGCACATTCATGTCAGCAAAAACAACGATTTCTCTCAGCTTCGGTGACTGGGTTGAGATTTAGAGAGAAGGACCATGAAAAGATAAGATTGACCGCACTCTACTTAACCACAGCCACATTGTTCGACTTGCATTGGGTTCAGTTGTCAAGCGGGAAAAACGCTTCTAGAGGCATAGGGAATCAATTCAGGATACCGCAAAAGATAAGAAAGCCTTCAGCAAGAAGTTATTCTGAGACGGAATACTGGATTATTTCGTTCAAATCGACAGTCACGCGTCACGCACCCCTGTGTCGATCCCGAAATTTGGTCGTGGTCACGCGTCACACGGACCTTTGTCGAATCTCTAAGCCGTCACAGATGCCCCCCCCCTAGTAGCGAGAAAGTCAAATTTTCTGGAGTTGTCGAAATTTCAGGGGGTGTCACGCAAAAGTTCGGGCGCTGTCGAAATGTCGAATAGGTAAAATCGGTCACGCGTCACGCCCCCTGTCGATTTGAATGAAATAATCCAGTATTGAATTCTGCGAAAACACCCCCAATGCCTAGTTTTTCTCAGGTTATTGCCGTTGAATTCATCCCTTGAAGCAGTCCATGTCCATCATGTTGGCTGCATCTCGTACTTGGACCCGGCCGGCGCAGGGAATGGAACACAACATGTACAATTGCTCAAATGTGGCGTCGGAATCCACTGGAAACTGATGTGATCCAGTGGACATCCCGCTGGCTGTTTGTCATTGGTCTCCAGTGGACACCAGCGGCAAAGCCGTAAATGGCGCAGGCCATTGATCTCCACTGGAACTCGCTGGGCCGCGGTATTGGTTTCCGCCATCAGCCAGTGCCGAACAGTGCCGATCGGCCGAATGACAGCTCCGCGTGTATTACTGCAAATTTATTTGAAGGGCGGTCCGGATACGGCAGAAACGGCACGGCGGACCTGGAAATATTTATGTGCGGAGATCAAGACTGCCGTCCCGGAATGACTGCACACATCAGTTGAGCTCGGAAGATGCCAGCTTCAGATCGATGGATCCATTCAGTTAAGCCAATTACAGCTCGTGTAACGATTTCTTGTTCCCGCAACATTCTGTATCACCGAATTCATCAAATCATCCATTCGTTCGGTATGTACTCCACACGTTTGTTTTTGTGTTCACAAACACGGGTAATAAAGCGTCCAAATCGCGAGTGCACTCACTCCGAGGTGTATTGAAGTTCACCGGAAGGTCAATATGAAGGGTGGCCTCGTTGGTTGTGGAGGGTGAGAACTTGGGTGCGTACAAGTTCGCACTGACTTTCACCCGAAATTGAGCGATGTCGTGCGACCGATGTACCAGCGAGACAACACGATTCTTTCAAGTAGCTAGATCGTACTGAGTGGCCGAATCTCTGACCCTTGCTTCAGAAAACTCCGAGGGATCTTTAAATGAACGGAAGCCGAACCCGCATGAAAATATGACGGAACCAAGGTAGTGGGTAAGGACAGTTCCCTGTCAAGAGAACGAAAGATGTATCCTTTCCGAATTGCAGCCCACTCAGAACTATGGCAATCCGTAAACAAGGTGCTGAGAGGAAGTTTGAACCCCCAGGCTGACGAGAAAGATTTGACGAATGGGAAGATCTTAAACAAACTGATTTTCAAGTCCGCCGTGGAGTATTCTGCGCTCTCCACGAGTTCTATCCCGCGTTCAGCCCGTTCTTGGTCTTGGAAGAGGAAGACAAGACGCAATATTATTGTGCAAATGAATGAACAAAAGTTCTCAAGTTGGGCAGCCGTCGAAGTTAAAATTACCCAGGGTGTTAGCCCACGTCGAGATATTGACGCCATCGATTTCTGCCCCAATTGTGTACAAGAGATTGTCGGTCAAGTTGTAGCTCCAGATGGAGTAGACGCTGTTCAGGGCGACGGGCTGCGTTGGGGGCGCGACCTCGAACTGCCCAACGATCGGGCGCCCTGTACTATCGAATGAGGTTTGCTCGAGGAATATGCGCGTTGGGTTGACGCCGTTGCGGACCTGCTGCGGTGTTGGCGAACATTTTGAATCAAAACATTGTAACGCACCGCAATATCCATACGCCCCGATATTGGGTCCGGGGATCGGAGGCAAGAGCTCGTCGAGAAAAGAACGCTGTCCTGCATAGGGAATCCGAGTCCACCCTGGTCCTCAATCTGGCCGTTGACGTCGAATCGCATGGTGGTGATACCTGCTACGCCGTCGAACGTGAATTCATCTAGATCGTACCATGTTGCGCTATAGCGGCCGTTGATAGCGGACGAAATGCCTGATCGCTGAGGCTGCAGCATTGTCGAGTTGTGTGTGGCCCCATTGTGATCATCCCAAAGCATCACAACTGGGAGACTCGTGTTAGTTGTATTCCAGATCTACTGGGGATCAGAGACGCTGAGCAGGAAGAGCGTCGCACGTACTCGAACATCCATAGTCAACACCATATTGTCGCCGTCCACGAAGAACTGGATATGGGTAGGCTGTCAAAAAGGAATTTGTCAATTTCACTGAATTTTCCTTGGTGAAATGAAGTACCTTGACGGGCATGGGCGTGATGACCTCAGTAAGCTGTACACCATTGGGCACGGTATCGACCATGCGCTCAATCAAAGAGGAGCAGGTCGCTGCAAACAATGCTGGCGAGTCAGCAAATCTACATCCAAATTAGATGATTATTAGCTTCAAAACTGGGTAAACACACGAGAGCATCGTGGCATTCCCATCGCTCCCAAAGATGCGTTTGTCCGAATTCGTGGTGTCATTCAATCCGACAACGAGCGGGTTCTGCGTGGTGCCAGCAATGTACTCGGAGGCGCTAGTCAGAACTTCAGCTGCGTCAAAGAGCGGCGACAAAATATAGACTCACACATTGTTATCAAAAGTCGCGAAGGTAGAGTCAAAGTGCTGCACCGACTCGGTATTGTTCGGATCGTTCAGGTCGGGGACGATTGCCGGGAACGCCGCCTGCTGCACGCCCCCGAAAGTATGTCTGAAAATGTGGTGTTGGAAGGGAATTCGCTTTGATGACGGACGAAACGCGCACCCGCATGCAACGAGACTGATCATCTCAGTTTGGGTGAAGCCCTGACGCGCAAAATCGGCAATATGAGCATCCAGGTTATCTTGGGGCTGCGGCACTCCGGGTGCGTTGGGCTCTACGGCGTCCACGCGTCCGCCGCGGTACGACATTTCGGGCGCGCCACTGAAAAGGTATCTTGAGCATGCCGCTAACAATGGTCTCCGGAGCCTACCAGTTCTCAAAGGACATCATGGCTCCAAGCGCGATGACATCGGCGACTGCGAAGACCGTCGGCGGGTGGGGGATGAAACAAAGAGAATGGAAGACAGACTTGAGACGTAGCGGTTCGCAAGAGGAAGAAAGATGCGCAAAGAGTTGTTAAATCCGTTTCCCACATTCTGGAAGGATTTGGGACATGAACATAATAAATTCGGAGCGGCGTCTACCTCTGGGCGGGCTAGCTCCACTCCAAATCGGATGGAAGCGTCCAAGCCTCCCGTACCGTCGGTCGCGTTATATGTGGCCATGTCATGGTATGCCTTGTGGGGATCAGAACTTGCCAACTGCGTCGCGAATCAATTCACGCACCGTGCGTATCCAGTCCGCAGCATCAGATCGCCCTGACAGGCCAGTTGTGTCGACTAAGAAGAATGAGCACGGTTGGAGAAAGGTCACGAAGCCTGCGGCGTTTTGGCCGAAGTTCGGTGAGTTAAACCCATTTTGGTCCCAACGAAGAGCGTCGAGGGCATCGAGCTGGGGATTGGGAAAAACCCACGCGGTGGCCGCAGCGAAAAAGAGGAAAGGTAAAGGCAGAAGCATGGTAACGGGAGAAGCAATGTTGCCCAGTTCTTTAGAGATGTGCGGGATCTCCGTTTTAGCCCGGAAATCATGATTCTGTCGACGAAACAATCAAACATCAGGAACGCGATGGAGAGCAACGGATGACACAAACCAAATTGGAAGTGACTGCCGGAGATGAAATCAGCGCCAAGACCTGGCAAGAGGAACCCTCAGTTTAGTCCGCAGGTCGAGAGCATAACCAGTGTGATCGGGTTGGAGCACTAGCAATTCCATAACTGCGAGTGTAGAGAAGGTCCCATACCTTGGTGGTGGTTGGAGATCAAGAGTGGGTGGCTATGTTGATCGCATCGACGGTTGACAACACTCTCACGCCGTCACGCCATCCAGACCGCATGGATCCGACGGACCGACGGCATTTTTTTATTGGACTCTTTCCACGACTCTCGAATGCCGTCGTCAACATGCCGCACTCAGTGGCGGACAACCTCGAAATCCTACTCACCGGCATGCGCTCCCCCATGGACCACAATACATGCTGCGCCTTCGTGATGTTTAGGGCATGCTGCATGATGGATCGCCCAAACGCCAAACCATCCTCAGAGCTCATCCGTGCAGCGATGCAGTTCCTTCTCGGCCATAGAACCCCGGCTGAACACGAGGCCTTGACAGAGCGACTACTGTCGTGTTCTTGCCGGATCTATGACTCGAGCCGAGTACCGCCGATACTGTTGCAAGGCCTGGACTTCTTTCTTGCTTTTCTTTGCCAGATCATCGGATGGACTCTGCGCGATCTGAAGCCCGCAAAATTTCGCAAACGGAAGCCCAATCGTCCAGCTCGTCGTCAGCCGTGGCCCCACGGTATTGCCGATATCGGTCTTCATGATAACTGCAGTGGCGACGTGATGGAGATCCTCCTTCTGTGGACGTCCCCAGCACCCGTCGGATCCGGTATTTTCGAATGGATCCAAAGACTGGGCCGCTTGTGAGAGCCCATCCGCAAGGAAGCATTGCGTTCCGCCAGCCTTGTTTCATCCATGCGCCGGACGCTGATTGGGGTGTCGCGGTTTTATGAATCGTCTGTGTCGAAGGGGTGAGTGGACTTCTGCCGTCCCGTAAAATCCTGCCATGGCGCAGGGCCTGATCCACATCAATGGTCAGCATACTGCGACTCAGAACGATGCCCATTGGAGGAAAGGATTATACGATCTCGCCCCTTCCCTCATTCCGATGCTGGCTCACCACCCCCCATCCATGGAAACGGGAGTAGTTTCTCCTCAACAAGGGTTTCATGGTTCCTGGGGTGCTTATCAAGCCATCTCCAGATTTCCCCACCATTATTTCGTTGCGCGATACGAGATGATGCTCACTCGGCTTCGACGCACGTGCATGCTTCTCAGATTCTCAATTGCCAAAGCACAGGCGACATTCCCGTTGCAACGACGCTATGCGGCCGATGCGGTGTCGTCAATTACTGCTCTAGCCAGGTAATTTCAGGTCTATATTGCTAACCAAACCAATAACTCATGATATCCAGCGTCAAAAATTAGCTTGGAGCGCGGAGCGCTGTCTACACAAGGACATCTGCTGCGTCATCGCTCGCTTCCGCGGGAAACTTGGTCTTGCGCGCCCACCCATGTCTGGTAGTGTAGATAAGGAGGCTGTGCGTCTTGTCGACGAGGCGTGGCGCAAGTGGCTCGTACGTACGGAGGTGGGACGTGCCCGCGTTGCAATGCGCGACAGCGGCATCGAGCCGCGCACCTGTCGAACCATTTGGCTCCATATCCGCTTTCTCAACCGAGCCAAAAGACTGATTCCGCTATACTGGCGCATTGTGTGGTGCGGGTACGTGGTCAGTAAACTTATCCTTAAACGCGATATCACGGATAAATACGAACATCCGTTTTGTAGGGGAGGCTTGGAGAATTCTTCAAGACGTCGTACATTGAGGATTTCGTTTAGAATTCCCTCACTGTGCGAATTTTGTGGCAAGGAGTTCATTCCAGGTAAGAGCTTATATGAATCCGTAATTCCCATCTTTGAATCCTAATAAGTAGAAGAACTCGTTTTCCAGATAGACTTCAAGTCCGCGTCATGATCACTGTGGCACAAACGGCAACCAAAAACGCCCAAAGTGCCCAAACGCTGTGTTCCGGGGATGTGTGCTGATCTGGACCTGATTCGTTGCAAGCGTAAAATCACAAGAGATGCTTGCGACTCGAGATCTAAGCGAACAGTTTAAAGCCATCCAATTGTGGCCGAGGTTCGAATGCCCGCCGATCGGGGGCAAGTTAGCTAGCTTGAAGGTGACCAGGAATATTAATTCGAATTTGGTAGTACAAAAGAAAACTCCGCTCGATAACAAGGCCTTGGCCGGAATTTGATGCATGAATTCAACCCTACTCACAGTCTCCGTATGTGTCGAGACAAGTACAGAACCCGATTCAGATGCAATATCTATCAGTTACCTCCAGACTTGGTTGCATTTCTACTGTCTAGTCAATACTGACTTCTATGAAGGCCGCCATCGGACAAAAATAAATTGGTTTTGCCTGTCATCAATCATGACAGCTAACCTCGAGCATCCTGAGCCATCCTGGCCAATCATCACGAATCACTGCAGTTCACCGCATATCCTGGCGAAATCCTAAAACGATCATAACACCGCCACGGCAAATCATAATGATACTTTGTGATCGGTCATAATGCCATCCTGATGAAATCTTGAAACAAAGGCGCGGCGAGAAATACTGGTCCGTGCAATTACTTTGCGATCATTAGTGTTCACAGCTCGTCTTTACGCTGGTCCGGAATCGTACCGGCCGATCGGTCTTGGCGACCGGTTGGGCAATCTCTAAGTACAATAGGGTCGTGTATGTAATTCTCAGCCAATTAAAAACTGGTTTGTTATTCTGGTTTGTAATCAGGCCGTTTATAAACCGGTTTACAAACAGGGTGCCAAAAAATCGATTTTTTGTCCTAAAAACTGAATTTTCGCCCTCTCACAATGCTACGGGAAAGGAGTCTGGAGGCCAGCCTACACAACTGATTTTCCGATCGCTGCAGACTTCAAGTGTATGGCGGGTGTTTGAATCCCTCAGGAACCATGCGCCCGCCTGCTGGCAATCTCTTTTTCCTATTCACGACTGAAATACTATGAACCGTCGTCAACTTGCTGAGTCAAACTGGAAAACCTCACATCGAACAGATAACCCTGCCCATCGACGTACTACGATATATCGATAACCATTCATCTGCGTCGTCAGCGTCGTAGCCAAACCTAGACGGAGAGTGAGCTTTCCAAGCCCAAGGGGCGAGGAAATTAACCATTACACCATTCGGAGCCGGATTCTCCCAGCGCGAATAGTTTTCAGGTTCCATTTTGACCACGTGTTCATTAATTTTTGAATTTTTCACGCGCCCAGACGGCCGAAAAATATTCTTATGGATTGTAGCGATCACTGGCAACGGATAAACTTCAACCCGCTGGCCCGAAAGATAAAATGGGACCCAACGGCATTTTCATCCACGATAATCCCTGATTGTACAGTTCCTTGGTTTTCTCCTCAGAACCAACTCTAAGTATCCCTTGACACTTGAATCCCATGCATTCTCGGAGATCGCACTCGACTAACGGTTTTTAGCCGTGCAGGCCTGTCATACTCAATCCATCTACTATTTACCACAGAAAACGATCGCTCTCGAGGAATCTCGCCGATCTTTGTCCTTATGCGCTACTCAGTGAGTTAAGCCTCTGATACTCTTCCGTCTCATTCTCATCACCAATTTCTTCGATTTATCTCCCGTGCACACATATATGATATCTACTTCGAGATTATCGCTCGTTGTACAACTTTGGGTGACAGAGCTATGTCGCCTTCCGCGACAGCCGCTGCGCACAGACCTCCACATCTTTCTTCACCTCCGGCCGTTTGAGGTAGTCAACCGTCCAGCTGACAAGCGTTGCCATTTTATCCCAAGCCCAGAGCTTGATAGGCTCCAACCAATCCTTCTTCCCCTCGTCGTACTTGCCGACGTTGAACCGGTGGTACACCGACTTGACGCGGGAGTCGTTCTTCACGAGGAGGTGGGCTTGCTCGGTGCCCGTGGCGAGCTTCATCCAGGGCTCATAGTTGGCCAGCTTCAGGATCTTGCCGTCTTCGAAAGTGACGGTTGGCATCATGCCTGTGCCAAGAGAGACGACGCATGCCTTGGGACGCGCGGGCCCGAAGAAGCATTCGGCTTCGTTAATGAGGCTGGGAGAAGTACAGTAAGATATCAACATTGCGTGGACAGAAAGGACCCCGAGACTTACAGCAGGATGGGATTGTTTGCCGAAAGACCGCCATCAACGAACTTTTCACCCTCTACTTTCTGTTGGAGGAAGTAGGACGGCGCGGCCGATGTCGCACGAGCAGCTTCCCAGATCTTGACGACCGATTCACGACCGAAGTTGTCCGCGTTCTGGTTCTTGTACGTTCGGATATGGACGGCCTGTTCGTTGCTCACGTTCTGAGCTCGGGCGGCAAGGACGAAGCTGTGTGGAATGTTGAGAGATGGAATGGCAAGGCAAAAAGCAGTCTGCATACACTTTACACGCGTTTGGGTCCGGGTCAGCCATCAACTCGTCTGCAGAGAAACGGGGTTTGAACTCGTCCGAGGTGAGGAAATCCTGCAGTGCCTTAACGAAGGTCTTCTCGTCGTACCACGCCCCTTTCCAGCCGGCTGATATCTTATACCGTTCTCCGTCCTTGAATATGATCTTGGACAGTCTCTGATATGCCTGGATACATTTCGGCACCGTCATCCGAAGTCGGCCAAGCATGATGGCGATGAGCCTACAGCAGAGATATCGTGAGACCCTACGTCTCGTGTAAAGCCACTAATACGAACCCGCCCGTACTAGTTCCGCAAATCATATCGAAATATTCGCATGGAGGAGTGTCGATGCTACCGGTCGCGTCAAGCATGAGTTGCTGAAGGATATGAAGTGAGGAGATGCCTCGGACGCCTCCGCCGTCTGTCCCATCATCAGCCTGTGCACCGAATATAACTTTATGCGATAGCGTACCCAGGGATAGAAGACGAAGCCTGGGCTTGTCAGATCCAAGGCGATCATCGGCGCGCCAAGGCTGCGCATCGGCTTTCGCAATATCCAAATAAGCAGGCGGGGCGTTCTCTGGAGTCAAGGCATCGAGGTATTTTTCCAGCGCGACTCGCCCTTCATCGTGTTGCGCAGCAAGCTTTGCGTAGTCGATACCGAATGTTTTCGGGTGTCGCTCCAATGCTGTGAAACGCAGTGAGTAGGGGTTGAACCAATAGAGGAAAGGGCATTCACGTTGATTAGCGATGCGAACGATGAGATGACCCCTTTCCGCGTCGTTCGTCCAACCAGAGAATCGCGCACAGACGCAGACAGCAATCACATTTCCCTCCTACACGGAACGATGACCGTGATACCATTGTTCTCAGAGAAGAGCTTACCTCCAAAAGACTCAAAAGCTCGTGATTGCGGTCGAATCGAATGCCTGTCCTAGTCCTTGATTGCTTTTGAGCAATTTGATTGTTGTGGCTACGCCATACGAGAGCACGGCCATCCTTCACCCGAGGCTCGGTAGCCTTAGTCGATTCAAGAATAGCAAGATCATACCAGCTCCAGCTCCCGGCGCTTGGGTCATCGCATGCTCCTTGATCATGGCCGTGCGTTTTTAGCTGAACGTCCTCGATCCTCGGTATAACATGTTTTTCGAGCACCTAAAAATCGGTGGACATGGGAGATATTGGGTCCAAAACCAAGGCGAAGACTTACCGGCGTGGTGAACCAAACACGCGAGACGGTAAGGTTCATGGGATCATTTGCGTCCGGAACTACTTCTACGTGACAGCCGGTGGTCGAAGTAACTGTGTAGATCCCATTCAGGATGGCCTCAGGAATATCTTCAGCCGGTCCCATGGAACTGATCGACCAGCTCATCGGAGAAAAGAGATCTACAGTGATTAAGCCTCTTGGTGAAATCCAAAAGGATGAGCTCTTTGAACCTGTATCGAGGACAGTGGCGCTCAAAGTGCCGTTGTACGCCCGATTGAACCAGCCTGGGAATTGAGCGCACACGCGCACGCCAATGACGTTGCCCGGCTTTAATAGTCATGGCGGTCAGTGGCAGACTATCCATCTACGATCCAGTGAGCTCACCTCAAGTGCGTCTAGCAGCTCCTGGCGACGGTCAAAGACGATACCAAAGTGTCTCGAGTTGTTGTCGTCGCCCAGCCGGTTTGTGTGGCTAGTCCATGCAAGTACCTTCCCGTCTCGCACAACCGGCTCGGTCGAGGAAGCATCAGGCAGGATAACAAGCTCAAACCAGCTCCACGCCCCAAGGTCTTCATTTTCCACCCAGCCTTGATCGTGCGAGTCGGTATAGAGCTGCAGTTGTGCCGCACGGTAGATGAAAGTGTTGTCGAGCGGTTCAGTTCTGAACCAGATTTCGGAGTCGGTAAACTCGCCGTCGTCCGGGCTTCCTTCGACGAGGCGGCAAGGACCAGATGAAGACCAGGTGCGGATCTGAGCAGGCATTTCGATGAGAACCTAAGGATGGGAGGGAGGTCAGTTCTTTTATCCAAAGCGAGAACCCATGTTTGACGGCCGGACGTCGGCTATGACGGTACATACCAACCCTGACACCAAGTACCGTCCCTTTGTGACGTACAAATTGACAGACAGCCTGGTACCTGCATTTGTGGCTGGATAGACGCACCGCCGGATGTAATCGCCCTCGCACCACCCCGCTCAGCACGCAGGAATAGCGAAGACCGCAATTCAAGGAAAGAACAAACAGGAAGGGATAATGGAAGATGGAGAGCAAAGAAGGTATGAGAGGCTGTGAGGGAGCAAGAGTCTGGGGTGTCAGTATCGCCAGGGAAAGAACACGCGGCGCAGCGCTAGGTGTTGAGACGAAATGAAAGAAGCAAGCCTCGCTGTGTTCCGAATTTGGCCGCATCTTACATGAATGATGTGATGTCGTAGAGTAAGTATGGGGAGCCATAGGCAGGATGCGTCATAATTACAGGGATGTCTCCGGAAAGTGTATTGAAGTGCCAGAAAGCGACCACGAATGGGCAGACAGGAGAGATAAGGCTTTTGTTTGTATGTGTGGCTGACCACAAACTAAAAGGAAACAGAAATAAATGTTTTAAAAACTGCTTTAAACGTTTGCACACACGGTATTTTTATCGACGAGGCAAATGATGTAATGGTATCCATGATCGTATTTGCCTTCAATGAGCTGCGGGGTTCACGGCGTAAGTCGCAGGATTTGGAGAAGAGGCATTCAACAGACACACTAGCCCCTGGAATAGCCAGAAAGTCTCGCGACACAACTGGGAATGAAAACCGAACTCTTGTGCAGTTGAACTGAATTTATGAAAAATGAATCAGAAAAATACCCAACTTACCTAAGGGTCGAAAATAAAGCAATTTGGACAGGGGATATACAGGGTCAGCGGTGAGGATGCATGCTGCCCGAAGCAGAAGCGAGGAATGGCCGAGACGGTCCATAATCTTACATACATGAGTAGACAAGCGGAAAGCTCCGCCAATATGGCATTCCCGATTCAGCCGAACTCCGGACTGCTCGCCTTACCCCCAAAAATTGGAACATTAAATTCAACTATTTAAGTGTGTGTTTACCGTATACAAACTGTTTTCCAAGGTACGCAAACGCGAACAAAAACACTTTTAACTGTAAAACAGTTACAAACAGAAACTGTTCGAGCCTTAAGAAGACAGCGGAGTCCCCCAGAAAGTGCACAGAGCAGAAACAAAGAAGAGTCCCGGATGCGCAGAGCGAATGGCCTAACGAACGGGCGAAACTATATGGACGGGAAGGACGCAGCTTCCGCAACGTCGGGGAAAAGTCTGACGAGAACAACTTGGTGGGTAAGGCCGCTGCTTTGCACGGCAGGTCCTCATACTTACGGTTTATTTTTGGTCACCATTATTGGGTTTATCCTACTTTTGCCAGAGAGCCAAACGCAAATGTATATGCGGCGGTGGAAGATGTTGTACTACCCAGTGAGATATTCGTGCGCACTGCATTGGAGATTTGGATAAAATTGCCACAGTTGCATTCTGCGCTCAGGAGACTGACACACGAAAGACCGGGCCGCTGCTAATTCGCAGTCATTGGATCTCCGCTAAATCTTCTGCACGCGCGACACGCTCACGTCCCCCACCAGCACGTCTCGAATTACCAAGAGGCTTTTTCCTGAGAGAGGTCTTTTTCTCGCAGATCGTCTATTCGCCAACGGGGCCCAACTGGTAGTTACTTTTGTCAGAGATGTGCTTGATCGGGGACGAAGATAGGTTCGACATACTCATACCGAGTAGGGTTATAGCAACAGTGTCGGCACTACTAGTAAGGGTCAAGGCCTTAATAAGCGCCGAGCGGTTACAAACAAACTTTTGTACCCTTGGCTTGCACTTGGCAACAAATTAGCACACGGCTTGTATCCGGCTTGCGGGCCGCATTTTCGGAGCGTTTCAGCGAGAAATGGCGGCCCGCAGTGATGGTTCTTTTGGTGATCCTAGTATCCCAAGGTGACCAATGGGAGTCTCTCCCAATTATGCTCCCTCCATGTTTTTCTTTTCTCTCATTTATGCTCCATCGTTTGTCGCCGTGCGCATAAGCCTTTTCCCTTGAAGAGGTTTTTCCCACTGGGTTAAGGTTTTTTTAATCTTTCCGTAATGTGCCTGTAGTCAGTAGTTAGGCCTGTCGAGGGTGTTTACATCTAAGTCGCCAAGACATCAATATTGTAAACTTGTAAACAAACCAATCCGGCGTAAGTACAGCTGTGCGAGCACCGGGAGATTAATACTGAGCTTGCTGTGGTCTTTCGTCAAATAGAACGTATATTTCCGTCGGCGATGATCCGTCGGCGATGATCCATCGGCGCCTCGAAGTCCCGAGGGCGGGCCAGGTTTAAAAGTCAACACTCAGCCTCCAGGTTCTAAACATTATTCTCATGCACTTTTTAGTTCCTTTGACTCTCGCCTTTCTGGCGACCCCTTCTTCTTCTTCCGCACTATATACCCGCGCTGGCCATAACCATAGCGGTATTTCTGCCCAAAATGCGACACTGCAGTCTCTAATGGTGAGCGTGTTGGACACGTCCCACCTTCAAGATTAAACTGATTGATTCCCTCTTTCAGTACGGGATCCCGCTGCCGAGCTACGTGACTTTCATCAACGCGATTGCGAATCGCACAGGCGCCTGGACGACGAACACATTAGTCCACCAGAACGCTCTCGCAAACGCCAGTACCCACGCTGTTGTTGCGCCGAACGTGGACACTCTATACTCGTCGAGTGCGGTGGATTTGTCCGGAGGCGACCTCGTTGCTACGATGCCTTCGTTGGAGGAGGGACGCTTCTACGTGTGGCCCTTCTACGATCTGTACGTACTCAATTGAACTTTGATCCCAGTCATTCACGGACTTCGGATGGCTGAACCGAACGGCAGCTACGGCAATAATGTGTGCAACATCGGGACGGCCACTAACAGCACCGCAGGGAAATACTTGATCAAGTACCGTCCGTCCAGTCCAGGCTGCACCGCGGGAGGAAGTGGCGAATATACAGGAACCATCTATCTGCCTACTGTATACGGCTCTACCCTCCTACGAATCGAAGTCAGCAATCCGACTGACGTAGCCCACGTCGTGTCTTCGATTCAACCGGGTTTTACACTCGAGCCCGGTCCCCCAGCCTCTAATTCTCGCGCCTCAGCTCTGAGCAGTGCGCTGCTCAACGCCAACCTGACTACCAATAACCCGCCTCTCTACATCATGCAACTCACCGCACGTCTCGCCGCATACAACCCACCCGAGGTCGCATCCGAGGTCGCGCCGATTACAGCCATTCTAGAGGCCGCCGGTATTTCCATGACCTCACACACGTACACTCAACCCGCCGGTGTCGACCTCTCCCTCGCCTACACCGCCGCCCAGGCGGCCGTTCTCGCAGTCGCCTCGAGCCCGACGGACTTCGTCTCGCTCGGCAACGACTGGACGGTTCTCGCCCCGGCGCTCAGCGGCGACTTCCTCAACCACTACGACGTGCGCGCTTACGTTGCCGACCAGCTATACCTGCAGCTCCAGCCGTCCGAGGCGATCTACCCCGTCTACGGCCCCGGTCAAAACAAAAAGCTATCCTCAAACTTGACATACATGGTCGAGTTCGTCGGTGGCAAGCCGCCGGTGAACGACCCGGGGTTCTGGAGTCTGACGATGTATGATGGCGACGGCTTCCTCGTGCCCAACAGCCTCAACCGGTTCTCGTTAAACGACCGCGGCAACATGACTTATCCCGACGGCGCGCTCGTGTATGGGGGTGATAGTCCATCGGACCGGGACAACACGGAGCCCTTTTATATGTTGCTGCAGAGCACCGATATTCCGGCATCTGCGGAGTGGGAATCCAAGTGCGTCTTTCTTGTCGTTTGAGTTCCCTTCATGTTTTTTCAACTTGGAATTCATTTGCATTTGCAGCTGGCTGCCGACCCCAGCCGATGGTGGAGAGTTTCAGTTCAATTTGCGCTGGTATGGGCCGACGGAGTCGCTTAGCGACGGGACCTACACTTATCCCAAGGTTACGGTGGTGGAGGCTAACCCACCGCTTCCAAGCTCGAGCTAAACTCTCCACCTCGGTCGGGAATTTAAGACATTAATACAATGATAATACTCTTACATCCGGGCGTTGCGCCATTGACTTTACGAATTTAAATGTTTGTTTGTTGTTAAGATCAAGAAGCAATGGACAAGAAACTATAAATACAAGCTTGTAGATATGCAAACGGAGAGTCTGAATTTCGGACGCTGTGCTTCCATCTGCTTTTAAATGTTTCACGAACAACTACCGAGGGGAATGCTCATTCGCAGCCGGTTCGGTGACAAAAATATGTCCCACGTATGCAGTTCGTCGGCGGAGAATACGGAAGGAAGGCTCCATATCTGTCTTACGAAACCCTAGGAGGATATAGGAACGCCGACACAGCGACACATCTTGTGAATCCGACACACTATGCAAAAACCGACACATTTCGTGATATCTCACAAAAACCGACACATTTGTGCTTGGGTTCAGGAGACGCGGCACCTTTTCAGAAAATCCAACACGGCCGGTTGGGGAATGGTTGAACCCTGTGTCACGGTGTGACACATCTTCTCTTCCTCTCCCACTACCACTCACGACGCGCCGATGCCCAACCAAAGGTGAGGGAGGTCGGGCCGACATTTTGGACTACGGGTATGTTTCTATCCTTTCGTTCCAGGGTGTTGTTGCCGCAATGTTTGAAAGGTTTTGACAACGGCGACTGCGGGTCCCCAGCGAGCGTCCCCGCCGTCCCCGTCACCAACCGACTCTTCCAGCCAGAAACACACGTCCTTCGACGATTGAAAGAAACGCATGTGTTCTCCAGACGACAGCACTGTAACCTGAAGAGACCCAGTGACAGCACGCAGATTGCGGCACATGTCTCCACATTGGCCTTGCTATGGTTGACGAGCTCGACACATGCTGTGAAAAGCAGTAGTGATGGATGAAGCGGAGGCGGAGTGAAACGCGGGGGACGCCGCGCAATGGGCGGTGCATTTCGCATTTCGCGACCGGGATTGTGCTCACTCGCGCGCCTGTATACCGCTTGTACCACATAGTTGTTAATACAAATTTAATACCAAAATTTCGTCTCATGAATACGTCGCAGGTCAATAATGCAATTGAATAGTCACAAGAAAACCAACACTCTATTAATTTGAGTGTATTCAGAGTGGACCACACACGAACCATATCAAGAAACCCTTGATCCCATCACCCCGAGCATCGCGATGGCGGGCTGGAACTTGGAAGTAAGTACGAAGGATTTGCAGAGTATAGTGATAGGATGTGTCGTGCTTTATGAAATTCCAACAGAGTGTGTCACATATTCAGAATGTGTCGGAATCCAAAAGTGTGTCGCGGTGTCGGGTTTTAGGGAGCCTCAGTCTTCCCACTAGCTTGTTTGTGGAACCGGAGAGCGAGTTTGCCTTCAATTGAATGCCTGCGTTTGCTACATCCTCGACGAGGCACTGGATTAACTTCAGTCGCAGAGAGGCCGTAAATCGCGGCGATCGCGTAAAGGCCTGTGGAGTTGGGAAGCTAGAAAGCCAGCGAGGCCCGGTGTACTCAGCGCGACCATCAAGAAAGTTGCTGAACGACGGGGCCCACCCACAACCCACGGTCAACCGTGTTTCCAGATCAGGCGGGCATTGATTGGCCGCCGTATTCCGTTCTTGTACTGAATAAGGGGATGGTGAACCTCTAGTTGAGCGTTGGGACCGGGTGCTGATGCGCCAAATTCGAGGTATTGCCTTGTCGTTGAAGCGTGCCTTCCCGATTGAAATCATCGGGGATCGGTTTCAGTTGCCTATAAGAAGGCACGGTCTACCTGACACGTTACAATGGAGGAGAGGGGACGCGAAGTGAGTGTGTATAGCCTGCCGAGAAGCCTTGCTGTTTCGTGGCTCGGGTATTTGTTGAGGCACTGCCGGACGGTTGTTAAGTATGTGGGCTTTGTTGAACGAGGACGTCCGACGTACCCCGAGTTTCGTCATCACACGACACAGGCGACGGGGTCATGGCGGGCGGGACTGAAGTTCGGCGCTCCAGGCGCGCATCTGTGGGTACTGGGGGAAACCTTTGGCCGAGGGAAGACGAGGGCGGAAGAAGTTGGAGGCAGAAAACGCGGAGTAAGCTATATGGGACGCCTACTGGATGTTGTGTGGTACCCGTAGAACGCGCGGGAGTGTGTAATTCCAGACAGCAGAGAGGAGGTAGCCAAGGCGTGAAATTCGTCCATCATCCAAGGTGAGGTCCATAAGGTGGTGGGGCAAACGGCCAAAAAGGGATCAGCATTCGGGATTCGGTTTCATTACTTGTTACAATAATTGCTGTTTTATTCATCTGCTCTTCGTCTTACTCTCTTCCCCGTCTCACAATCGCGTCGCCCCCGCCCCGAGTCACGCAGGGATCTTGAGCCCCTGCTTGACAGCGTGGCGCGCCTCGATGCGGTCGATCCAGGCCTAGTTCCGTCGAGAATGATAAGTCGCACGAAGGAAGCGAGGACGGTGGAACAAACCTGGATGCGCGGAAACTCTTTTTCAACGTCTATCTCAAAGTTTTTGCCGCGTCTCACCCTAAATCGACACATCAGTACACTCCGGTAAAATGAATTCGGAAAACGCACCAGGTAACGGTTTTGATATCCGCAATGGTGTACTTATCTCCGACGAGATAGGCGCGCGTCGAGAGCCGGCTTTCGAGGACGGCGAAGAGTCTGCGAGTTTCGGCTAGGTAGCGGTTTATGGCGTAGGGACTGGAGTGGGGCGAAGGAATGATGAGATTGCACGCCAGGTCAAGTTAGGTAGGTGTATACATCTGTTCAGGCGCAGCTCGTTTGAAGTGGCTGAGCTGGCCTTGCATGGGGCCGATACCACCGTGCTAACAACAAACTCAGTACATAATACGGATGGAGGGCAAAGTGCAAACACTCACCGCAAAGCACATCCACTGCACAATCTCACTATACGCCCTCGGATCCCTTTCCGCACTCGCGCCAAACTTATTCTCCTTATCAAACGTCGCCTAGAGATACAACAAGATCGCCGACGTCTCAAAGACGTGGAACCCGTCGTGGGTGATCGCGGGAATGCGCCCGTTGGGGTTGATCTCGAGGAACCACGGCGACTTGACCTGGTTGTGCACTTTGCCGATGTCGGAGTCGGAGATAGACATGCGGACGGTTTCGTACGGGATGCCGAGCTCTTCGAGGAAGATCGAGATAGGGTGCCCGTTGGGGGTGGGCGCGGTGTAGAGGGTTAGTTTGCTGGAGTCGGACATGGTGAATGGGAGAGTGCGAGTGATGGTGGAAAACGAGGAATAGAATAGCCGTGGTCGGCCTTGCTTTTGAAAGGCAGTCTGAATTTGGTCTGAATAAGGCTAGAGTGCGGGTGACAGGTGACCGAGATTTCTCAGCATAATGCCACCGAGAAGTATGACAAGCAGGACTGGTTGGTCAGCTGGACAGCTGGTCGCTGAAGGTTGAGGGAAGGCCGGAAGAGAGCGGAGAACGCGCCCAGCGAGGACCCCCGAAAGTACGGTTGGAAGTAAGGTACCTGGTTCGGACATTTAAGCTCCCGAATCGACTTTCACTCTGAGCATTGTCCGGACATTTAAGGCCTCGGAGCTCAAACAGTCTGAGCCTCTTTCCGGACATCTAAGCCCAGGATTTGGTCGACGCGGAGCAATTGTTGGGCATGATTTGCACGGTTCCGTGGTCTAGTGGCTAGAGGCGCCATATTTGTTCCCGTTTCTTGTGTCCTGCGTTCGAGTGCCAGTCTTGCAGTAGTATATACTGGAGAGGAAAAATCGCCTTTTGGCACCTCAGACAGCCGATTTTGGGGGAGTCCGGACATTTAAGACCTTCGCGGCGGCGAGGCGTCCGGACATTTAACGTCCAAATTGAGAAATTTTGGAATCATACTTCCGACCGTACTTTCGGGGGTCCTGCCCAGCGTGGGTTACTTGTGTTGATTGCGGTCAAGATGCGTATTTCGGAACGGAAGAATCTGATCAAACTCCCGCTGGGGTTGATCTCGAGGAACCACGGCGACTTGACCTGTGCACTTTGCCCATGTCGGTAGGTAGGTAGGTAGGTAGGTATTATTACACGGCACGGTCCGAATCACGAACGCCGGTTCCAGGAATTCTCCCAGTGTACAAGCAAGTAAATACACCATCGTCACTGGACTCTATCCTGCCCTCTAAACCAAGCTCGCAGACCCCACAGGTTTCCCCATGCCCCACAGTAGAACTTAGATGACAGAACAAAGCATAAGCTGGAGTAAGCACCACACATGTCAGTTACCTTGGCCTAGGGTACATCTCTGTCGCATAAAATATCTCAAGGACATCATGCACAAATTTACCCACTAGAACAATCGTTGAGTGCTCGTATCTTAAAGCCTTTAGTAGTTCAATGCTATTGAGCTGCTCTTTGAATTTCCTTTCACATTTGGCACAGCACGGAACATTTTTCCAGGAATGCAGTACGCAATTGAAGAACATCAGTATTTGACACTGGGGGCAAAGGCCATGACCGTGGGTTCATGGCGTTTGACAGGCGTATGTACGGCACTTGCCATGGCATTTGCCACGGCGTTGCACTGGCGTCGCACAATCCCTTTGTTCCAGTGTCATTGTGGGAACTTGTCGTGCGGGCCGATGTTCCGAGCGTTCAACAAAGTTTCGAACTCTCAGCTCTTGAAGTGGTCTCTTGTACACAGACACTTCAACATGGCAAGCCCATTCCTCACTTGTTGACATGTGCAATGTGGTGTAGGGCCTCCACCCGTGCCCGTCCCGTCGGGGATTTTTTGCCCTTTCCAGCGGCCGTTTAAACAGGTGTCCTGACTGGGGTTTCAAACCAGATATCATAGTGATTATATTGTGCAGGGATTCATCCAGCTTGACATACTTACCTTTTTAATGCACTACTACATTTTTTGAGAGCGAAATCCGAGAAGGAATTCGTTCTATTGTGATATTCGGCAAGGCCCGCAAATGATTGCCGAAGTTCAGTCCACGGTGTTTCCACTTCAGGCTACCCCGAACCAGGCCTCCTTAGCATCAATGTGAGGTGTACGGGGTTAAGCCTAGAGGTGCCAGTTTTCATGGTTGCATCCAGTGGCTTGGGTGCATCCATAATAGAGTGGGTGCATCCACATCCTTGGTTATATGGGTGCATCCACACTGTATTACCACCTGCGCTTGCACAGCTCGTTTTGGGAATTTTAGGCCCTTTCCAGGGCTGTTTTGGGGCCAGGAACCAGCACTTCACTCAGGGCAGGTTATAGTGCCACTAGTGGGTACCATTTGCAGCAATTTCCATTGGCTCAGCCTGTATTAGGACCTGTGGTTGCACAGCTCGTTTTGGGCTTGTGGGGACCGGTTTGAGGGTGTGGACCAGCCATGTACTGAGGCAGCCAGTGGCAGCTTCTGGCTTCCATTGGCCTAGCCTGTATTATGACCTGTGGGGATTTTGGGGCTCTGCAGAGACCAGGTTGAGGGGCTAGGAACTGCATCTCCACCATACCCCTTCCTCAAATATGCCTGCACCCACATCGCACCTGCACCACATTGAATCAGACCACAAAACCCCTTGTGACTTGGTATTATTGGTGGAATCTGCTAACATAGTTGCAACCATAACAAATCTCAGTCACACTTGATTACATCCATCTATGTTTTGGATGTACCCAAGATGTGCCTTGGGTACATCCATAATAGCTCCGTGGATGCACCCATATATTCTCAATGGATGCATCCACAAATATCCCATGGTTGCATCCATTCGTCTCATTTTCAACTATGGATGCAACCACCTTACTGTGGTTGCATCCACAATATTTATTTTATGGCATGGTTGCATCTATGGTCTTTATTTTATGGCATGGTTGCATCCATGCCTTTTATTTTATGGTGTGGGTGCATCCATGTTAATATTATAGGGCTGTGGATGCATCCAGGGGTGAGCCAAACAAACCATGGATGCACCCACCACCTTACTGTACCATTTCGACCAAGTGTTCATTAATTTTGGATTTGTTATACACCGAGATGGCCGAAAGATTTTCTTTTGAATTCTGGTGATTTCTGAAGGCCTCAGGAAAACCCGGTGTTACGCTTTACTTGAACTTGGTCAAAATGGTACAGTATATTATTAAAGTGAGTGCATCCACTCTGAACTTCCTTTTCGGATGTGATGGGTTGTTGTGCCCTGTTGGGTTCAGCCGTTGAGATGCTGCCTCACTTGTTTTTTGACTAAGTCCAGGTTGCTTTTTTTTTTGTCTTTACAAACTAAATTTTAGTCTATGACCCCTTGATAATATACAGGATTGGTTAGTGTGTATAAGTCCACCCTTAAATATTTCGAAGGCCATGTTATCTGAAACACCCACCTGTACGAGCCCTCAGCACTGATCAAATTTCTTACAATTTACAACAATATTCTTACCAATTCAAATTCAAGGTTATTCTGCCTCCCATTGAAGTGAATTGAGTAGTAACTTGTGTTTTCTGCTCTCTATTTCCTGGCTTTGCCTATCCTCCCCCTTCATTAGAGCTCATACTTCAATCTCAAGACCCTGCTAGTTCCCATTTTACTACTGATCCGTAAGAGAAGACATCAAAACTGTGTTTGAAAATGCAATGATCTCCTTTTTGGGTCATGATGGGTTGTTCTGGACCCGTCGTAGTTTCCATTTTGTTCTCTGGCACAAAGCAAATATTCATCACACATAAATCATCCTATATGAGTGGCAAGTAATAGGAACAGCCAAGCCCACAATGACTCAACATTTATGCACTGGGGCGATATCCTGTTTTACGTACAATCAAGACAATTACTCGAAGTCAAAACAAACCCAATTGACAAACTGAATGAACAATAGCCAACCAATAGCAGGCCAATTAGCACCACTCATGCACCACTCACATAGCTTTCTTTCCCTTGTACCTATGAGTAAACATCGAATTTTAGGCCATTGCGGCTGTGAAATTACTCAATGCAAAGCAAACTAGGATCATGTCAACCCTAACAGGCAGCAAAGCTAGAGGTACCAATTAGAATTACTTACGCACAACATGCACCCAATGCCCGTACAATGAGGTACCAAAAGCTCATTGTTTCGTGGCCGCGGCAAGGAAGCAGTGGCATCAGTGGAGAACAATGGCCGCTCGGAGTTCTTCGGAGTTAGAAATCATTGATCGGTGGCTGCCATCAGTGGCTGTCAAGTACTTATGCCCATGCCACCCCGTGCACGGATTTGTAGGCTCTATTCAGGTGCATTCATTCTTCACCAAATTGCACTGTTCAATGCCACCCTGCTCTAGTTCCCCACTTGACATGCATGCCACCGAGGAATTCACCAAATTCTTTCCGCATAATACACCAGTGGATGCGACCATGTTTCTCCTGCACATTGACATTCCACCACGTCAGAACCTTCCTCCCGGAGCGCACCATTTTCTACCATGATCACTGGGGTGTCCGATACATAAATCTTAGGTATGGTTCCTTCTGCAGCGGCTGCTTGGATTTTTTACTGAAATTCTTTGCACCGCCCCAAATGCCAGGTCTGAGGTTCCTTGATATGTGTAGGTAGTATCATCAACTCTCCACTTTGCGCGCTGTGCCACTGCGTCCGGTCGGCTGGTCGGTCCCCCTCCCTTATCGGTGGCAGGGCTCACCGTTCTTACTTCTCCGCTACCGTGGAGCCTCCCCGACCAAGCACAGACCATTCGTCGTGTTTCCCCCGCTCCATCTGCCCGGCAATCCCTCCGGCGGAGGTGTCGTAATTCCCGGTGTTCGCTAATAAGCTCGTTGTTGGGTAACTCGCAGAACAACTATGGGTTCGTCTGAGTTGACCATTCTTCGGGATAAACATCACCGCAGCTGCCAGCTGTACAGAGTGGTGATGTCGAACCTACTTCCTGATTATGGACTTGAATACTAGGGATCATCACTGTACCTGTCCAGGACGGTTGGACGGACGGACAGACGGATAACCGTCCCGTTTTGTCCCTGTTTTACAGGGTGCCCCAACATGCCGTCCCGTTGCCGGATGGCAGCGAAGACGGCCGTGCCGTCCACCGCAACGGACGGATTATTTTGGTTGTGATTTTGTCGCAATTAATCCGTCGGAATCTATCACTTGACTGCCTTAGGCATACTCTGTACGCTCACCTTAGACTTCGTACTGTACGTATGCGCCAACTCGTTGACGCTCCAGCTGGATATCAACTTTATCGGGAATGCGCAAATACTGACCTTCATAGCCAGGAATATTTCAAGTTAATTTCTTCAAATTTCGCTCAGAGTAGTAAGAGGTGATATTGACAACAACTTTTGAGAGCTGTTGGTGTCCCACTCAGTCATCCCGAAGTCGCGCTCTTGCCCAGATTCTTTAATGATCCAGTCTTCCCGTGGCTTTGTTGGTGGGACACCATGCGTGAACACAGGATGTCGGATCGCCATCCGCGTTTCTTTTATGGGTGGCGCCAATGGTGAAGACAGGATGAATGTTGATGGTAAGTCATCTGTTCTTTTCTTCTCGCGCTTCTTAACTGTCTCTTGTTGCAGACGGGCCTAGCACATCCCTACAAGCTTATCGTAATTTCTATTATTTCTCCTCTATTCCTCAAACTAATTGCGTACACACTATCTTCAAATCTGAGGGTACATTAGGGTTATGTGCCGTGCCCGTCGCGCCGGTTTGACGGGCTTCCGTCGACTCGTAGCCGACCCGTTCCGTCAACGCCTAAAAATTTTGGGTGACGGGACGGCAACGGGGCGGCGCATTGGCCACAGCCCGAGGGTACATGTGTTCTGTCCGACGCCGTCCTGTCCTCCGACCCATCCTGTCAAGCATTATAAGACGGTCTCTGCTGCCGTACCATCGACGGACGGTCCACTGGACGGCCGTCTTTGGTACCGTCCGTCCGCCGGGACGGACAGTGACGATCCCTATTTGATACTAGCCCATTCGCAGCTCGTGATGTAATCTATCCCAAATTCTGTCCACTTCCCCTCTCGAGACGCAAGCTCCGAAGCTTGCATTGACAACTAAGAGAACTTGCATTCGATGTGCGCTGGATCCACATAAACTCTGTCTCAGTCGCTCATAAGCCTGCAAGCAGAAGATTAGGACATGCTTCCAAGTTGTAACACATCTCTGTGTCTGAATCAGTTTGCCTGTCGGGGTGAGTCTACTCTACCCAGTACCCCTCACTCGGATACATTAATGCCAGTCTTCTAACTTCCTTTGACATACAAAGGGCTCGGGAAGAAAACGATCTCCAGTGAAGCACGCTTTATCGACACAAGCAGATTTGCAAGAAGTCAACTCTCAAATAAAATCTCGAAGCTGTCTTGGGTTGTAAATTCGTAATTACTTGGTCGGAGCTCGAGTTGGGACGAATATATCGAGTATGGCGGCGCAAGACTTTCTGATTGAGAAGGGGATAATCACACTGCACGAATGACCCTTCGAAATAGGAATACGCCGCATCCGCGCCTGACTAGGTAAGTAAGGAAATTGAAAGGTTACAACTGACTCACGCCATGCACGAAGGATGTTGAAATATATAAGTCGAAGTCTTCAAGCAACCCCGAATAAATGCATTATTTTTGAGCTCAGACAAAATATGAATTCAAATTATTGACGCATCTTTGCTGGAATTGGGGGGATTCATACACTTGAAATCTACAGTCAGGGCATCGAGTAGTCCGGTTTGCTTGCGATCCGGAGGCTATGTAGATCACTCCAGAATCTGAAGATTTCATCTTTGGCCACCTCAATTAAAGTTCGTCTTTTGTTGATGAATTTGCACAGGCTCAGGGGTTCAGTTCGCAGAGGGCAGCACGTTCTTTTGACAGTCAAGACAGATTAACGTACTTCAAGTTGTCCAAAATCTAGGCAGACAAACCAGACGAGAGAGAGAAACTGCTTGCTTTTGAACACGCAATCCATCAAGATGCCGAGCAATCTGCATTGAAGGCCATTGAGTCTGAACAAACAATCGTGAGTTTCAGGTCGTTATTCAAGTTAGGGATACTCCAATCTGAATTGTCAAGGTTGAAATTATCCCGATGGTGACATGAGAGAGAGGCAGTTCGAGCTGTATATAGATCAACAATGCATTACAAGTCAGTATCTGTATGTCTTCGAACCGGAAGAGAACCGAAACTCAGTACAGAAAGCAGAACGAACCTGATTGGAGTGAAAATAGCAGGGTGTGAGTTGTATTACGCGAGGAAAATTCTGTATGAAACTTGGATCTAGACTATATATCCATTCCTTCAATAGAAATGGTATAACTGATTCCATGAATTCGGAATGAAAAGGGAAAGGCAAATATATCTAACCGTGAAATGAAATAGAACAAGCGGTATGAAGTAAAAGTGCGGCCCAGGTGTGATCAAGAGGACTCAAAGGTGCCAAAAGCAATGACTTATCCTCATAAAAGGCGAGCCCAATACCCAATGCTGCTTTCATACTGAAGTCATGTACTCTTATCTCGAAACTAAACGTAGGGAGCGGTAATATAGCGCAAAAAGACGAAATGAGTCCGGATCAGTGGCGCAAATGTAAAGGGAAATGACAACCTACCTATGCCTGCTGTGCAGTACAAAAATTTAGTAGAAGCAAAAAATTGGAATTAGGACCACTTTGACATCGTAATTCACAGGTGTACATCGAGAATGTCAGCATTGACGGGTAGTGATCTCGTGGATGCACTGGATTTGCGTTAGTTCGAGTCGGTTCTCCTCAGAAACAGGAGACAGAGCGCAGAGAAGGAAATAAGAGCAGGCATATCCCAGAATAAAAACAAGGGATGCAGAGAGCACTTAGAGAATGTTAAAAGAAGGAGAAGGTCAATTAGTACCCTGCGCGCACTGAGGAGTAAAAAAAGATGTGCAATGGTGCATAGCGGAGACCTGAAGATCTGAGCGAAGTTCGCAAAATCACCCAGTCCACGAACAATCGAAACTAGCACGACATTTGAGGCCCGGGTTCCTATCTTACACAAGCGGTGAGCAGAGTTAGAGGAACGATGGACAATGTAAATGCAAAGGATAACTGCATGGTGGTGGAAGAATTTGGGAGCGGGCCAATGTGAGAATTGGGATAGCATTGACGCCGCCACCTAGTCACAGAAGAGACGTAAAAGCTGGGAAAGGAAACAATATGGGAGACAGATAATGGGAGGAAAAACTACAGAAGGGCAAGAATAGAGTCAGAGAAAGGGAGGTAAAGGAGCAGAGAGAACATTCAGACAGCATCAGGAAGAAACTACCCACTACTGAGCCAACGGGTATCGTGTTATGCATATAGGGGCAGCGGACAAATGAAGGGACAGCGTACGGTACAACGGGGACGATTATTGGAAAGTGTATGAAGTGCGAAAACTCACAAAGAAGGGAGGGAGAGCTAAGAAACGTTAGAGAGTCCCACCAGGCCAAGGTAGCAGTGGCAATGGGACGCAAGGCTTGAATAGTGCCAGTCAGAATGAAGCGAGAATGCAAGGTTGAATCAGTCTCGACCCAGAACACAAATATATAGACAAGGTACACGCATCACAGAAAGCACCACACATCAAGACCGGTATAACGGCCGTGCAATCACGAGGGAGGAGGCCGATTTAATTGGGTACCTTGGAATGTAGTGAAATAGCTCGGTATCAAGTCCACGATAGTCAGACTCTTGAATTCCAGTGCTCCGACCGGGCGCTAGCATTGATTTACTTGGCGCGCCTCGTTCCAGGTGTTGGCAGCTGGAAATCACTGGTTGATCGAGTACCTGGTTTCCGGTTTTCGATCATCTAGGTGTGTAGGCTGGCCGTTAAATAAACTTCGAGAAACATGGTCGCATCCACTGGTGTATTATGCGGAAAGAATTTGGTGAATTCCTCGGTGGCATGCGTGTCAAGTGGGGAACTAGAGCAGGGTGGCATTGAACAGTGCAATTTGGTGAAGAATGAATGCACCTGAATAGAGCCTACAAATCCGTGCACGGGGTGGCATGGGCATAAGTACTTGACAGCCACTGATGGCAGCCACCGATCAATGATTTCTAACTCCGAAGAACTCCGAGCGGCCATTGTTCTCCACTGATGCCACTGCTTCCTTGCCGCGGCCACGAAACAATGAGCTTTTGGTACCTCATTGTACGGGCATTGGGTGCATGTTGTGCGTAAGTAATTCTAATTGGTACCTCTAGCTTTGCTGCCTGTTAGGGTTGACATGATCCTAGTTTGCTTTGCATTGAGTAATTTCACAGCCGCAATGGCCTAAAATTCGATGTTTACTCATAGGTACAAGGGAAAGAAAGCTATGTGAGTGGTGCATGAGTGGTGCTAATTGGCCTGCTATTGGTTGGCTATTGTTCATTCAGTTTGTCAATTGGGTTTGTTTTGACTTCGAGTAATTGTCTTGATTGTACGTAAAACAGGATATCGCCCCAGTGCATAAATGTTGAGTCATTGTGGGCTTGGCTGTTCCTATTACTTGCCACTCATATAGGATGATTTATGTGTGATGAATATTTGCTTTGTGCCAGAGAACAAAATGGAAACTACGACGGGTCCAGAACAACCCATCATGACCCAAAAAGGAGATCATTGCATTTTCAAACACAGTTTTGATGTCTTCTCTTACGGATCAGTAGTAAAATGGGAACTAGCAGGGTCTTGAGATTGAAGTATGAGCTCTAATGAAGGGGGAGGATAGGCAAAGCCAGGAAATAGAGAGCAGAAAACACAAGTTACTACTCAATTCACTTCAATGGGAGGCAGAATAACCTTGAATTTGAATTGGTAAGAATATTGTTGTAAATTGTAAGAAATTTGATCAGTGCTGAGGGCTCGTACAGGTGGGTGTTTCAGATAACATGGCCTTCGAAATATTTAAGGGTGGACTTATACACACTAACCAATCCTGTATATTATCAAGGGGTCATAGACTAAAATTTAGTTTGTAAAGACAAAAAAAAAAAGCAACCTGGACTTAGTCAAAAAACAAGTGAGGCAGCATCTCAACGGCTGAACCCAACAGGGCACAACAACCCATCACATCCGAAAAAGGAAGTTCAGAGTGGATGCACTCACTTTAATAATATACTGTACCATTTTGACCAAGTTCAAGTAAAGCGTAACACCGGGTTTTCCTGAGGCCTTCAGAAATCACCAGAATTCAAAAGAAAATCTTTCGGCCATCTCGGTGTATAACAAATCCAAAATTAATGAACACTTGGTCGAAATGGTACAGTAAGGTGGTGGGTGCATCCATGGTTTGTTTGGCTCACCCCTGGATGCATCCACAGCCCTATAATATTAACATGGATGCACCCACACCATAAAATAAAAGGCATGGATGCAACCATGCCATAAAATAAAGACCATAGATGCAACCATGCCATAAAATAAATATTGTGGATGCAACCACAGTAAGGTGGTTGCATCCATAGTTGAAAATGAGACGAATGGATGCAACCATGGGATATTTGTGGATGCATCCATTGAGAATATATGGGTGCATCCACGGAGCTATTATGGATGTACCCAAGGCACATCTTGGGTACATCCAAAACATAGATGGATGTAATCAAGTGTGACTGAGATTTGTTATGGTTGCAACTATGTTAGCAGATTCCACCAATAATACCAAGTCACAAGGGGTTTTGTGGTCTGATTCAATGTGGTGCAGGTGCGATGTGGGTGCAGGCATATTTGAGGAAGGGGTATGGTGGAGATGCAGTTCCTAGCCCCTCAACCTGGTCTCTGCAGAGCCCCAAAATCCCCACAGGTCATAATACAGGCTAGGCCAATGGAAGCCAGAAGCTGCCACTGGCTGCCTCAGTACATGGCTGGTCCACACCCTCAAACCGGTCCCCACAAGCCCAAAACGAGCTGTGCAACCACAGGTCCTAATACAGGCTGAGCCAATGGAAATTGCTGCAAATGGTACCCACTAGTGGCACTATAACCTGCCCTGAGTGAAGTGCTGGTTCCTGGCCCCAAAACAGCCCTGGAAAGGGCCTAAAATTCCCAAAACGAGCTGTGCAAGCGCAGGTGGTAATACAGTGTGGATGCACCCATATAACCAAGGATGTGGATGCACCCACTCTATTATGGATGCACCCAAGCCACTGGATGCAACCATGAAAACTGGCACCTCTAGGCTTAACCCCGTACACCTCACATTGATGCTAAGGAGGCCTGGTTCGGGGTAGCCTGAAGTGGTGTTTCTGCGGTTTGTCTTATGGAAGGGTCAGTGGGTGTGGGAATGGTAAAAGAACGTTGAATCAAGGATAAGCAAGGTGAAATTCATCGATTTTGGCCTGAAATGCGGACTGAATGGCAAGAAACGACCAGACTCAACCCGTTACCGTTTTTACGGCCCTCACGGCCGTCCCGTCCCGTCAGATAGTTGAAACCAAGAAAAAAGGCCGTCGATTCGACGGCCGTTGCCGTCACGGTAACGGGTGGAGGCCCTAACATTGTGGTGTCTGCTGTGTGGTGTTTGTTCAGCCTTTCTTTGCCCAGAACAACATCTACTTCTTTTCCGAACTCTGGCTTGCGAAATATCGGGACACTAAGCTTGTTGTTATTTATGGGTAAAGTCGTTGTTGGACTGGACTCTATGCCTCATCCTACACTGGCTTTAATTTATCCATAAATCATCATTCATCATTTCCAGGAATTTCCACACGAACTACCAGAAAGTCGCCACATCTTGCACTGCTCTGCACCAGAAGTGTTCCCAAGCCATGGCTCCACAGATAGGATCCATTTGCGTGGCTACTAACATGCCATCAACGGCCAGATGGTGAAGAAAAACAGCTGTATTTCAGCTGTTTTTCTGATGCCTGAACAGACTATTTAGGCCAGAGGTTTGGTGATGGGCAATGCCCAACTTTTCTGGAGCCTCTGACAACACTCTCAAAGGTAAAATTATTAGCCTTCTCAGCAAATGAAAATTCCCAAAATTGTGAACATTTGGTCGAAATAGTGTGGCAGACACTCATGTTCAATACCAATTTAGGCTCCAAAGCTGTCACAAGCGACATTTGGAGAAAAACTAGAAGTGGTCTGGGCAAAGAAAGGCCGACACTAGTACTAGTGCCACACCACAAGCGAAGTTGAGGAGTTGAAGAGGAGTTCGAAAATTATTGATGATCTGATGGAATGCTCGGAACATTGAGCCGCACCCCAACTTCCCACGATGACACTTCAATAAAGGGATTGTGCAACGCCGTGGCAAACGCCATGGCAAGTGTCGTACGTACGCCCATCAAACACCATGAACCCACGGTCATGGCCTTTGCCCCCAGTGTGACTGGCATTCAAGTAATGCATGTTCCAGAGTTTCGACCTTGGCTGTGCAGAAACGACATAGGCGTTCTTTTCTGGGGACAGGTTTATGTGCGTCATCGGTGTACCGCATCCGTTCTAAGGCAAGTAGGTGGGTTGACATCATGATCGAGGTGATTGCTTCACGGTGCTCCTGGTTCTTGATCATGAATAGATAATGCCTTAGATATAGGGTTATTCGAGCTGGCGGCTTGTCCTTTTGAGGTTCGCGATGACCGTGTAAGAGGTAAAGCTTAACTGACGAGTCAATCTCCTGCTGAATCCATTAAACATGCGGACGGTTCCGTATGGGATGCCGAGCTCTTCGAGGAAGATGGAGATAAGGTGCCCGTTGGGGGTGGGCGCGGTATAGAGGGTTAGTTTGCTGGAGTCGGACATGGTGGGTGGGAGAGTGCGAGTGATGGTCGAAAGCGAGGAATAGAATAGCCGTGGTTGGCCGTGCTTTTGAAAGACAGTCGGAGTAAGGGCTAGAGTGTGGGTGACAAGAATTTAGTGCTGACCATAAATACGATACGAAAAAATATATTTTGAATATATTCAAATACATACGAATATGATACGCTGTGGAAGGTATAAATAAAATATGAATATGAATATGATATGATACGGCCGAGCCATACTCAAATATATTTGAATATGGTACGGTTGCTATATTTCCCCCCCAGAGCTGCTGACTTGGCAGCCGTCGGAGCTCAAAAGTCATCAACCTGCCTCAGAATCAATGATCCGGCCCACCGAGAGTTGTGAGGTCGGCATAACACCGCATCTGATCTGTTCACGCCTCGATTAGCCGAGATCAAACTTGTGTGATCCGAAACTGGGTTCAACCTTTTGGCTCATTCCTAGCCAATACCAAAGAGCCAGAGCCTTTAATGATTTTAAAAGGGTGTCCACCTAATTCTCCAGTAGATTCCCCAAGGTTATGGCCCAGTTTCACTCCGAAAGTGAGGTCTTGAATATATCCAGATATATTCAAAATATATTCATATTTACCTACCTGAATATGAATACAGTGAATACAATATAGATATGAATATGTTATGCAAAATTTGTATTCATATCATATTATGGCCAGCGACGAAATTGATGACCGAGATTTCTAGGCATAACGCCACCGAGAAGTATGACGAAGCAGGACTAGTTGGAATGAGCCCTCGCGTCCGACCACGCCGTACAGCCGATCCATATACGCACGTATTTCAGACACCATCCTGCGTCCAAGGCGGCTACTGGCGTCCACGGTTCACGCTCACGAATACATCATCTGCTGATTAACCGGCGTCTGGTGTACTCGGCATGCGTCAGTCAAGAACAACACGCGACCTCTCGGCGGTACCACCCAGGTCACCCTCTCATCCATCCACACCGCCGTAAGCCCCCGCCATCACCTCACCCTCCACGTTCACGACTCCTGTGTAATACTATTGTTCTCTTCAAGTTGCCTTGTGATAATGTATCCGTCGTATGCAAATATAACATCTTTTCTATTCGACGTGTCTGCCTTCAAATCAAATGTTCACCGCCTCTGTATGCCCACCACAGCTCCCAACCGCGTTTGCGACGCGTATCGAAAGTGCATTGTCACCCGTCACAGGACACCATGCGCGTGAACTCTCGATCTCACGATGTGGCGCGTAACAGTCGTGCACCTTAACCAACTGTGCCAGGGGGCACCTGGCAACGACTCACGGGTTAGAAATAGAATCGGAGATTTCGTCTCCAGTTTCTTTTGGCAACTCGGCTGGGTCGTCGCAGGCATTGAACTTGGATCCAAAAATTTTGTCCAGGACCAAGACCGCCACCGTGACTATGGTGTATTCAGCGCAACTTTCTTCTACTAGTACTTTTCAAGTTCATTATCCGAACTTTCTTCTTCCGAGTCTTTGCAAGACGCTTTGGTCAGCTGCGATATTTGCATGTAGTCGAATCAGTCGCTCAGGCTCCTTGCTGGGATCAATCGTACCGCTTCCGCTTCCGCGCCAAAGTTCGCCTCACCAAAGATGCGGTCGATCTGGATTGTTTTCGCGTCGAATGTAATAGGAAAAAATGGATTTCGGAGTCGCAACTCCCCCATTCGAAATGCTATCTTGTCACACGTGTGTAAGTGCATCGCGACAAATTCGACCTCACCGTCATCTCCGAATTATGCAGAAATTCGAGAAGTGCCAAGCTGAACTCACCCTCTTTATTACTTCTCCGCTGCTTCTCGCACATACCGAAAGGATGCCGGGTTGCAGGTGAGTTAATGGCACATCCACTTAGCTGCGGCCCGGCATTCATTGTTCGGAGTTTGAGCTTCGGACAGACGGATTTACAGGCACACTTGATTTTATGATGGCGCGCAAGGCGAAGGAGGCCTCGTTCATTCTATAAAATCCGTAGTTGGAAATTCCAGTCATCGTTGATTGGTACCGCAGATTTCCGCGGACACATTTTCTTGCATGGGTCGCTACGACCCAGAACACCCTTTCGGAGATGGTGAAGAGCGGTCACTACATTTCATTATTGCGGGACATTTGGTTTATTTTGTCAATGTTTGAAATTCATTATAGTCGCTTTCCATGCAGTAGCATCCCATCTCAGCTTCGGCCATTAATTTGATTTTCTCTGAGACTGACCAGGAAAAACCCCAAGTGGGAACGTAAAGATTTCTGCGTGCTGGGCACGACCCTATTCTTCGCCAAATGAAATATGCCATGCCTGCCATAGATTCCATCGGCAACTCGGCCCATACTTAATATGCCGATACACTTCACCTGGCCTTTTGAACTCGATCGCAAATAGCAAATAGGTCCCCGGGGTGTTGTTCATTTTATCTCAGAATCAACGAGACGAATGCCTGCAGGAATTAATCCATGCGGAGACTATACCGCTGAATATCCTCCAGTTGAAAAGCGAGGATTTTCATATCTCCCAAGCAAGTTGAACGGCCATAGCGGTAAAGTGTGGCCACTCCAAGTTTAACGGAGGTGCGAGGTCATTCTATTTTCTTTGCATATTGCACGTGCGCAGGGCTACGGAAAGATTTAAAAGGTAGCCTCCAACCAGAACTCACATCACCATCGCCCTCATCTGAACACATTCAAAAAGCTCAACATGCACATGCGCAACCTCTCTCTCTTCACTCTCCTCGCCGTTTTATCCGGCGTACAAGGACAGGCGGAACAGTGGCTGTGCGAGTGCACCACAGGTGGCCAATACAACGAGCAGCTCACCGAACAGTGCTGTGCTCAATCAGGGGGATCCTCGTTCCTCCGCCTCCCGTACGTGCTTACACCTCAGTCCTCTTCTGGAATCCTATTTGCTAACGGGTGTTCGTTTCAAACGTACAGCCTCAGTGCCAGCTCGTCGGCAATCCTGTCGCGGGTCCGGCACTCAACTTTATTAATTGCTGCGCCGAGCTTGGAGGAGGCTTTGAATGCACCCCGCTCAACAAAGCATCCGCTGGGAACTGACGGAAAGGGAGATAGTCAAGAGGCTTGAAGTAGTGTCAACAGAAGATTGAGAAGAATTTGTACGGGAATCTAGGCTACGAATAGGATATTCAAAACTTGTGTGTTAAATCGCTATCAAGAGGAAAATTCTGGGCAACAGCCGTATCGTTCATCTCAAGCGCCCTGCCATCCAACTCCAATGGCACATGAGAAATATGATCAATGAAGTTCGAGTTTAGTGCTCAGCTCGAAGATACCCTAGAGTGCATGCAACACTGCTGTCTGCGCAGATTCTCAAGTCTCACAATAGAACAAATTGAGCAGGAGCCTTGGCCAGAGGGCCAAGGAGTTTCTCAAAACAGAGCGCCCGATCAAGTCATGACCAGTGTTCTTGATCGAAAGCAGAGTCCCAATAGAATTGGCGAACGCGAATGCGTGCTACTTTCAATCGCGCGCTTACAAGACGAATGAGACTGCGTTCGATAGTGAACTGAAATCCAGCCGAAGAGGCTACTGACATACTTTGTCGCGCCATAGTCGTCCCGTGGAACGTCGAGTTGACATAGTTACCTGAACATCCTTACACGCGTCCGAGGCGTTATCATCGTAGCACGGTTGTTAAGTTGGATGTGTTACACCGAGACGACCATGCTTTAGAGAGGCAAACTCGGAAGTGAGGGTGGCGTTTGCCTATTACTGGTGCTCAGTTGTACTGCCAACATCGAGAGTGGGGCACCTGATAACTGCTGGCCGGCAAGGCACTGAATTCATTTCAGTCGCCCAATACGGCGGTCGCGTAAAGGTAGATTTGTGGAATTGGGAAGTCAGAAAGCCAGCGAGGACCGGTGTACTCAGCGTGAGGGCCACAAGGTGGTGGGGCAAACGCAAACGGCCAAAAAGGGATCAGCGTTCGGGATTCGGTTTCCTCATTTGTTACAATAATTGCTGTTTTATTCATCTGCTCTGGACCTCTTCTCGTCTTACACCCTTCCCCGTCTCACAATCGCGTCGCCCCCGCCCTGAGTCACGCAGGGACCTTCAGCCCCTGCTGGACAGCGGGGCGCGCCTCGATCCGGGCGATCCAGGCCTGGTTCCGTCGAGAATAATAAGTTGCACGAAGGAAGCGAGGACGAGAGAACAAACCTTGACGCGCGGAAACTCTTTTTCCATGTCTATCTCAAGGAAATTGCCGAATCGGACCCTGAATCGGCAGATCAATACACTTAGTTAGAATCTATTCGAAAAACGCACCAGGTAACGGTCTTGATGTCCGCAATGGTGTACCTATCTCCGACGAGATAGTCACGCGTCGAGAGGCGGCTTTCGAGGACGGAGTAGAGTCTGCGAGTTTCGGCTACGTAGCGATTTATGGCGTAGGGACTGGAATACAGGAATGATCAGATTGCACGCCAGGTCAAGTTGGGTAGGGCTATACATCTGTTCGGGCGCAGCTCGTTTGAAGTGGTTGGCCTGGCCTTGCATGGGGCCGATACCGCCGTGCTAACAACAAAATCAGCACATGATACGAATGGAGGGCAAAGTGCAAACACTCACCGCAAAGCACATCCACTGCACAATCTCACTATACGCCCTCGGATCCTTTTCCGCACTCGCGCCAAACTTATTCTCCTTATCAAACGTCGCCTGGAGATACAGCAAGATCGCCGACGTCTCAAAGACGTGGAACCCGTCGTGGGTGATCGCGGGAATGCGTCCGTTGGGGTTGATCTCGAGGTACCACGGCGACTTGACCTGGTTGTGCACTTTGCCGATGTCGGAGTCGGAGATAGACATGCGGACGGTTTCGTACGGGATGCCGAGCTCCTCGAGGAAGACGGAGACAGGGTGCCCGTTGGGGGTGGGCGCGGTGTAGAGGGTTAGTTTGCTGGAGTTGGACATGGTGGGTGAGAGACTGCGAGTGAGGGTCGAAAGCGAGGAATAGAATAGCCGTGGTTGGCCGTGCTTTTGAGAGGCAGTCTGAGTAATGTGGGTGACAAGACGAAATTGATGACCGAGATTTCTAAGCATAACGCCTTGATAACGCCACCGAGAAGTATGACGAAGCAGGACTAATTGGTCAGCTGGTCAGCTGGTGGCTGAAGTGGGAAGGCGGGAAGAGAGCGGAGAACGCGCCCAGTGTGGGTTTACTTGAGGTGGTGATTGCGGTCGAGATGCGCATTTCTTACCGTGACGTCGCTAAAAATTTCACCTCGTGCGGCCGTTCAATGATCATATGATGGTATGATTTCGGCATGAGGACAGTTGTATTCCAGTGGTAAGAAGTTCCGCGCTGTGGTAACTACTGACAAATGTTTCATCCAGAGACTGGAAGCTCGAATGCCAAGTGAACTCATAGCGAGTGAAGAGAGCGAAAAAGGTGTATATTACCTGCACGAGGAAGCGGTTCCACGAGAAAATTATGTATAATTTTGAGGGCGAATAATTAAATTTCAAGTTCATCATACATATCATGGGGAACTAAGTATCTTCCATGTTGCTCCCTTAAATCAGGGGCCAGCCGAATGAGCTAAACATACTGAAATCGTCCTGCTTGGAAACTTGAATTCGGATCACTGCGGCTTGTGATGGAAAGTTCAAGCAGCGACCTTGCTTCAAGGCTGCTTCGGGCTCAAAACCACCCTTTGCTGCACGACCTGGAATAAAGATCTATACTTCACACTGGTTCCCACCGCGTGGCTGTCGACGTGGCTGTCGCTTCTCGAGCCCTTGTGCCTGGTACACTCAGGTCGAGAATGTATTATGGAAACTGATCGTCCCTGATGCCCTGACGTCCTTCAATCCCACTGACATCACCACGCACATTCATTACCTAAACCTCCGAGAAAGAGGAGGCTACAGGGCTCACAAGACCGCCCAGCAGTTCCTCTACCAAAATTAGAGACTTCTGGGCTGAAGACGGAATTTTTTCGTGAAGATTCAGTAATAAATTTTAATCACATTGTAATTTCGATTTCGCCACTAATATAGGTCATGGTGCAAATCTCGGTATGACCACCTGTTTGAACCCATAGTCAGATCAGTCTTTCGATGGATGGACATCCCGGTCTTCAGGTACTTGATGGACGCGGTCTTCTCTTGGCGGAATTCTAGTAATCTCGAAGTCTCAGGCCCGTCCCGCTTCCTATAAAGCCAGTGTTTTTTCGCTCACGAAAACCAGAACAAGATGTCCACTATCTGTGCTACCTCCAGTGCTTTCATGCTCGTGGATTTCCAGGGCCACGTCCTCGACCTCGCCAACAGCGTCAACCCCGTCATCAGCCAAACTCAGAACCCCACACTCACGCCCAATCAACAGGTTTGTCCGCCCACCCAGCCTGATTCACCCTGACACCTTGTAGTGGGGTCTCGCACTCGTCAACGGCGGCCACTTTGTTCTCGCATCGGGGTTGTCGGGACCTGAGGGCGCCGTGGTTCTGTCCTGGGACGCCCCCGCCGGTAGTACCAGCGCGCTGTTTATGCAAGCCTTGTGCGCACCCACAACAGGCACCGCGTTTGAGCTCGATTGCGTCAACTCTACGTCCGCCAGGTGTGTCTCGCAGCGCGGTCATCAGCATTCGGCCCAAAGCTTAGTGTTATACAGCTTCGTTGATGCGGCGACCGGGCTTGCCCTCACGGCGTGGGCAGCGGAAAGTGGTAGCACCATTAGTCCGGTACGTTCTGCCGACGATTATACTCATAGAGATCGGCTCACGGTTGGTATCGGAAGGTTACTTTCGAGACTTTCAATGGTCGGGCAGCACAAGTTTGGACCCTCCGGGAGCTGGATTAAGTGGATTGAAGATTCATGTCCGCGTCAAAGACTCTTGAGAATTTGGGGGTTGGACCATCTAGTTACGATGTAGTTGGAAATGGCACGGAAATTTGCAGCAATGGGCGCTTTTAAATAATGAGCATAAGCAGCCATGCAGCCAATTTTCAACCGTAGTTCAGCTGCACCGGAAGTTGCCGGATGATCAACCGTTCCCGCGTTCTCAAGTCACCAGCCTGAATTGTGCGATCACAGTCTCGTGCTTTTTGTGTTCAACATGCAAAGCGTATTCTGTGAGAGAGCAGAAAAGATTCAAGGGCCCGGCTTCCTAAGTCGCCGGCCGAGTTCCACTCATTGTCGGCCGAACTTCCCAATTTGCTGGTGTCATCCCCATCATTGATCAAATTACTTCTTGCCTCTCACCATGACCACGACCACAATTCATGAAGCATTCTCGTTTCCTCCCGAACTCGAGCGCGAAATCTTTGAGACAACTGCGATGCGCTATCCATACTTCATTCCTATCCTCTTGCTGGTGTGCCGGCGGGTCCACATGTGGTATATCGCTCGGGTTCCTGAGCCACGATTCAGTTCACTGAGCCGCTGGCATACTTTCAGGATCGAACCTCTACTCTATAGGGTCATACTTATATCGAGCTGGCCGCAAGATTACTCTCGTTTTCTATCCGCCATTGAAGCCAAATCGACGGATTTCCTGACAAGATCCGTGCGGCACGTCGCTATCTACGACACGTCCGGCCCATACGATAATCTGCTCGCCAAGTGCGCAGGAACCATAAACCTTGTCCTGGACGATGACCTCGATCTGACGCTCCTGCCATCGGCAGTCAACATGTGCCTCCAGCGGCTTAGCTTGAGCGTGGGGTCGGTGTTCTCTAACTCCGATCTGCCGCTCTTCGCGTCTGTCACGCATCTCGATTTCTTCCACGGTGTCAGAAGTGGTCCATTGCACTGGGAGGATTGGTCTGGACTTGCATCTCTCCCCGCGCTCACACACCTAGCCCTTTCGCCAACCATCGCCACCGACATCCTCGCGCAAGTTCTGGAAGGATGTCCGAGACTGGTTATGACGGTGGTTTTGGCCTACGCCTGGGGCCGGGGCCCTGCAACTTGCTTCGCCCGGGATCTCACCCTCACCGATCCGCGCGTCGTCGTGATGGTGGTGGGATTGGACCCTGAGGTCGACTGGAAATTAGGTGCATGGGACGGTGATGACTTTTGGGTCCGGGCGGCTGCATTTCTTGCTCAAAAACGGTCGGGGAAGATTGAAAGTGAGCCATGGTTCAGCGTCTTTCCCATGGTTGCTCATTCCGGAATTTTGCCCGTATCAGAAAATTGTTACTTGCTTGATGAAACGGCGGGCACAACACCTCCCTGAGCGATACCACCCATGTCCGGTGGAGTTTGTAACGAACAGCCGTACCACAGATATGTTGATTTTTTCAGTCTCCCGATAGGCTTCTGATCCACTTTTCATTTTCCTAATAAGTGGGTAAATTAATCAACTGAGATTCAATCTACCAAGGCAATGCTACATACACGAATAGAAAAGGAACCAAAAACGACGCACTCAGATGCTGATATCGTACCATCCGTGACAGACTCCGGAGCCGGCGGATTGGCCACGAGGAAATCAACCGGGCCCCGACGACTCAAAGCGAGAGGGAGCATCCTACGCTTGCTAGGTGTGGGAGTAAAGCGCATCTCAGACGAATCGGACTAGCTAAAGCCATCTTTCCCGTACTTCTTTCGCGTTACCTGCATCTCCTTTCCATATATCTATTTCGTACTTCTCCAACTCGCCCGACGCCACTGCAAACCTTTCCCTGATAATCTCGGGATGTCGTGGTTAGATGTCGCATGTGAAGGGCCGGGGGAAAGATAAAAGCTCCTGCAGACAACGAATTCATGAACACAAGGAAAGAAAGAGATGAAATTGGATGGACATTATTGAATGCCTTCTTCCCAAGATTGGGAGGGATATGTTGGTTGGTCTTTGCATTTCTGGCTTCGCCGAACTCGAACGCCCAGATGACGCACATGATGACCAGGTTCTGCGATGGGTGGTTGATAAGAAGCTCGCCAACGAGTGTGGATGTGCACATACTACCAGCCGCCGAACAGAATACTGTCCAGGGCATATCCTCTATAAATTACACACTGTAGCATTGAAATCATACCCTCCCACGCCCGAACATGAAGCTGTTCCAAAAGCCGGTATCCATCCCCGGGCGTTGAAAACCACGGTTGAGCTTCGAGGGATGAAATAACCATTGAACTGGGAGTAGTAGATATCACCTGAATATCGTCCTTCGTCGCATGCGGCAATGCCATTTTGAAAGAGGGCTGGAGCCTCGGTATTTCATTGATGAGTGCTTTCATGAAAGGAACTCTAGTCATATCCTTCTGCTCGGGTAAACGGTCTCCGCCAACTACCGTGTCAAGTTCTTGCCATGCGCGCTAGTGGTAGTGGGGATGGGACGCTAGAGCTAAGACGAGGGAATGTAAATAAGCCGCTGTTGTGTCCGATCCGTCGTCAACCAAAACGGCACAGGTGGATCTAAGAATCAGTGGGTGTCACTTGATTTATCGATGAGGGTGCACGTACGATATCCAGGCGACATTCAGCGTCGGTTCAGCTGTATGAGCCCAGTCGATGAAGGTTCCGCTCTGTCCAGTGGAACCATTTTGCTCCCTCAACCACATTCCTCCAGAAGAGTTCTGTGCAATGTCTTCGCCATGGGGCCAAGCAGTTGGGGAGGTATTTGAGGAAGGGAAGGAAATAACTGGGCGGGTATGTGCTTGGCGTGAGTGCAGTGTTCGCGGCATGTATCTCCTACATCTCGTTCAGCAATAATTCAAGTGACAAGCATTGAAATATTGGACCTCGTAATACTTGGACACCATGGGAGCAGTGAATGAGGGTATCCGCGTTCCATAAATCGCCATCTGTGGTCATATAAAACGCAGTCTAAGAGAGTGCCAATGAGGATAGCCCACCATTGTGGTTGAACATGTGAAACGATGAATTGACTTCGCGAAATCCTTAAAAATCTATTGCCGCCAGTCTACCGCCGCGATATAGGAATTCGAGGACATACTGCCGGATTTTCCAAGAGCTCGTACAGTAACTGTGTACTTTCGGCCGCCGTCCGCAAATCCAAGGCAACGCTTTGCTTTGATAAGAAGGTCTCCGGAGCCTTCCGCGCTCCGAGGTTGTTGGGGCCCTGTTGGTACGTCTTGGGAAGAAGTTCAAGCCTCAGGCCCGGGCTTCGGTGCCACCTTAATCAATCATTGTGGATTTCAACCGAAGGTCTGCTGTATAAAGCCAGTGTTGTTCTTTCAATATAGCTCAGAGAGAGAAAAAGAACCATAGACTAACATCACTTAAGGTTGAAAAGCGGCTACTGTAAACATCTGAAAATGGAAATCTTCCGCGGCAATGGTTGAAACTAGGTTGAGTTGAGCAAACCATGATGGTGAGTATTCCCAGACACATTAGAGCACCTATATATCCACAAGCATGATTTGTCCGGTCATGGTTCAGGCCCGGGGCCTGAGCCAGGGCCTTGGGCTTGAAGCCCTGCTCGCATGCTTGGGCCTTGGCCTGGGAAATCTCAAGCCCAGGCCGGCTCAGGCCGGGCCCTGATATTCACTACCGAGAAGACAACGCCATATTGCTTGCCCCATGCAGCGAAGCTTCAAATTCAGCGTAATCAGGGATGGATTTACGGTCACGAAGGACAGTTACTGAGGGATTATTCTACTGAGGAACCCCGATTCCAGGAGAAATCCCTGTTTGAAAAGTTGTTCTATGTGGAAACCCAGATGCCAAGGGTTTCTTTGGTGGCAGAGATCCCCGAAAGGAAGTGTGTTATCTCGGCGCCGGCCGTGACAGTTCCGCATCACTTTAGATCGGCCACGGTTTAACTCGAATTCCAGCAATGATTTGAAGCTAAGTTAGTACGTGAAACAATTTTACCTGAGGCAAAGTCAAGCTAAGGGCGCTCATTCGTAATTTTGGAGCTTACGCATCAAATAATAAGACCGTAAGCAGTACAAAGGACAATTCAAACAGTTGTGTCCTTCCTGCCGACACAGACTAAATATGTGACACAAAATCCCAAGATGGGCGAACAATAGGTTCACCCAAAAAGTGCTCCAACACGAATGAAGGAATGATATCTGCGCTGCACAAATAGGAGACAAGAGCGCGAGCAGATTCAACTGTAATTTGATTGTTGTTCACATGGACCAAAAGACGAATCTAGTGTGTTATATCAGAATGACTGTCGCAAAAGGGCCTGGGCGACTATAAGGGATTACCGAGGGTTACAGACTTATAGGGGTTTATAGAACCTTACAGGCCGTTTATAGAACCGTGATAACCCGCGTGTAAGGACTTATAAGGATCTATAAGTTTCATCCTCCTGGCAGCTAGCTTTTATGTTGAGAGCGTGAGTGAAACTACGAAAAACCCTCTTGAGTTGGTAGGATTCACATGGACTCGGAACTGATCATTCAATGTGCGAAGGAAGTAAAAATCTATCGGGTGTACTAGCGAGTCGACTCCCCGAATCATCCAAGACAAAGAAAGAGCGAAGAATGTAGGATGCTTAGGCACGTCCTGAGCGCTGACATGAATCAAAACGAAATGAATGAGCGAGTAGTATGGGATGAGAGCATACCTTCAGTCCGAGCGGCACATTTCCGCTTCGCGAGATCAAAGAGCGCTTCATGCAAAGGCAAGGTTCAGCCGTTGCGTAGCACCTGAGCGAAAAGTGGTACTGTAGTCAACGGCGCGGCGAGAACAGGCGAGTTCAATTGCGCTCACGTTGCGAGTCGAGGATCCTTTCAGGGGTCGGGAGCAGAGGTGGTATCCGAGATTTGGATTTGACTTGAACCGGGCCTCCAGTTTGGAGGGAGGGAAAGAGAGCAGGATAGCAGCGCAAGGCTAAAGACAAATGACAAGTCAAGCACTACCCGAGGAATATCCTGGAAAAAAGAAACAAGACACACCAGGCACGACGCAACGGTACCCAGATCGAAGCCTTCCCCATTATGAGTGCCATGGCGGGCGTTCTAACGAAAGACGTGCTCTTCCGAATGGTCTCCGGCTATTTTGGTTTGCAGGCTGGCCTTCGACTCTAGCTTAGGGTTTGAGAAAGGAATTAGAGTGTGGGTCTTGCGGCCATCGAGTAAAGCGAGGAAGAGTGCGTGAGTGGAGTGAGTGACGTCACCGGAATTATATGAGACGCCCCAATGTGACAGCGTGACTCCACCTCTCTTGCTTTCACTCCACTACCATCTCATCGCGGTCGTACTCGTACGCCATCGTCCTGGACCCTGCACGCGAACACTTGAGCTTGGGGCGGAGTAGCATGGCGGCTGGTTAACCTCGGTGCGTGGCGTCCGATCCGTGTTTGGTACACATTTGGTTGCTGGGTCGTTGATTCACACACAGGTGCGCCCAAGATGCGCTGACCATTAGCGAGCTTGGGACTGGGACTCGGACTTAGAAATGGCTGCACGATTGATTGGTGCGTCACTACTATTTCTACCTTTTCACATACTGACCGCATTGATATCACTGCCCTCTGGATTGTGTTTTTTGGTATGCCGCTTTTCTGTCGACACCTTTCCATCTAAACTTATCATCATACTATGCTCCGGCATTGGCCTGCTGCATGACGAAATGAAGAGCTCCCTCGTCTGAGCAGCACGTCGATGCACGGCCATGGGATGTACCTTGAGTTACCATAACACCCTTTGTAAAATAGTGTTGTGAATGGATATTATCTGGCTCTTTTTATCACTGTCCTAAGATCAGCGAAAAAGGATAGGAAGGATTCCGTCTCCTGATCAGTGTCTTCCGTAGGCCGCTATAAGTGCTTGTAACTGCCTATAAGTCGTATAAGTGCCGTAAGTACTTATAACCGAGGATAGCGCCTTTCTGAACTCTATAAACCCCCCAGAAATCTTATAGCCTTATTGAAGCTTGTAGACATGTATACTGACTTATCTTCCAGATTCCACTTTTGCGACATTGTGGGCTCGAATAGAAGGAGATTATTAACCTTGGACAAGTGATAGAGCTTAGCGACCATTCCACCTGCGATTCTGAGTGTAACAGCCACCAAGCGAGCACCCTCTTAATATTTCTGCTCCATGTCTCGTTGGATCAGTAAAATATTGTTGATGTGCGGAATGCTTTCGTTCGGTTGGACTGTTGAATCAGCATCAGAGGGATTTTCATCTGTGAATGTCCATTCCAAGATGGCATTGGGGTAGTATATGGTTGGAAAGACATGCTCAGCAGCCTGTTTGAATAAGTGGTGGAATAGGGTGTAGAAGGATAAGGACTTGAGTAGTTCGTGAATTCAGAGAATTGAAAGGCAGCCATGCAGATGTTTTTTTGTTAGTAACACCACGAGCAAAGAGTCTTTTATCGAAATTCTCCCCGGAATTATGCCCAGAAATGATAATTTTTGTGGTTGTTCAAACAAAGGTGTTCGGTCATTTGGCGAGGGCATTATGGAAGTAACTTCGAAAGTCCCAGCCCGCCGATTTTCAGCGCAGCATCTGCTTGGCATTTTTGAAAATTGGTGAACCAGGTGAACCGGCAGCCCGTTTGGCGCGATGTAGGATCCAAAGACGTTGAGAGGACAGGGCCATCAGATTCCGAAGAAATAGTGTTTTACATAGTCATCAAAGTGCGAAAGAATGCAATCATTGAATTCAACTTCAGAATGCGCCGGAACCAGCCAGAAAGCATCGCGGACATTCAGACAGGTGGCATGGTACATAATTAACCAAATGAGTCACAGCATTCGGTGAAGCAACACAGCGGTGGAATTGATCTTGCCCCTTGACTCAAGGTAAGCAGTTCTTGACACGCAATATGGCACAACCCTTTACCAATATATCAGGCACTACCTCATTTTGAACCAGACCTCCATAAATGGATTGCAATAAAGCCGTTGTCGTCGACCAGAAGCTCTGGAATGCCCCTGAAACCATTCAAAATGGACAGTGATTGAGGATTAATATAAACTTCTGGGAATACGCCTACAAGATGATTAAGTCACTACGAGTGGCAGTCGAAAGGAAAGCCACAAACGAACATGTTCAGATGGTACAGACAGCAGTCACTCAGTTATATGGGCGTTCACCAACAGCAAGTAGTATCTGGAAGTCCATCAAACATAAGGATATTACAAGGCAAATTCGGAGCTTCCTATGGAGATACATGCATGGATCTCTTCGCATAGGCAAATACTGGAGACACATTCCAGGCTTTGAGGAGCGCGAAATGTGTCCTACGTGCCAGGTCCCAGATGACCTGGAACATATTCTACTCCACTGCACCCGCCCGGGTCAAGCTATAATATGGGACCTTGCAAAAGAGGTCTGGACCAAGAAAGGTCATGTGTGGCAGGCCCCAACTCTCGGGGCTATCCTTGGCTGTGGCCTTGCATCCTTCACTGTAGATGGACGCAACTCGCCAATGGACAGCAGACTCCATAAAATCATCATGACCGAGTCTACTCACCTCATCTGGAAACTCCGCTGCGAGTTTGTGGTTGGTCGAGAGGGCACTGACCCTGCGTCGGACCGTGAGGTCCATAACCGATGGGTGTTCCAGATTAATGAACGCATTGAGGTTGACTGTAATCTTACAAACATGTTGAAATACGGCAAGCAATATTCTATTGCACCCTCAGTGGTCCTTGAGACCTGGAGGGGCGTCCTCAAAGACGAAGATCTTTTGCCAGATGATTGGCTGAGAGGACCTGAGGTTTTAGTGGGTATGGCTCCTGATAGGTCACGTAGACCGCCGTCCCCGCCCGTTGGGCGACACGGCCGGAATAGATAGTAGGTAGGCAAGAACGAGTCCCACACTCAGCTTAGGCCTGGTGCGTGAAACATTTCCTCAGGGGTGGAAACACTCAGTCCCTTTCTTGGAGGTCCGATGGCCCTCCATACTTACCTCAGTTTGGGGAGGCCAACTTTGTTGGTTGTCCCCTCTCCTCGCGTACCACTAAAAAACATTTTTTTTAAATTGAAAATAAAAAATAAACTTCTGGGAATAAAGGGTCACTGAGTATTTTTCCAGCGCTATGGCTTCGAGCCTTGTAGTACTTGAGAAGGAAAAGAGAGAATCGTGATCGCATAGTATCCCATCAGATCACATTAGTTATGGTTGCTGATCCGGGCGTCCGGACGACATCGGAGGGGTTCTCAGTAGACATTTGAAGGGGATGCCCCAAAAGGTGGGGTTTCTCCTGGAATCAGGGTTGCTCAGTAGAATAAGCCCTTACTGAGGATACATGTCCTGCGGTTTGGGGAATAAATGTAGGTTTCCGATTAGCGGTAGTGTGGACGGCCCCGGCGGATATCTCTTTCCTCGTACGCCAATCCGTGAGAATTTGACGCATATCGCCACCGCAAGTACAAAAGAAAAGGTCCATATCAAGGCCGCCATCGAAAGGGCCTGCAACGGGTACGTAGCGCACGATGCCATGTCCCTTATAACCTTAGCCGCGGGTCCAGTCGAAGTGCGATAAGCCAGGTCATGGGTCGATTACGGCCAAATTCATATAACCTATCCAGGAACGTAGCAAATTTTGGTGCGCGGGTCGCCAATGTCTGTGACAATGGCTGAACGGTGACCTTGTCGGTGCGAAAAATTAGCACACCGAAGGCATACTTTGACTTGCGCTTTTGTGGCTTCTGTTTCTTTCAGAGCAACACATGAGCTGCACACGTTTGCCTGCTCCTTCCGCGCGCCGCTGACAACTTGTAAATTTTCAAAGTTCCTGACGGCCATTACGAGACCTGCAACTTTACTGCGACTGAAATAACGAAGCACGTTGCTATGGAAAGCCGGACAACCACGCGGCCACTCCGGTGCGCACGGCGCATTCATCCTGCCACCAGGTTTCGTCCGCCAGTCGATTCACATTCAGCTGTATGCGAAGTAAATTCATTTGACAATCCCCTTGAGAAAATTATAATGTGGTATTATAATGTAGATGTGATTCTGTTTAAGGTTTTCTAACTGGTTGGCTTGAGAATCCGTTGATGAGCCGTGCGCAAGGCAGACCGAAGTGTAAGTGTGAGTGAGAAAACATGAGGTGTAATTGGGCATGGGACCTCCAAGTTGCTGTATTCATATTGAGTAAGGCTCCAACTGTTTTGTTTGTGTGTGTGGCTGAGCACAAACTAAACAGAAACGGAAACAAACGTTTTAAAAACTGTTTCAAACGTTTGCACACGGTTTTTTGTAGTAAGTAATTGGCACGGCAAATAGTGTAATGGTATCAGTATTTGAAGTATCCCTCTTTGACCCACATCTTCGTAAGCATGCACTCCATGATCGTATTCGCCTTCAATGAGCTGCGAGTTTCACAGCATAAGTTGCGGGATTTGGAGAAGAGGTGTTCAACAGAGACACTAGCCCCTGGAATGGCCAGAAAGTCTCGTGCGATACGCGACACAACTGGGAAATGAAAACCGAACTCCTGTACAGTTGAACTGAATGTCCATAAAGTATAAATTGGATTATCGTGAACTCCACACCGCTCGGGGCAAGCAGAAACCAATAGAAGATTGCCAGCAAGAGAATTGTATTCATATTCGCGGTCTCCGTTCGCGTAACCAGTGGCTAAGGGTCGAAAATGGAGCAATTTGGACGGGGGATATACAAGGTCGGTGGCGAGGATAGATGCTGCCCGGAGCAGAAGCGAGGAATAGCTTAGACGGCCCCATATTCTTACATACCTGAGATGACAAGTGGAATGCTCCGCAAATATGGCATTGCCGATTCAGCCGGACTGCTCGCCCTTACCCCCCCAAAAATTGAACAATAAATTCAACTGTTTAACTGTGTGTTTACCATGTACAAACTGTTTTCCAACGTGCGCAAACTAAACGGAAACAAAAACAGTTTTAACTGTGTGAAACGTTTACAAACATAAACTGTTGGAGCCTTAATATTGAGAGAAGCCGCGCTCTGAATTCAAACACGTCATACTCACCTGGTCGGTGACATCAACAAGTACGTCAACTCACAGATTAAGCACGGAAGAAAATAGCATACTCATAGATTCTGCATCTCTCTCTTTATAAAATTACGCCTGTCTGTCCGAAGCGTTTTCAAACTCCGCTCCTACGTCATTTCGTCACTTCACCGCATCTTGCCTCTTTGGTCAATCTCTGCCCTGGAAGCACGGGCGTCTTTCTCGCCGCTTCCGATATCTTGGTTGTGAGTCCATCTGAGTGACCCCTCTCCAACTGAACGGATGAAAATCTCCCTCTTCATAAATTAAGCTCCGAAGCTTTTTGTGCTCCGCAAAATTCTCCGCTCATACCATCAGGTGCTATTATTCGTTCACTGGGGCAATGCATAATGCCGACGGATTTTCGAGGTGTTTTCCAGAGCGTGCCGTCGCGGCCACTTGCCGTCATCGTTCCAGTAAGCTCTGACAGACACTGCCTCACTTAGTTTGACTTGGCGCGTCTTCTCTCACTCGTCGTTGTCGAGTTTTTCAAGACAATGTGTTCAACTTCTTTAGTCGAAGTGGTGGGCCGCTTCGCGGCCCACCGCGCTCTTGTAACTCCTACAGCACAAGCGTGGCACATATAAGGTAGCATAAAATCAGAAGGCCCAGCTCAGTCGGAGTCCCCAACATTCTCAAGCGTAGGTAGTTCACACCACCAGCAGAATTTGTTGCAAATGTGCTCCGCCGGAAAAGCCGCAAATGCGGCGGGTACATTTCAATCACCAAACAGGTCAGCACTATCGCTGATCGTTCTGCAGCAAATGTCAGAACCCGTACTCAACTTAAATCACGATAACACTTGCTGCGAGGTCATGATTTGAGGGTCAGTCAACCTTTCCAATGTACCTGCATAAGAAATCAGAAAACACAACTGCCTCTTACCATGGACCATTACCTGAAACCTTCCAATTTCAGCAACATAGAAGTCCAACTTTTTTGGATGAGTTGCTGTGCATTTGGAAAGGATATATGCAGTTGGGTGGGTCCATATACGTCTTATTGTCTCACTTGCAGGTTATTTCGGGCTTAAACCTCCCCTATCTCTGACCAGGTTGTCGGTTTAGTGACATCTGCCATTCCGGGCAATTTCCTCCCTTCCAAGACATGTTTTTATACCCTTTCTGTATTCCATATGCACATGGCGACTATCCACAATCCTAATCAGCAATTTAATCCTCCAATCAGGATAAATTTTGCCACCAATTGCAGCCTCAGCGACTCGTCCAGCGAGGTGGCCCACTACCTAGTTTTTTACTCCATTAGGCATCTCGACGGGAAAAAATTCAAGACACACCAAGAATGTCATGTAAATTCGGCCAATCGTGTTCAGACAACTTTTAATGGATATTACTTCAGTATGGGAGCCACGAGGGGATTATGAGTACTGAGGAAATCCAGGCCAGAGCCATAAACTCTAAGGTGGCCCACTACCCAGTCACCAATAGCAAGTTTTTCATTAGTTTTTCACACCTTTCAAAATATTTACCACATTGCTCAAAAACTACTGAAAAACTCATGAATTTTGCAGCTGATTTCTGATTGAAAACCTGATGAAAAATTTCATTAGTTTTTCACCAGTTTTTGAGGTCAAAAACTGGAATACGTCAACCAGTGCATTCAAAGAATATCTTTCAATGGACCTTTCAAAAACATCGAAAAAACAAGTTTTGGGCATAAAGAAAGCTGTTGCAATTTTCCATTGGTCCAGGCAATGCCAGACCAATGGCCAAAACAGTGCAGACAATGAAACTGGTTGTTTCGGGGTATCAGAAAGCAGAAAGCGGCTCTGAAAGTGGTTCTTTCAGCACCACTTTCTTTATTCCTGAAACTGGCTATTTAAGCGTCCTTGAAAGCTGCAATGAAACTTCGGGTTTCTGCGAAGCTTTCATGATACCAAGAAACTACCTTTCTTTGTGACATTGAAAGGTCTATTGAAACAACATGTTTCCATTTCTGCAACACCTCTATTTGAATTCTATTGATAATAATAGTTTTAGCTAGGATAAGAACCTGAATTGATACTATGAGTTTCACGGTTGGTTTTCATCCTAGCAGAAACATTTCCTTTTTTGGTGTGTCAAGGAAACGGGTCCGAAAAGTGCACCAACTCATGTTTTCTCCCTCAAAGACCGGTGACAGGCGGTCATATCACTACGCTAGCGAGATTGCCAACAGCGTGATGACGGATGTGCTCACAGGTTGGCATCTTGTAGAATTATGTAAGGATAACCACACATACAGTACTACATGTTTGTCTTCTGCAAACCCTGTGGACCACGCGAGTATAATATATCCCCCCCCCTCTTCCAAATCGAGTCCTACAAAATATTCTCCAGAGGATAGGTTCTGATTCAAGTCTGGGTCTGAGGGAATGCGTTGGGCTACAGCGGCCCAAGCCTGGGATCAAACGTAAACTGATATCTCTATTTTGAAGCACCTGAGTCATCCTGATCGTTAAAAGCTGTTCAGGATGTGGCAGGCGGATCAATATTTACTTCCACCAGTCAGTTTTCTATAGGCGGCGCCATAGTGACACCTTGGGAAATTGCTGGGATTTGATCCCCGTTTATTCAGTCGCTTAGGTAACAAGTCGACTGTCAAGCCGATGTTTGGGATCTTCATTTCGCCATTCAACCCCGAAAATTTGTCTATCAAAGTTTGTGCGAATCTCCGTCCGGACGTCGCGATGACCCAAGAGGTCATCCGTGATTCCTGAGTATCCCCCAACCTCATTCAAAGATACAGACCTCATCAGAAGCCGCCAGACTTTACGCCGAGGGATGCTTGCGCAAACCTGCGCTCTATGAGCCGAACCGTGCCGGGTAATGGGAAACCTAGCTATGTACAGAATACTCATATCACCAGACTTGTCAGGATAGAAATAAAAATCTGTCACGCAGAAGCGAATTGCAGGGTCGACGGAGATGTGTGAAGGTCGCATTTTTCTCGGGTTACAAGTTTAACCGCATGGGGCAATTCCTGATCGATCACCCGTGCCGAGCTTAGAATAAAACCATCAGCACCTTCTTTTGCAAACCGTTCCTTTCCTTCTTTCTATCATGTCTTTCAATCGGGATATCACTCTTGGGTACATTCATTCTCATTCGATTTTGGAAACATGGCCTTACTTCGTTCATCTAGTGCTTTGCTTGTGGGAACCTGGGCAAATTCGGTGAGCATTTATTTGGCTTGACACGTTTTCGCTTTCGGAGGCAATTATGCTAGATTCTGTACACCATCGAAGTTATTCAGGTATGCGCATTCAAGGTTCATGACGGAGCTATGCTAAACTAGCTTCAGACAGCTTACTACTACCGCAACTTCAAACACGACAGGTGGATGTTAAAGGTTTTATCCTTCAGTCATGTAACCGTGCGACCTCTCTGATATTCTGTCCCGCCTCGCAGTTGCTAGTATCATCTGCCATAGCCATCGATTCCGTTTCGATGATCGCAAACTATGCCTCTGTATATCTTGTGTGTATCTGCTTCTTACACCGCATGAACGGGTTAATATAGAATGTGTGCAGTACACAATCACTCACTGGGGTGTGTCTTTCCACTCGATCTACCACTGTCGTTGACCCAGTTCGCGTTACTCAGGAGATTTGGCGTATATGCAGAACCAGTATTGGGTAAGTCATTTCCGTCCTATTGGAAGAAAGATAATTAGAGCATGTCATCGAACAGCCTTACCCGCTCTATGTCTTCACGACTGGCGTGGTGGCCGCCATGGTCCAAAGTTTCCTGGCTACCAGATACTGGCGCTTGTGCGCGTTTATATCATTGTGTCGGGGCCTAGCTTCTACTAACTCGTTCTAGAACCCAGAACCACTTCATCACGCTCACTTTATTCCTCTTCATCATAGTCGCAGTACGGTCCTATCTCTCCCACACTTTTAATGAGTAATTTCAACCGTCGCTAATAGATCGGCGGTGCGTTCGCTTCTGCCCTCACGCTCGCGATCTTCCCAGGATATAAGGATCGGGAGAAAGTCATGATCCCTGCCACGTGTGTCGTCATCTGCTCTGAGGTCTGTTCGCCTTTAACCAAATGAAGAACCTGGCTCATCGCTGAAGCCGTCACGGACATTTCCATTGCGTCGGCTCTTCTGTGGGAATTCTGGAAGGTTAGGTTCGCGCTCAAGGAGAACAGGAGGTGAGCTTCCGAGTCAGTGTCACCGACCTGATTTAATCATTCTCGTTGGTAGTCTGCTCAATAGACTAGTGGTACAAACCGTCCGAACTGGAACCACTGGGGCGACCATAGCATTGGCTGTCCTGATCGCGTGGGTTCCAGGAATTGCAGCTCTGTTTCGAGCTCATACAACTGTTTGTTTAGGTTTCTTGGAAACCACGAAACCAACGGTGAATTTCTTGGCCTTCCACTTTCCGTCCCTGGCTCACTTATCCCAGTCTCCACCGGAATCGCCTACTGCCTAGGCCGTGTCTATTGTATTACCATGGTTCGCACTCCATGAAAAATCTCTGCATTGGTGGCGTCTCACGAAGCCTGAAGCTCTCGAATCTGAATCGCAGGGAAACCGGGGCGCGCGCATCTTCGGAGGCGGTTCGTGCGAACCCCGGGGCTCGCTGTGAGCGTGGAAATCAGGAGTGGATCGAAGGCGGCGACGACTATTGCGGTATTCGTGCGTTGCTGGTTTGCGCTCTGTTGAGGCTGACGCTGACGCAACGCGTGCTCCAGATTTCCACCGGACCAGTGTGGTACTCCAATTTTCAAGTTCCGAATAGATCCGTCGCTGATCTTGCCTCTCAAGGTTCATCATATTGACACCTGCCAGGAGTTTTCTAGAGGCACATTCAATACCGACGTGAGATATTTCACGCGTTCAACGTCCTTCACGGCGACGCTGACCCGGTTATAATTCTAGCCAGGCCAGGGTCCTCCTGAAGATAGTCTCGCCGTCGAGATGGATGTGACAGTGAACGGTTCTGTCTCGTACTCGTCCAAGATGAAACAGGACCTATTCGTTCCGTGATCAGCTGGAACTTTGGGTCCCAGAGAATGTCGGCCATTTTAACCCACGAGGAAACTCTCAGATGGTAAAATTGTGATCGCACTGTTGCGTATTTTGGCGCTTACTTATCTTATAATTTTATAACTTTGTTGCGTCCTCCTAGTCTCCCTAGTCAGACCAACAAGCTTTAAGAACCGTGCCTTCGGCATGGAAACACTCAGTACAGTACATTTTTCAAGTTGTTTAACATGTTTGACACAAACAGCTCAGATGGAATCTGGATGCTTGTGGTCTCTTCCACATCAAACATGTGCCCAGACTCCGGTGCTATGCTCGTTCCCTCAATTTTTTCTTTGATATTTCAGATGGTTTGAAGTGAAGGACTGGTTCTATCATTATCTTTGAGAAAGCTATGTTTCAGCCTTTCCATACATACAATTTTGGTCAATTTGGCAGTCACATGTTACATTCATTTTTTTAATTTTTATTGCAGCAATAATTTTTTCTCAATTTATGTATCTGACTTCTTTTAAATTTCAATTCTACCAAAGTTTCAGGAGGGTACTGAATTGATTGAAATTGTACAGTATATTATTGTGTGCCCTACCCTTTCTGCCCAGTAAAATAAATTATTCTCAATTGCCGAGGTTGAACATCGACTGTGAAATGGTTTCTGGTTGAAAAGGAAAGATCAAACATTCAGATTCGGTCCCAAGTTACAACAATGAATATTCCATCTTGGTGTGTGTCATGTACATAGATGCCCCCATGCAAAGCAGATTCCGAGTTCATCACAGCTACGGAGAATTCAGTTTGCCTGCACATGGTGGATTCTGAGTTTGCCGCAGACACAATAGATACAGAGAACTCGGTTCACCGAGTTTCTTGGAGTACTCGAGATGAAACTTTAAACATGGCCGTAGCAGTAAAGAACAGGTTCTGTCATTATTTCTCGAGAAAGCTATGTGCCCAGTAAAATCCATCATTCTTTGTATTTCCTGACGTCAAATGCCAAGGTTGAAGATGAACTGTGAAGGGGTTTCTGGGGTTGCAAGGAAAATATTTCCCATTTGAATTCAGTCTGTCCTGAGTTATGGCAATCATCACATTATACACCTCGGTCCAGACTGCTCCCAAAATTCAACCTTCAATAAAATCTTTTCAAATTCCATCTACTTGTTCTTACAGAAGTAATGGTGTACCACTGAAAGTTTTAGAGAGCTTGTATCAAACAATAATATTTTTTCCCTTGATATGTGGACCTGTTGCAGCCAGTGCCTGGGAGGAGTGTGATTGGACTATTGAACTCCCCTGAGGGTAAAAGAAGAGCAAGAACAAATTAAATTGCAGACCCATGCAGGCACATGAATTTTAAATTTGGGTGAGTGATCATGGCAGACTGAAACTCACAATGGATCCATGGAATGAAACAAAACTCAGCTGCAAAGAGAGAAGTGTAAGACTTCAGCAAGTTTTACATAGAAGAAGAATGGGTTAGAAAAAAACATCTGAATTCTCTCATTGCCCAGTTGAGTATTAACTGACCTGGATCCTAGAGACATAACCCCATTATTCTCAAATGTATGTTTTATCCTGCAGTGTTCTTGCCAGTTGTTCCCTGCATGAAGTCAGGAAAAGGCAAAATGATAGTGAATTCATGGAATCAAGTAGCCTGAGAAAGAGAGTGAGTTCTCTCAAATGCTCACTGGTTGGGCAGGTAAACAGTAAGAGGGTGGTATAAATGTTGCACAAAAAGCTTCAATTTCGGAAGTGTAGCACCTTCCGAGCAGTCGAGGATCCGGAGGTAATATCACATGATAAACGTGACTTTCACGTGCGACCCCATGACCAACTCGTGACTTTCTGTCAAAGGCTGTGCTCGTTGTCTTTTCATGTATAGGATAAACCCGTGTTTTCTCTTTGACAGGCCCCACAAGCGGGCACAGGCATTAATATTGTCCGAGAATGATGAAAACAATGGAAACATACCGCCAACTCCGGCCAGCCGTGCCTTTTCCAAAATAACGAGGACCCCCCCACTTCTACCCGAAGGAAGCCCCGATCCGACCAGGACAAAATCAAGTTGATCCTTGATTCCGTTAATGACCAAGGATGGACTTTGAGTGATTTTTTTGTACCAGATCTTGACCATCAAGGTCGCGAGGGTTCGCGCTCCCAAACCCATGCACAAATGGTCAGCTTATTCCTCAGAGGACATGGGAAATATAAATTGTCCGACATTCTGACCGCTGCATGACTTCGCCCGACGGTGTGCTTGCTGCGCATGACCCAAATATCGCCCACATGTACTCCGTGGATAGTGTTGCCGCGACTTCGACTTCAAGTCATTTTGAAGTCCAAGTCGCCACCGACTTGAGTCGAGTCGAGCCGAGTCGACACTGTGCCTCGGGTTGACTTCCAAGTCGACTCAAGTGACTCGAAATCGACTTAGTGCACAGAATTCTAGAAAGGTGTGGTGAGTCGTTTACAACACAAAAAAGCAATTTCTTGAATTTGGATGAACCGTGACATGAGCGCGTGACAACCGGGTGACGCATGTCATGTTTCCGTGATTTTTTGTGAAACCACCACAAATGAAGCTAGAACCACAAAAACACCTTGCTGGCAAAAATCAGCTCTGGAGTCGACTCAAACCTATTGAGTCAAGTCGAGTTGAGTCGAGTCAAGTCAAATCTATATTTGAGTTGACTTTCGAAGCTGCGACTCGACTTTTCGAGTCGCAGCAACACTATCCGTGGACACGCCATATACAGAAATTCAGCCGGTTCGCGCTGCATTAAGGTCTTTCGCTCTCCAGACTGTGGGAGACTTCCTCGCCCGGGGCGCGGAAAAAGGCTATGCATGCCAGCAGTAGTCTACACGTCTCCCTTACCAGCCAAAATGCCTTCAAAAAGTCTGGGTGGCTACGAATTGGACAAGATACTAGTTCCTTCGTCAGCGATGTACTTGAACATCACCTGAAGGTTATATTCTATCTAAGACTTCTTTGGAACGGAATGCGATGCGGAAACATCGCATTCCGGATGGTGTTGGTGTCCCTCCCCGGAAACATTCGCCACTATGAGGGGTATTCAGCTCTTGATAAACCGATGATCTATCTGACGTCGGGTTCCAGGTTATAATACATGCCCTCGCGGACCTCTTGTTCTGCTGGACAGAGCATGCAAATCTACTGTCTGTAGCTTGGGGAATCCTTTATTTTGGCTGTTCCATGCCCGCTGAAATTATGGTGAACAGCGCCCGTATCGGAACCATGCCTGCATACTCCACAGTTTAGTGCCACCTCTGTACGCTCTCGACTGAAGAGACAGGTGTCACTTCTGCCCATAGCAGTAACCTGAACAAAGTGGGAATTTTTCTCTTCAACAATGTCCAAAATCTAGGTCGCGTGCGGTACCTTTGCATCGGACACGAAAACCACATGAATGTCGGCTACGAGCACTTATGAAATTGTTCTTAATATTTGGGTACACCGACTTTTTGAGTTGCAGTCGCTACCTGGAGTAATTATCTTGACAACACAATATAGTGGCTGTGCTTATTTTCATTACATTTTAGTGACCTCCACCTTTATTTCATTAGGTGGAACATCTTTGAGCTTAAAACATCAGGAAATGTAACAGATGTTTTTAGTGGATGTACTATTTTTGGTCATGTAATGGAATCGGATTTCCTTCTCCTCAATGTGTGTTCATTTTTTTAGTCCCTAAATGGAGTTTATTTCAATGCATACCAATGTAGGTGGCCGGTTTATTGCTTTGCATGACCCGATTGTTGATATGTCTGCGGACAGACAGGATGAATGAGCAATTTGCCAGCCTGCGCTGTGCTTCATCGATGATTGGCTGAAAGCGCCGATCTCGATTGTGTTGTACTCCATGCCATCATGAGACGCCATTTGTTGATCTCCTCCCACCATCACTCAATCTTTTTGCACTCTTCTCTCTGCCAACTGCTGCCACAATGCTGAGAAATCAGGAAGCAATTGTGTCTGGGACGGAAGCGAAAACGAATTATGAAGCAGCCAAGGTGACTTCGGCAATGGCCTTTGGATTGACTAAACAATGAGCAACCCAGTGAGAACCCCAACCAGGAGAAACCCAACAGACACTAGTAACTAGTAACCAGTGTGTTCTCCAAGCAGCAGGACCAACTGGACGGACTCCTTGTCAGGAGGCCATATATTGTAAGTCAGGATGCGAGGCAGGACCCAGAACGAGTCAAAGAGGGTATGATATCCACTGAGGTATAATACCGGAGGTATGGATACAACCCACAATAGAATGGAGTGGAAGTGGGATAGGGTGGAGACAATCCCCAAGTCAAGCCAAAGTAGAAGCCTGAGATCAGATGAGGTGGAATCTACTGTACAAGGAGATTTTACCAAGTTTATATATATCTGTAACAGCAACCTCAGCACAGCGCGGGGGCATGGGAACTAGTGGAAGAGAAGAAAGGATGAGGATTCCCATGCTAGGCGAGGTTTATATAACAAATAGGTACTAGCCAAAAGCACGTGTCTGAAGTGATCGGCATTGATCCCGAGCTTGGTCACATAGCACGTTCCAGTGCGAGCGGCCGGACGAAGGGGAATGAGGGGGAACGGAGTCCGGACGAGGGACGATGTTCCGGGTGGAGGCATAGCCTGGGGTTCCGGATGGAAGGCCGGATGGACGGGCGAGGCTGGACGGGTGAGGCTGGACGAGGAAGGGGCTCTGGACAAAGGATCGGACGCGGAAGTGGGGCAGTGCGATGGGCCGGAGCCGGACGGACAGACAGACGGACAGATGGACGGGGGGTTCACCTGATAATACCGCCACCCCTCGATAACTATCGACGGGTCTACCCCCCCAAGACCTGTCAATAGTTATCGAGACGTGGCACGGCCACCGTACGGGTTTGGTGGCAGCTGCGGCACCCAGCGGTGGCAGAGCAGCCATGCCACCCAGTAAATACCCCCTATTGTTTGGTCGCTTTTTTCGAACAAACAATGCCACATATGCCACGGAACTGCCATGTGTGCCACAGAACCGCCAATTGGGCTGGATATCGTGCCATGGGTGCCATGAGGCCACTGACCCAGGGTCAGTAAAATTTTGTTACCCAAATAGTGCCATGGGTGCCACGAGACATTTCGACCCGGGATCAGTAAAATTTTGTTACCCAAATAGTGCCATCGGTGCCACCAGACCTTCTGACCCAGGATCAGTAAAAAAATGTTGCCAAAAGTTTGCCATCGGTGCCACCGGACCTTCTGACCCAGGATCAGTAAAATTTTGTTACCCAAATAGTGCCATCGGTGCCACCAGACTTTCTGACCCAGGATCAGTAAAAAATGTTGCCAAAAGTGTGCCATCGGTGCCACCAGACTTTCTGACCCAGGATCAGTAAAATTGTTACCCAAATAGTGCCATCGGTGCCACCAGACTTTCTGACCCAGGATCAGTAAAAAATGTTGCCAAAAGTGTGCCATCGGTGCCACCAGACTTTCTGACCCTGGATCAGTAAAATTTTGTTACTCAAATAGTGCCATCGGTGCCACCAGACTTTCTGACCCAGGATCAGTAAAAAATGTTGCCAAAAGTGTGCCATCGGTGCCACCAGACTTTCTGACCCAGGATCAGTAAAATTGTTACCCAAATAGTGCCATCGGTGCCACCAGACTTTCTGACCCAGGATCAGTAAAAAATGTTGCCAAAAGTGTGCCATCGGTGCCACCAGACTTTCTGACCCAGGATCAGTAAAAAAATATTACCAAAAGTGTGCCATTGGTGCCATCAAACATTTCAACCCAGGTTCAGTGAAATGTTTGAATCGTTCTTAGACCCGTGGATAGTTATGGATCGGTAGCGGTAATTTCAATGCTGTTGCTTTGTTGTGGATGCTATTCCTTACTCCAGACGTGGCCCTGTTTCATGTGACATGCCACCGGTGCCACTGCAACGCTCTGCCATCAGTGCCATCAATTGGATTGGATCTCACGTTGACTCAATGGGGTGCCACGAATGCCATGGACGTAATTCAAGAACTTTTTTTTGTTTGGCGGCACTTTACTACAATATGAGAGACTACGAGATGCATGTATTTCAAAAAAAAAAAAACGCCCCCTGCAGCAGACAGGCAGGGGGCGTTGAGACAAGCACGGGGACCCGGAAGGCGTGGACACCGAGTTCAGCAAGCAGGAAGGAGGGGACAAAGGCGACAGATGGAGGGGAGAAGGCGCATGCTTTGACTACTCATCGTCATCATCGTCAAAGCTGGCGTTGGCCTCTTCATCGATCTCCTTCGCGGTTTTGGGCTTCCGCTTGGGCTTGGAATCTTTGCTGCTCAAGCCTGCCGCACGTTTCTTGGCCATCTCCTCCGCGTTCCTGGCGTGGATGGCTGCCGCTATGTCCTTGGTCTCCTGGCGCTTCTTCCGAGCTTCGAGAACCGCTAGGGGAAGACCCTCATCGTCGTCATCGGAGCCCGCGCCATCGGCGACACCAACGGCCTTGGAAGAGCTCGTGGTGGGCATGGTGCCACCGCTGCCACCGGTCGTTCTGGCACCCGTGGCATCCTGCTCGACGTCGGACTCTTCGATGAACGTGACACTCTTCGGAATCTTCTTCGCCAACAGCTTGGGCTTCGGGCGCGCGTGTTTGAAGGGCGGCTGGTCCTCGGTGGTGTCGGCGCCTTCCCCGCAGCCTTCTTCTTCCCAGCTTGCTTCGAGGGGGCTGCCGTTGGGGCGGGTGCCACCGGTGCCACCGACCTGGCCTTCTTCTTGGGTGGCTCGGGGTTCGGATCCCCGTGCTCGGCGTCTTCCTCCTCGTCCTCCTCGTTGGCCGGCCGCTTGCGCTTCTTCGATGCAGGGGGCGGGGTCTCGTCGTCGTGGTCAGACGGGGTCTCCTCTGCCTCATCCTCGCTCTCTGGTGTAATGTTGCCGCGACTCCAGACTTGAGCCGACGAAGTCGACTTGGAGTCGCTGATTTAAACCGAGTCGAGTCGAGTCGTTTTATCAACTCAAGTCGACTTGAGTCGACTTTGAGTCGGTCACAGCCTGGTTGCACAGTTCATCCCAAAAACGCGATTGGGGACAAATTGGGGACATGGTCGAATTTTGTGACAGGAGTGACATAGTCACACTTGGTGACATTACGTGACATCGCCGTGGCAGCCGATTTTTTTTTTTTTTCCCTTTTGCTTTTTTTCAACCTGCAGAGTACTTAGAAGAGGTTTCTGGAAATTCATTCAAGAAAAGTCGACTCAAGTCGACTTACTCGACTCGACTTGATTTGAAATCGACTTAGGCCGACTCGACTTGGAGCGACTCGACTTTCCGAGTCGTGACAACATTACTCTGGTGTTTGATGCTTCCTCCTACCCGATGTCTTGGCCTTCGTCTTGGACGTTGACATCTTCTTCCCGCTGCCCCTCTTATACCCCTTGAACTCTTCTTGAGCCGCTGCCCGATCTTCTGGCTCCGCGTCCACCCACTTGAGCTCGCCAGTCTGGATCCGGTCATACAGCATTTGGACGACGGCGACTGCGCCTGTTTTCATGTTGGATGGCGCCATCATCTCGACGCCCTCGGGCCAGCCTTCGAGCTGGACTCCGAACTTGCCAATGCACACCCGACGGTAGTTGCTGTATTGCATGGTGGCAGTGGACACCCCGGTCTTCTCCCCTGGTTAAAAAGATGTATTGGTACATAAAAGAAAATAAGGGTGTGCTTTGCGCGACTCACGCAGCGTCCTCTCGAGGTGCTTGTTGACGTAAGACCTCCTTTCTGTCGCTGTCAACTTTACGCCGTCCTTCGGAGCCTCCTTCTTGACGGGCTTGAGGGTGACGTTGGGGTTGGGCTTGTCGATGGGCTTGAGGACGGCCTTGCTGATGGCCCACGCGTTGTAGGACAACCCGAATGTGGCGGGGTCGACGCCATGGACCTCCTTGAAGAAGGTGAGGCTCCGGGAAGAGCCCATGACGGCGGTGGTGATGGTGTCGGACACATGGCCCGCGCTGAAGACAGCGAAGGCCTCGACGTTGGTCCGCTTCTCAGCATGACGTAACTTCAAACAAATCAATTGTTAGCTATCAGTGCCACCGATGCCAGCAGGGTAAATTGGAACTTACATCTTTCTCAACGCGATTTGCGAGGGCGGCAATATCTTGGGCGGCGGAGAGGTCGTTGGCGCGGGTCCCCGACTCCTTGCTGGTCTGAGCCTCCAAGTATTCATTCCTGAGTTCCTTGAGCGCGGCCTCGGTCCACCGTGGGTCGTCGGACATCTTGTCCCGGAGCATCTCCTTCTTGACAATTTTCGAAACCTCGGGCATAGTCAGCCTCACCTCCCTCCCTGCTCAAACGAACGATCAGCGCCGGCATCTGGTAGGAAAAAAAAACGCACCATCTGAATTAAGCTCCTGTGTCCGCTTCCAAATCAACGCAGCCCGCTCGTTGTACTTGCGGGACTTTTCCCGCCTCCTCCACTTGTGGAGATGGACGAGAGCTTTGCGGCACTCGTCCTCATCCAGGTGGAGCTCCGCGGAGAGTTCCGCCGCTCGTGCCTCGAGCTTGGCATCCCAATCCCGCACCTCCGCCTCCAAAATCGCCCTCGCCTCGGTCACCGCTGAAACGGTTGCTGCTGGCCCAAGGCTGAAATGAAGTAGTGCAGTAGTCCGACGAGCTGAGTGCCAGATGATAGAATGCGACCGTGTTCTGGATGGGAAAATCCAGAACACCCAAACTAAACATCAACCACACCTAACCAATCTACCACAACCACATCCATGTTCTACCAAGGAGCACAGTCGAGTTATGGGTCTTTGTGTGCCGATAGAAGACACACGGGAGCCAAGCTGACCATCCACGCTGCTCTTGCAACACAAATCCAGAAAACCCGCAGGCAAACACAAGTTCAAGAGTTTACGGCTCTTCAACTTTGGACCTGTTACTTCAGAAGCAACAAATCGCAACATGTCCCAGGTTTGTACACAGACAAGGTTCAATTTATAGTTTTGCAACTCTGGGTCACCCACTCCAACCTCGGTTAAGAGCAGTGAACCGAATTGATACGCAACACGCAACAAATCCGGAACACACACTCACAGCACGGTAGGACTACAGCCTTTGAACCCGTCTGCTACGCTGAATACAAATCCGGAACACACACTCACAGCACGGTAGGACTACTGCCTTTAAACCCGTCTGCTATGTCGCAACACACAAGGGAAAATCCAGAATAAAGCTGATTGATTGATTATAACTTGAAAATACAAGCAGGTCCTTTCAGACTAGCCTCGATGAATCAAGCCGGAAGCCCCGCCCTTCTTTACTCGCTGGAGAGACCATCAGTCATCTCCGCATTCAGCGTCTGGGTAGGGGCTCCGTCCTGTCTTCCTACAGACTGTGCTCCTTATATACTGTACAATTTAATCTATTATTAACTACTGAATTGAATGAGTCAAAGTGTTCCCCTGAATGTCATATGTGTTGCCTGTTCCTGTAACTAATTCGATCGGTGAGCTATTCTTGGAACCCAGTTCGTGAACTTTGCGGTTTTCCCTTCTGGATGACCAGCTACTGAAGAACTTGGAGTCTTGCCCTTGCCAGGGACACCCTGTACTTCTCAGTAGCTCTAGTATTCACTGAGCATTGCCCAAAAGAACCTTTGGTGCTCCAGTTGCCAAGAGACCCTATATGTCCTGTGGTCGACTTTAATTCGATCACAGTTGCACTGCGATCAAACCCAGTTATTCTTGGATACCAGTATGTTAAGTTTGCGGATTTCCCTTGGGAACAACCAGATATTGGAAAGCGTTGAGTAAATCCCTTCCCAGGGACACTACACACTTCCCAATAGCTTCAGTATTGCCTGAGTTCTGTCCAAACGAACTTCTTGTGTTCTAGTTGTCAAGAGAACCCTATGTGTCCAGTGGGTGCCTTTAATTCGATCACAGTTTCACTGGGATCAAACCAAAGATAATTCGGACATGGTAGGTTTCCCTTCAACTTGAGCAGCTCTACAGAAGTCCAGACAGCGAGCCCTTTCAGTGGACACCCTGAACTCCTCTCTAGCCTCAGTAGTTCTTGAGTTATGAAGTCAAGACTTCTAGTTTCCCAATTGGGACGATCAATATATGATCGGAGTGATTCCGGATGTACCCATCTCGGATATATTCGGAAATATCGGACATAACAAGTCTAGATCACATGTCTGACAGACACTCCTTCAACATTGCCTGTTCTAGATATCAAAAATCCAGAAACTGCACAAGTTGAGGATGCCTCCAAATGTGTGCCCTCAGAGTGGATATTATATTCCCTGATGATCATTTGGACTATCCGCAACCTTCTGTCGATGATACAACAGTGGGATCCAGTACCAGTGGCATATTAGTCGGAGGTACCCAGTATGTGTGTTTTCTGGATACTCATCCGCAACCAGTTCCAGATTGGGTTTTCAGCAAATAGCTCCTGGTCTACTGAGGTGGGATATCTCATAGACCCAAGATGTGCTATGTGAACTACACTTGTAATGCATGAAATATGCAACTTTCAAGCTTGGGCGAATTCACTGCTTATCACCGCCTTCAGCCTCGCCGCCGCTGTGTTCACCTCCGCTGTCACCTTGCCCTTGCCCTTCTTCGCCTTCTTCTTGGTGGGCTGGGGCTGCTGCGGCGCGTTGGGATTTCTCTCGCGATGCGTGGCACCGGGGCCCTCACCGTCGGACTTGCTGTCGGCGTTGGCATCGGCATCCGAGTCGCTGCTGCTGTCACTGCTGCTGTCACTGCTGTCACTGCTGCTGCTGCTTTCTTCATCGCTGTCGTTGTCGGAAATGGCCTTGATGGACGGATCCCCCTGGCTATTGGCGGGCTCAGGGGAGACGGTACGTGAGGGTCCGTCCCGCGTGTCCGCAGGTGACACTGCCGTCTCCTGTGCGGGTGAGCTGGCTGGTGGCACTGGTGGCGTGGTCTTGTCTGGCGCGGGGGAGCTGGCAGGTGGCACGGGTGGCACCGTCTCGTCCTGCGCGTCGTTGATGGATGGGCCAGCAGGTGGCACCGGTGGCACCATTTCGTCTTGCGCGTCGTCGTCACGGTGGCAGGCAGGCGGCACTGGCAGCACCGCGTTGCGTGATGTTTGGGGAGAAGGCGGTTTTTCGTTGAGAAGCTGGCCTGCTCCGTGGATGAAGGTCCTCGGGGCCGGCGTTTTCATGACCTCGTCGTCTTCGTCCCCAGAGTAGTCGACCAGTGGCCCAGTACAGGAAGCAGGGTCTTCAAAGTTGAACTCCTCTTGATCTTGACTGGGGGTTTGAAGTTCAGGGACGAGCTGGGAGGCCGTCTCCACTTGACGGAGGTACTCGAGCTCAGCTTCGGTGGGAGCACGGTCAGCGTCAAACATATCGAGGTCGGAATCCCCGGGCTCGGGCGTATGGGCCGTCATAGGCGGTGGCTGCACCTTTTTCTTGCCCTTGCGCTTTGGAAAGGACTTCGTGGGGACGGTGGCATCGGTGGCAGTGGCACCCGCACCGCTGCGCAGGGTTCGGGGCGTAGATTCAGACACGGATGAACCTGCGTTCGAGGGGGTGGCGGCGTTGGAGGTGCTACGCAAGCTGCGCCGGGCAGGGGGAGACTCTGTTGGGGAACTCTGGGTGGCATTGGCGGAATCATCGTTTTTTTTTCCCCTTGGCATCTAAAGAGTCAGCTAGTGAGTGAATTAAACCATTAGAATATTTTGAGCTCTACTTACCTTTGAAGTCGTTGTGCGGAAACGAAAGTGGTGGCGGCGAGGAAAGAAAATTTACAAGTCCCGATCAACCACGTGACCGTAATGTTTGCCACAGATGCTGGGTGGCATCCGTGGCACCGACCCTCAAATCCAACCAGCCGTGGCACTGGTGGCCCGGTACAAAATTATGAGGTAAAACACATCAAAAAATGGGATCATTTCTTTGGCGCTGACTCACTTTTCTTCTTCCACCACCATCTGCCCTTTCTTGCCTCTGGGGGAGCCATGCGGATTAACCTCGACCTCCAAGGTAAATCCAATCTCTCCTTTCCATCTACTTCTGCTGGGGAGCACAGACAGCCACCGGCTTTGGCTGGCTGCTGGGATCCGTGCCCGGAACTCGCGCCTGCTTTATTCCCTGTCGCGTTGGTTGTACTCCTGCCGGGGAACACAGACACTCTCAGGCTTTAGCTGGGCGCTGGGATCCGTGCCCGGAACTCGCGCTTGCCTTTATTTATCGTTTTCCCTCCCCTTTTTCGTTTGTGGTGCTCTTCCTGGGGAGCCCAGAGCCTCCATAGTACTCCTGCCGGGGAACCATGGACTGCCGTCGAGATCCGAGCCCGGAACTTGACCGGCGCCACTCATACCTGCGGCTGGGGAAGCCACCGATGCCAGTGCCACCTGTGCCACCCATATTGCAGAACTTCGCATGTGACTGCCACGGATGCCATCGCTGACCCCCTTCCTACCAGGCTCCCCCCTTGGCCCTGCCTTTCTTCCTCTTCGGAGTGTACGTCCAACATCTTTCGCCTCTCCTCCATTTTGCTCACTGCCTCACAGACCCGGTCTGGGCGTTCCTTTGCGATTTGGGAGCCCATTCCCACGGACTTTTCTATCACTGACGCCGTTGCGGCTGTTGCTGTCACTACCCACCAGCATGAAGATCTGGCGGAACTGGACACTGGGACCCCCGCGAGCCTCTTGTCTGCCATCCCCGTGGTTCCTGCTGCCCAACCCATCACCGTGACTCCGGCTGCCCAACGAACCACCCCGACCCCTACTACACTGAAGGCAAAGGATAAACTACGGTCCAAAGTCAAACATCGTGAAGCTCGTGCATCTATCAAGGCATCGGCCGATCTGCTCTGTGACCCTCGTCCATCCCGCCACCAACGACATATCCGCACAGCCTCGCCTCCCATGAAGGCTCAATTCCAGCTGAGGAAAACTCGGATCGCTGCTACCGGATTTATCGGGCTCCGTGACGGTGGTGGGCGTACCTACAGGCTGACGGACTTCTTTGGGGATAAGCCAAAGCACAAAGGCTTTAGGCTTGTGAAGTCGAGTGGAAGGCGCGTCGTGCTGTGTTCTCTCTTCTCTACCCTGTCTAACATAATTTTCTCCAGCACCTCCCGCCCCATTGTAGACTCCGACGGGAAGGTCTTCGCTGTCTATGGCGGCACTCCCAACGACGACGGCTTTATGACCGACGTCCATGACGCTGCTGTCCACGCTCTGGAGGAGGCTCGAGCCTCCGCCTCCCTGAGTTATGACTGGCTGCACCACCATCGCGGGAACTTTGCCCAGATATCGGGCGGTGACTCGCACGGCGGTGGACAGTTCCACCCTGGGGCCTTGGTCAACGGCGTCATCAATGCTGCGATCTTTGCAGCACTCATTGCCCACCCTGCCTTCCAACGGCTGGCAGGCTTTGCCACTGGTACGTGTGCAGCACCTCCCTCCCTCCCTTCCCTAAAGGATTTCGTCCAGGGTTGTTCGCCAATTGGGCACCGGACCTCTTCGACTTTTACATCGACTACATGTCCATCTTCTACACAAAGTACGATCATCTCTCTCGTCCCTTCCACAACGGCATCTGGTCGGCGTGCACGTTCAATCTCGGTCCACGGACGTGTACTTTGGGCCATCGGGATTTTGCAAACTTGGTGTTCGGATGGTGCCCTATAACGGCCCTCGGGAACTTCGATTTCACCCGAGGAGGTCATCTCATCCTCTGGGACTGCAAGCTTATCCTCGAATTTCCCCCCGGTGCCACCATTCTCATTCCCAGTGCCTCCATCTTTCACTCCAACATCCCCATTGCAGCGGGGGAACACCGGTACTCTTTCACCCAGTACACCGCAGGGGGTCTCTTCCGATGGGTTGAGCACGAGTTCCAGACAGAGGAGGAATTTTTGGCGACACTTACAGATGCACAGGTGAAGGAGGAGAAGAATTTGGGCTTGAAGCGGGCAGCGATGGGGGCTGCATTATTCTCCACTCTTGACGAACTGAAGGCTGAGGCGTAGCACATCCGTTTTGACATTTTTCTTCAATTTGATATTATATGCCACCGATGCCATGGACTCCTTGTAAGAAATTGACCAAGTTTTTGAATCATGCCATGAATGCCATGGAATAAACTGAGTGGTGCCATGAGTGCCATATAAAAAATGGCTGGTGCCATCGGTGCCATCATATAATTTGGCTGTGACACCGTGATCGCGAACTCGTCCCGTTGCGATCGCGAACTCGTCCCGCAACAAAATCTTTGCTCAACTCATCCTAACCACCCTACCACTCAATCTGAGTCGGCAGAATCAAAGTACCAGCTCATTTGAATGTCCCAGAATATTTTTGTATTTTTATTTCAGGTCTGTGGTGTGATATATTTTAGAACATAAAACAACTCAAAATGTGCGCTACTTCGATATAGGTACCCCACTTCTCGACCTTTACCACAACACTAAATTTCCTCAACCTTGGAAATCTTACCCAGTTCACTCAGTAAGTGTTTTCCTCGTCCATCTGGTCTACCCTCACCCCTGCTGTCCATTTAGGATGCCAAAGAGGGAGAAACACTCCCCCGTGCCACCGGTGCCATCACGAAGTGTACCTGCCAGACGGCTCACTTGGGCTAAATATCACGAGAGGTATGTCTTAAGGGTCAAGTAACTGCAATTTATACTGATCTGACCCAGCCACAAAGAAGAAAAAGCAGAAAAAGGTAGAATTCGGATGGCCCGGTACGTCGCAACAAAAGTTGTTTGATATCTGAATGAGAGCTTCGTAGATATAGGGCCGAGATGGAGACCAATCCGGAGCGTCTACAGGAATGCAAAGAAAGGCAGAAACTCGCAGATAAAGCCTACAGGGCAAAGTAATTACTTTAACTTGCAATCTCTTACTTGGACTAACTCAACTTTCTCAGAAACCGGGCATTTCTTGCATTTAAAAAACGGGAGAAAAGGAAGGAAATAAAGGCCAAAAAGGGACAAGCCCAAAAGGATACTCCGAAAGAGAAAAGGGATTATGCCCTGGAATATGCTGTTTGGACTTGCAGAAAAAGGGATGAGCTCCAGGAAAAAGTTGCAGACGCTCTGTGGAGGGATAAGGACGGATACGTGATGTACAACGGCCAGTAGCTTACAGACTCTTTGTTTACGAAACTTGTGGCATGTGTGGCACCAGTGGCTGTGCCTCAAAAAAAAAATTCGAGGTCAAGGATTTTAGGTGGCAGCAGTGGCATGGACAAGGATTTCTGGTGGCACGGGTGGCATGGTAGCCCAAACAAAACGAATCAACTCCCGTGACTAATATCAACTTGTTCTTCGCTCTCAATGTCGTCGGCCTATCGATGCTCGCCATCCTTCCACCCTGACCCCGGTGTTACCCGAGCCCAAGCCTCTTCGTTTTACCTCGTTTGCAGCCCCGCTGCCTTGGACAACTGCGGTGTCTACACCTCTTGGTGCGTCACCTTTGTTTTAAAATTATTTTGGCCAGTCCTGAAGGAGATACAAAAAAGGTCGAGCGCTCAGCGCGTTTCTGAACATATCCCCCGGGGGGCGCCACCAAGTACTCGTCCTGGGAGGCTTGCCTCCCCGCGTGGCATGCCTGCTGCGATGCTGGGGAGCACGCCCACCCTGCGAGCCCCGCAGCCCCGCAGCCCCTGCAGCCTCCCAAGACGCCAATGAGCCCCACACCCCGCACCATTCCCATGAGCACCCCAACTATTCCCAATGAAGTCACTACGGCCTCCCCGAGTACCGTGTCAACGCTTAGTGCCACCGATGCCATCGGTGCCACTTTTTCAACCCTCAGCTTCCAAGCCTTTGCACACATCAAGCCCTGCCAGGCTCCCCCCGCCCTCTCGACGGGGAGGGGTGTGAGAGGGATTTCATGCACCGTTCTCGATCTGCTTCCCCTCCTCCCCTTGAGCCCCTCCAATGTCGAATGGGATCAACTCTGCCTTCTGTCCTCACGCTTCCCCTTGAAGCTATCAAGACATATGCGGTCCGCGGGTCCGGCGCCATCCACACCTCCCTGGAGGATGCCCTGGCAGATTTCAAGGCCGCCGCAGCTAAGGGCCCGGCCACCCTTCATACCACCGACAATCCTCAAGTTGCCACGTATGTGGCAGCAGGCCACACCCTGGAGGAGGCGAAGGCTCTTGTGGTATTCACTGTTGGGCGGAGGAGTATGAATATGACTCGGACAATGAATACTGGCGTGGAATGTAGCTGTACTAGTCCAATCTTCCCTTGCTTTTTTATCTATTTCTACTTGCAATAAATGTTTTTTGAATCGGATGGCACCGCGGTACGGGAGGCCAAATCAAATGGATTTGTGGCACAGGGAGCCAAATTGGATGGCATCCATGGCATACACCGAAGCAGACACTACAAGACATTGGTGCCACTTGTGCCACCTGTGCCACTGGATTTTGCATGGCATTCCTAGCACGCCAGGTAAAATGATTGACATCGGTAAGCCAGGAATGATGTAAGCATCCAAATTGTTTTATGCCGCCGACGCTCTCTCCAATGCCAAAGGAAAAGACAAGCCAAACCCCAACCGCATAAGACCAAGACCCAGGATCAGAGTATCAGTAGAGAGCCAAGATCAAAATGGACACCGTACATCCCAACTCAAAACACTTTTCGAAAAGACATTTCAGCTATGCAAAAAGAGGTAGCTGACGAAGTTGCAGGTGTGTAGGGACTGTTTTCCTCAGGGATTTTTCTGATTTGTAGCTCGGACTCCGGAAATACAAGAGAGGTTGGACAAACTTCGACATATTCCAAATGAAGATGATCAATGGGAAGACGACGACACTTTCACATACGACGATGTAGTGGATGGATCGGTTCCCATTACCATAAGCCATGGGGGTGGTGAGATGGGGATCTGGAGAGGGGGCTATGGGAAGATATTCATGGAAAGAAGAAGAGGTCTGTGTCTTCTTTGTCTGTTTTTTCTGCCCTCATTTTGTGGACGGAAGGGACGGCGGGACACCCGAAACCGATGGGATATTCTTCAGCGCCGTGTCAATGGCTTCCGACTCCAAATGGAAGCAATGACAGACGCATACATGAAGTTTACTGCTGGGCAGCGCGGAAGCCTGGAGAAGGCCGCCCACCGGTGCACGGAGCTGGTTGAGAACAAGTATACTGTTATGGTGGATGTTTTCAGTGCGTCCCCTGTTTTCTCAAAGTATATTTGATGATAAGCCGGAGTAGACACCTACACTGTGGACGTCCCCATGGTGAGCACGGACGTATACATATCGTCCTGTTTGGTGGGCCAAGGCTTTATGCCATGCTCCCCATGGAAGCCGAAGCTCGCCATTACCACTCGTGTGCTGGAGATGTACAGACTGACCAATTTACGGTGCCCAGCCCTGGGAATCCAGGCATGGATGAAGGCACTGTCAGATCTTCAGGGAGCAGCATTCAACCGTACAGTGCGCAGCAGTTCACGACTTGCTTTGACCTCTATCTGGGAATACTTGAAGAGGTTGACAAGAGGGTGAAGAAAGCCTTGCAGAGGGATTCAAAGACTGGCGACTCAAGAATTGCTGTCCGGCGTGCACTTAAAGCTCGAAGGCGAAGGCCAGCTGTACTTCTCCATGCTAGCTACATGCGACGGCAACAATTCTTTGAAGCGGTCCTTCGGAAGGACAAGGGCTTCACTGAGGATGGCGTTCCTCTCCGTGGTGGCTGCGAGCGCCAGACCCCAGAGAAGCATCTGCAGGGGGGACTACTTTATTAGCGGCCGGAGGTTGACCGGTGGGTAAAGAACGGCTGGCTGAAGAGGTTGTTTTGCCGGTGAGTTTTTCAGTCTGTGGCACTTGTGGCATCAGAAAATTTGGATAATCAAGTGCGGACGAGCATGCGTGGCACCCGTGGCACGGAGCGTCTGTGGCATCGGTGGCAATGTGTTGATTCGAGACTTTCAGGATATTTTGGATCCTGAGGAGGCGTCTGCGTGTGAGGAGCGTTGGAAGAATCTGTCTGATGAGCTCACTTCAAAAATGTGGGGGATCTTCGATGAGACGGGCATCTTCATTGCATTGTGCCGGCACAGCTTTGTCCTTTTGGTGGCAGACATGGTCAGAAGTGGAGAGCTGTAAGTGATGGCACCGGTGGCACGCATGGCACGCTAACAGCGAGACAGTGCCAAGTATCTTCTCGCTATCGAGAACGCTCTGATGGATGCGTTTGGCAAGGATATCGGCTTTGGTTATGACATTGGGTGTGGCCATGCAAAAACTCTCAAGAACTCCCCACTCGGTCCAAAGGCAAAGGAGCACAATTTCAGGATGCTGGTGGGAGCATTCCATGGGCATGCTCACAACCGTTGGTGCCAGCTCAAATACCTTGCAACCTATGTTGAGGGGATGGGGATCGAGGATCTGGAGGGGTGTGAACGTTTGTTTTCCAAGTCCAATGGGCTTTCCAGGTCTGTTCGGTATGCAAGTGTGTTTCATCGAAAGCAGACTATCAGAGCCTACCTGGCTCATGTGGACACTTTTGATACATATGCGAACCTGAGTAGGTCTTCTGCCATCTGGTGCTAATTAATAACCCAAGCTTTACTTGATAGGCACCTTTTTGGTCAACAACTACAAACAGGCAGTCAGCATCCTCGACACTGAAAAAAGCGTCAAATATGCCATGGCACAGGCAGGTGTGACTGAAGAAATGATGAAGACCCGTTTGGAAGAAGAGAAGACGTACCTGGATGGACTATCGGTGGAACCAGAAGAAGAAACTGATCAAATGGAATACTACCAGCAGCTGGTCAATCTCCAGGATAGAAGGTGTGCCTTTGTACTGACCTGGCCTTCGAAATGAACTCACAGCTTTTGCTGCCACCTGTGCCACTGTTTTCTTCCGTGCCACTCCAACGTTGCTTCTGCTTTCCATCTATGCCACCGATGCCATCCATTCCTGTGGTTTTTCACTGCCAATGCCACCGCAACCTCACCCTGCCACCGGTGCCATCCCATGCTTCGCGTTTTCTCCCATCTACGCCACGGTGCCATCCTTCCTGTGCCTTTTACCTCACCCTGCCACCGATGCCATCTCATGGCTTCTGCTTGGGATCTCCCCTCTATGCCACCGGTGCCATCACCTCTGTGCGTATTCACCGCCAAACTCACCTTGCCACCGATGCCACCTGTGCCACCTGTGCTTTTCCCTCTAGAGAGAAGTTGAAAGACGTCATAGCAGAAGGGTCCACAGCAAATGGGACTGTTCGGAGACATGCGAGGGAAAATCTTGACAGGGCAGTGAGACTGTGCAGGCAACGGAACGTCGATTGTCCATAGAGGTAAGGTGGACAACAGAGGATCCAGAGTGGATTCAGGCTGCAGAGCTGGTCGTCAAGAGACGTTATAGACGAGCGATTGATACCCTCGAGGTCTAGTGGTTAAGCGAATTCTGGAGCTTACTAAGGTCAACCAGTCAGGTCTAGGTCAGTGTTTCTTTCAGTCAGGAACAGTGGACTTAACATCTATTCTTAGCTTACAAACTCAGGACCACATTGCAAAGGCTCTCAAAACTCGATCCAAAGCCATCCGGAACGCCCTGAATCGGTACAATGCAGCTGCCGAAGCGCTTGACCCTCCGGGGCGCCTTCTAACTTGGGCAGAGGTAGTCGACTATACCTTCCTGGCAGACTTCGACCTTCTCCAAAGTCCTGACACTACTTCCTCCATCCGTGCCTGGGCCACACCAGCGGCCGTCAGCTCCTGGACTCATACCACAAACTCCAGCGGGCCAGGGAAGAAATTCCTAGGCTGAACATTGAGATCGCCGATTCGTGACCTATATGAAGGATGAACGGGCCTTTCTTGTTGACCGGGAGTCCGAAATCAGAGCAGAGGATCCCGTATTGGCATTCTTCGTCCGGAAGTATGAAACCGTCGGGTAGGTTTGATGATATCACTCGAAACGGCTCCTAGCAATGAGGAAGAAGCTGGGCGCTGCTTTCACAGGTACCCTTCAACCTGGAATCCGGGTGACGCCACCAGTGCCACCGGTGCCAGGTCGTGAAGAACAAGGGCCAGTGCCACCGACGTCACCTGAAACAACAGAGATGGACATTGATGAGCCACAGGAGGAGAGGAGGATGAAGGATCCCAGACGGATGGCTTCTGGATGATGGATCGAGTGACGAGGATGAGGGACAGATGCTGAGGAGAGGAACTGTCTGCGGTGTTGGAGGGAGTAGCTTCACTAGGAGTTGACAGATAGTCGGACTCATAATATGGTGGCACCGATGGCATTAGGAGCCACTTCATCTAGAAAATAAATGGATATTCTCCTCTGTGTTCTGCAAAGCTCAGATGCCATACACACCACTTATTGCTGAAGGGAAGTTGTCCAACTGATCTTGGGTTTGGATGGGGTGTGGCACCCGTGGCATTCTTTGACGTTCTTTTGGATCCTGTGAAGAAACGGTCCATGGCACTGATGGCATTATTGGAGTAATATTTTCCACCAATCCTCGATCGAAATGGTTTGTGGCACTGAAGGCATGGTTTGTGTAATATTTTCCCCCAGATCCCGGATTGAAATGGTCCGTGGCACTGATGGCATTGTTTGGGTAATATTTTCCTGGATCCGGATCGAAATGGTCATGGCAATGTTCAGGTAATTTCCCCCCTATTCCGGATCGAAACAGTCAGTGACACTGATGGCATTTTTGTTGAGTAAATTTCCCCCTATCCCGGGCAAAACCGTTCGTGGCACCGATGGCACCATTTTTTTACTGATCCTGGGTCAGAAGGTCGGTGGCACATTTTTGGCAACATTTTTTACTGATCCTGGGTCTGAAGGTCTGGTGGCACCGATGGCACACTTTTGGTAATATTTTTTTACTGATCCTGGGTCAGAAAGTCTGGTGGCACCGATGGCACACTTTTGGCAACATTTTTTACTGATCCTGAGTCAGAAAGTCTGGTGGCACCGATGGCACTATTTGGGTAACAAAATTTTACTGATCCAGGGTCAGAAAGTCTGGTGGCACCGATGGCACACTTTTGGTAACAAAATTTTACTGATCCAGGGTCAGAAAGTCTGGTGGCACCGATGGCACACTTTTGGCAACATTTTTTACTGATCCTGGGTCAGAAAGTCTGGTGGCACCGATGGCACTATTTGGGTAACAAAATTTTACTGATCCAGGGTCAGAAAGTCTGGTGGCACCGATGGCACACTTTTGGCAACATTTTTTACTGATCCTGGGTCAGAAAGTCTGGTGGCACCGATGGCACTATTTGGGTAACAAAATTTTACTGATCCTGGGTCAGAAGGTCCGGTGGCACCGATGGCAAACTTTTGGTAACATTTTTTTACTGATCCTGGGTCAGAAGGTCTGGTGGCATCGATGGCACTATTTGGGTAACAAAATTTTACTGATCCCGGGTCGAAATGTCTCGTGGCACCCATGGCACTATTTGGGTAACAAAATTTTACTGACCCTGGGTCAGTGGCCTCATGGCACCCATGGCACGATATCCAGCCCAATTGGCGGTTCTGTGGCACACATGGCAGTTCCGTGGCATATGTGGCATTGTTTGTTCGAAAAAAGCGACCAAACAATAGGGGGTATTTACTGGGTGGCATGGCTGCTCTGCCACCGCTGGGTGCCGCAGCTGCCACCAAACCCGTACGGTGGCCGTGCCACGTCTCGATAACTGTCGACGGGTCTTGGGGGGGTAGACCCGTCGATAGTTATCGAGGGGTGGCGGTATTATCAGGTGCTTCTAGTATTAATTTAATCTTTGTTGTGCACTTGTTTATGAAAAACAAATTTATTGGGGCACACTGCACTGGAGGCATTGGTACAGACTGAGGACAGCAAGGTAATGCATATTGTACCTTGGGAGGAAGGTACATTGTGGTTGCAGATCAGAATTGTGTTATGTCGAAACTAACTGCTTCTCTGACAAAAAACACTTGCCCCTGGCCAAACAGGGCAGCATTGCAGTTGTTGTGGATGTAGATGGTGTGCCATTGGTGAAGGCCAACCACAGCGATGTGCATTGCCTTCTGTGGAAGTGCAACTCGCCACACTCGTTGCCTTCGGACTTTGAACATATTTGAGCTCGAAACTGAACATCATAACTCCGTATTGACCTATTCTTCTTTTGTTCCTTCATTTCCCATTATTCCGTGTTGAATTCCGCACTATTCTCTTCCCTTTTCAACCACCTGTCTCAGTTCAAATCTGCTTCCCACCTCCTCTGTATCCTTCAAGCTCGCTGTCGATGACTGGAGTTGAGATGCAGGGTTAACCCCTCACAATCCATGAATGGGATAGGTCAGGGATGTGAAATAATTCGGTTCTGTTCTATGCAACATTCGGTATTTCATTCTATACTCTTTGCATTTCTCTTGTACTCGGACTTTTACCATTCTCATAGCAATTCCAATGCGACAGGTTGCTTCCAAGATCACTACATGCTCGGATCGCACTTGGGATTGACTTTGAGATGGCCTGGTCACCCACTCTCGACACTGTTGCAGGGCAGCACATCTCCCTATATGTTGAACAATGTGCTCTGAACTATACCCAAACAATCCAATTATCACCCAAATATAACACAAGTCTTTCCAGTATAAGCAAGGATGCCCATGGAAATAAGACAAGTATCAGAAATAGGCTCATCAGAGGAAGCAAGAGCTGAGATCCAGACGAGGGGTAGTCCCTTGTACAGAGCCTAACAATAGGTTGAAGGGAAGGTATAAGATTCCTGCAGAAAGATGAACCTTCACTACAAGATATCACCAGGAATTGGCCTGAGAGATAATTGAGCAATGGAAATAAGATATTTAAGAGCTTCACAGCTATGAAACAAGCAAGTGTTGTGTATGTGGTGATAATTGTGGCCGGAGACATGCAAGAGACCTCAAAGAGGCCAACGATAGACTATTTCCACAAGGATATATGCTCAAAAGCTTATTTCCCAGAGAACCCAATGACGATTTACGACTTGACAATGAGTGACGATGATGAATGATTTGACGATGATTTAAGAAACCACTCGAGCTGGGTGATCGGTTAAATGTACACAACCGGAACACTCTTGAGCAGTATCATGCTAGACTTGCGTCAAATGTTTAATACATTTTTTTCTCAATCCTCGACACGCGCCGCACGCAACCCATTCGGGGTCCACCTATGGCTCCCAGGAAACCCTTCCAGTTAGAATGAGGTATAGCGCGCTAAACCTCATTCTAATTTGAAAGGAATCAGGCAAATTCCCCTATGCTACAATAAAAGCTATGATAAAGCCTTCATAAAGCTGCAATATCTCATGTTTTGAGAGATGGTAGACCCCAGACAACCTCGTCACAATAAAGCTGTAATAAAGGTCACAATAAAGGTGCAACAAAGGTCTTAAGTCACAACAAGGTACCCAACAACAAAAGCTGCCATAAAGCTGCAATAAAATTGCAATAAAGTTGCAAAAAAGGTGTCCCACTCCCATGTGGTTGCAAACCAGAAAGGCTGCAATAAAGCTGCTATAAAGCTGCTATAAAGTCGCAAGAAATCGGGCCCTTCACTCGGTGTTCGGGAAGTTCATATGCCACAATAAAGCTGCAATAAAGTCGTTTTCGAAAAGTTTCCCAAACATATATGCTGCAATAAAGTTGCAATAAATAACATCAATTTCCAAAAGAGGCAATTTGTAGTCTAAGATCCGCGAATCCTCAATTTCGAACAAAGGCGATTTGTAGCCTAAGATTCACGAATACCCGGAGGTGCGCCCTTCCTCCCCTTGACAATTGAACGAGGCTTGGGGCGAGCCTGCTCCAGCTCCTTTGACTTCTCCCTCCCTTTCTCCATCTGCTTCTGCAGTCGCTTCAACTCGGCACCCTTCTTCTTCTTCTTCTTCGGCCTCTCCTCGTTGTCATCACGGTCCCCCTCCGATTTTCGCTTCTTCTCCCGGTTATCGTTAGATCTCCTTCGCTTCCGGGTCTCTCCTCCTCGTCCTCCTCAGGCCTCTTGCGCTTGGGGCCCGAGCCTGAGGAGCGCGTCCCGCCTGACTTTGACTTTGATACTTTGGAGCTTTTGGCAGAGGGCTGCTTCGGTGCTTGCTTGGCTGGCGTCGGTTTCTTGGATGGACCAGTTTTTTTGGCAGGAGCTGGAGCTGGTTCGTCCCCGTCCTTGCTGCCGTCACTGTCATGCTCGTCCTCTTCGTCCGATCCCGAGTCTTCACCTCGAAGGTAGACCCTCTTCTTCTTCACGTGCGATTGGCCCTTGTCGCTCCTTTGCTGCCGAACCTTCTCCACCCGCTTTCCGGACCTTACCATCTCCTCGAACTCTTCCTCGATCTCTTGTTGTTGCTTCTTCGACAGCTTCACCCACTTGCATGACCCGTCCATAAGGTCGTTATAAAGCTTCTGCAAATTCCCGATTGTTGTCTGCCTTGACATCCGCTTGAAATCCACGCCGTATGGCCACGTTAGAAGGCCAACGCCCCATCGCTGAACGATCACCTGGATATAACGCTTGAAGTTCATGGCAATATTGGGTTTTCCAGTAATTAACTCTGTATCAGGATACATCAAACATAGTACTGTGCCTTTATGGACTGTACCGTACAAAGACCCGTCCGAATCTTTTCTCCACAGGGTTTCTGCCATTCAGCCAAAGTGAATGGAAGTAGGCCTCCTACTCAAAATCAGTAACCAATACACATCTCTGAAATCGAATTCGTACCCCTCTTCTGGGTCACAGACCACATCTCAAAGAGCACCAGGACGTCTGCGGGAGTCTTGTGGAAAACTTCCGCGAAAAACTTAAGAGCACCCAAGGATTCAATGGCGGCAGGGACATGGGTGTCATGGAGGTCTCCTTTGACAAACATCCCAAAACCGATCATATTATTCCTGGTGGCCATGTCGGTTATCTACAATAACGGTGAGAGGAATGTCCCTAGAAAAGAACGAACAAAAGTCGTACCTCGCGAGTCAAGCTGTCAATGGTCCACTTCGCATCCGCAGCCACAGCCTGATTACTTCCCCGAACTCCCACCGACCTGAGCGCCTTCTTCTTATCGAGTGCCTCCCGCATATCATTGATTTCTTCCTCAGTGTAGGGCTCCTTCAAGGTGGGGTCGGACTTCATCATGGCCTTCACTTCTTTCATCCGATACTTGCTGCTGATCACACGATCTGAAGGTATTTCAAGGTTAGCCGATATAAATAATAATTTGCTGGCGGTCACCTTCATTCAAATCTTTCATAACCAAGGACACGAGCGCATTGTAGCTGCTGGTTTTACGGGGCTGCGAGTATTTGGACCCGGCCTTCATCCTGTGCCTCACTTCCTTGATGTTGATGTCGTGCGTCTTCGATAGAACCTCCACCTGTGCCTCCTCTTCGCGATGCAGCTTTAAGAGGTCCATCGCAAGAGCGCGATTGCGCTTCGACTTGCTCTCGAGTTTTTTGCGTTGGGTCGCGCGAACATTAGGGCCAACAGGCTTCTTCTTCTGCACACGGAACTGAACAAGGGCTGCGGTGGGGTTTCGGGAGCGGTGGGTAGTTGGGAGCCCATTGAGGGTGTCCTCGTCCACCCAATCACCATCGTCGTCCTCACCCGAGGCAGGAGCAGCGGCACCACCAGATGCAGCAGGAGCAGCACCACTATCCGAGGCAGGAGCGGCTGCACCACCAGATACCTCCCCCGCGCCACCACCACCCAAAGCAGGAGCAGCGGTACCACCACCACCCGAGGCAGGAGCGGCTGCACCACCAGATGCCTCCCCCGTGCCACCACCACCAATGCAGGAGCAGCGGCACCACCACCACCTGAGGCAGGAGCTCCCTTGCCCGCACCACCACTGCCAGAGGTCGGGGCAGCGGCACCACCAGACGCAGCGGCAGCAGCAGTGGCTCCCTCGCCCGTGCCACCACCGCCCACGGCAGGAGCAGCACCACCGCTCGAGGCAGTATCTCCATGGCCATCTAAAGGAGGGCCGCCCAAGAGGGAAATAGACGAAAAAAAAGGTCCAGAGTCCGAGCAAGAAAAGTGATCACCCTCGCGTTGCGAGATGACCTGAGCATCTCAAAATCCTCCTGGTGCGCCCTACCCTTCCCTTTTCAATATCCCATTGCCCCGAGCATCCTCCTGGGGTGCCTTACCCTTCCCCTTCCGGCCCGTCGACAACACCCTGCCGCTGGAAATGGCCGCCCACATCTCCTGGACACTATTCACCACCGTGACCGCCTCGTAGTCCCCCATCTCATCCATCATCAGCTTCCTGAATGGAAGATACAAATTTTGAGTTAGGTAGGGCCGCAAAAAAAGGAGAGGACACACATGTCTTTGTAAATCATTTTGGAGAATTTATTATAAAAAAACTCGCTCCCCCCGGAGCAGCAGAGTGAGAGCTACCCGGATCTCCTGGCGATGCACCCAATGTGGAGAGGTGCTGAGTGGGGGGCGGACCAAAGGAGCAGTGGCATGCGACGCATGGGAGCCTGATGCGGCCGTGCGCAATGTTGGGGGTGTGCGATCCCAAAGCGACAGTGTGCAAGGCGGGCATGAGCAGCGCGGGGGGACACAAACCTGACGAAGCAGCTCCGGGCGAGGAGGGGGCATACGAAGCTCCACGTGAAGCAGCATCAGCATTTGTCGGGGAGGCCTGCGAAGCCGGTGGCAGCAATGAGGGGGCATGTGAAGCTGGACGTGAAGCTGGACGTGCGGTCGGACGCACAGCGGGAGCTAGCGAAGTGCGTCCGTTAGAGGCAGAGGGGACATTCGAAGCCGGGGCCTGTGTTGTGGATGGCACCGATACAGGCACGAATCAAGCAGGAGCACGACGGCGTAGTGGCGGTCCACCTTCGCCAAGCCCCTCAATTTCGAGGAGTGGATGCTGGCGATGGTGGGGACGAGCAGGAGAGGTTGGGGTCGTGGCTCGGTACTCGTTCGCCGACACGGGCGAATCTTCAATTTCGATGACCTGGGCGCCAAGGGATGGAGACCGGCAGGGATTGCTAGTGGCCATGGGTTTGGTAGCAGTAGACCTCGCTCGTAAAGCGGAAGATGCTGCCGATGACGTGGACGAGTCGGACAGGGAGGATTCAGAAGTTACTGAAGCAGACAAAATAGGCCCCATTGACCCGAGATGAGGGGGCACAGGCCTAGCAGGGGGTGTCGAGTCAGGCGGCGGAGTGTTGTCCCTGTAAAGGGGGAGAGTGTACGAATTCTCCGGCGAGTCTGCACGCTTCACTCGATGACATTTGGGGGTGGTGCTTGTACCATACTTCACAGAAGTGGCCTCGCGCTTGATGGACCTGGGCTCGCGCTTGACGGCGGAGGATGCCCCACGCTTGACGAGGGTGCTGTCGACGCTGGTGAATTTGAAGCCCCCACCCTTCTTGACAACGCTAGGGGAGTTGTATAACCTCCTCGATGCCTTGTTGTCCACAGGCTCGAGGAGGGGATGATACTGGTGATGATGTTCACAGTATTCATGACAATGGTCCCCAGCGGCGATTATTGTGACAAAGCAGCGGTTGGGACGACGGGGTGAGGCGGTGGGCTCCAGGTGTTCATCTTCAGAATCAGGCACTGGGAAACCCTCTGTCGCAGTCACTGTTCGGGTTCTCGAAATGTACCATATCACTCATGCGAGATGCCCTCACGTCGCTATCCAGTCATTTGTCAAGACATTGTGTGATCTTTACGAGGTGTGTGGTATTTTGATGGAAGGCTATTTTCGTTCATGTGTCAATATCGTAGACCCCATATCTACCATACCTACGAAAGCAATTTTCACTGTGCTATGACCTCTACCTGGACCTCCGAAAAAAAGCAGAAAATATGGTTTTGGCGAGCCTGGGGCGGGATTCGTTTGCGTGGCGCCTCAAGCATGCGTGCCCATCTTGCATGTATAAGCTGGAGGGCAGGGACAAACTCATCTTTGATATTTTGGTTACTATGGATGGTAACAACTCATTGAAGCAGGTGCTCCGTCGAGAGAGGGTGGAATCAGATGGGGATATAGGAACAGATGCCAGCTTTGCGGTTGGGGAGTCAAAGGAGCATGCAGATAGTCGAGATGCGGGGACGGATATTATCTGGATAGGGAGAAGGTGAATGAGTGGTCAAAGCACCGTATTGCAGAGATGTTTCCGATGGAGCCGGTGGAGGTATGATCTGCCATTCTTTGTTTAATCTTTCTGACAAATAATTTGTTTAGGGCGAGGAACCCAATCTGTGTGCTGACCGTTGGAAGAACATGATCGAGGATATTACGGCAAAAATGTGGGGCATCTTTGATGAGACAGGAATCTTTCTTTGTCTTTGCCGTCACGGATTTGTGCTGGTGATATGTGACATGATAAAGAGTGGGGAATTGTGAGTTTCCTTCCAACTTTTTTATTTTGAGACTTGACGGCATTCAGATCAAAGTACCCGTTGGCAGTGAACGACTGCCTGATCCAGCACTTAGGCCAGAACATTGGTAATGGCTATGACGTCGGATGTGATTTCCAGACAACCATCAAGAAGAGTCCCCTTGCAGCTCGTGCAAGACAATGTAATTTCCGGTGCCTGGTGGGTGCATTCCACGGTCATGCGCACAACCAACTCTGCCAACTCTGCATGCTGGCCACATATGTCTTGGGCCTCGGGTGCGAAGATTTGGGAGGGTGTGAACGATTTTTTCAGGGTCGAATGCACTAGCAAAGTCCTGCCGATATGCAAGTCGGTTTCACTGCCAGCAAGAAATCACTTTGTATGTAAAGCATCATGACAGTTCACATACATACGCAAATCTCAGTAAGCATGAAAATGTTGGTATAACATGAAGGCTAACTTGAGCTATTATCAGGTAAATTCATTGAGGGAAACTATAAGCAAGCAGTGGATAGATTGAGAAAAGAAGACTTGCTTCTTCGATGGATGGATCAGGAAGACATTACTAGCTTTGACACTTTCCGCATTTGGCTTGAGGAGGAGAAAGAGTTTCTGCTCAGTCTGAAGGCAGGCTCAAAGGATCAGACAGAGACCTTAGAGATGGAATATGTTCAGAAGTTGGTGAATCTGGATGCGAGCCGGTCAGTTTCCCTGTTTTGATGGACTGGGATGCTAATTCCTTTTCAGCGCACAATATTTGGTGGTTTCGACAGAAGCAAGAAAGACTAAAGCCGATGATGCCTCATATACACCCACCGGTGCCTCTAAGGCGGAACGTGCTCGACATCATGCTAAAGAAAAATTGGACCGGGATCTGGATGTCGTACAGGAGCTGGAGGAAAAACTCGAGATCTCTGAACGGTGGACAACAGACTCACCGAAGTAGATGACGACTGTGGCAGAGATCAAACAGAAGAAGTACCAG
>WIQG01000262.1:0-212781 GCA_014925785.1 Mycena galopus ATCC 62051
TCGCAGGCCCACTAGAAGGCGAGGAAAATTGGGTGTGGTTGCGAGCCAAGGCCGGGGTAGAATTTGAAAGAATATGACGCGCGATCCGCTGGAAAATCGAGCCGCGATGACTGGAGAAAGCCTCGAGACCTCTTAAACGTTCGACACGATGTAAGTATAATAAGCCAGACACGATCTCTGATCAAGGACGCGGCCACGTACGCCATCATTCCACTCCCGGCGTACCTTTAATAACTGGGAACAAGAGCGATAGTCGGTGACCCGGTGGTTGACCACAAAGCGTAATGAGGAGATATTCTGCATAATCTCCCTATTTCGGTGCGCGAGACGGGATGCTGGGCGAACGGCTCGAGTCCGAAGTAAATTGAAGCCAGCAAAATGCCCGAGAACCGAGGGACCAGCGGTATGGACTCGCAGAGGATCGAGGAACTCGCTGAATGCCAGTGAGACGAAGCAAGAGCCATTTGATCGGAGCCACCGGATCATTGAATCAACACAGCCTCAACCCTCTCTTCCTCACACCGCCGTGGCCACTGGCCACGGCGTTACTTGTCCTCATCCACCAACGGGGTTTGTCGCCCGCTTCCTCCCACGGCTCCCTTGTGGCGAGCGCGTCGAACCAGGCACCTGTACGTGTCTTGGTTTCGTCCCACCTGCTGTCCCACTTGCACCATGCCGGTGCGTCTCTCCTCGCGGCACTTTGTGCTTCAGGTTCGCTTCCTGACGCTGTCGTAGACGTCCCTGATCCTTGTCCATTCGTACGTCCACGCCTGTGACATCAGAAGGGGCTGATCTGCGATGGGCCGCATCCTGCCTCCAACCAGGCATTAATCTATTTCGCCATACCTACCTCTTCACGCCCCAATTCCTCGCCCCAAATTTGTTACCATCGCGGCCCTCGTGTTGTACTCGGCCGCCGACCGCATCCGCATCTCGGTCTGGGCCACACGGCGTCTGGCATAAAGTATCACCAACGGCGTCATCCGGCCCTGTTTCAACTCGTTCGTGCCCCTGGGACTTGCAGAATCGCACTTCACACTGGCACGCCGGTGCTCACATCTATGTCACTCGCGCTTACCTTTTTTAGATCCCGTGGTTGATACACTTCTCTTTCGCAATGGAATCGCTCGCGAGTGTTACGACCGTAGGACGACGACGGCCTGCTGCCCAACACTCGCCAGCCACCTAGAGATTGCCACCCCGATCCGCTGCGCTCCCATGGGTCCCTTTTGAAACTTGTAGCCTCCCTGAACGTCCTGGCTATCCACTGGGCTGCCCTCCATCTCCTTCCGCAACCTAGCGGCATCGCCTTCCATGTACATGGTAGTGGTGCTTTCCGTACTGCCTCCGCTCCGCTGCGTCGTGGTTTCATCTCGCGTCCAGAGAGTGCAGCTCGCCCCTCGCATCCATGACCCGGCGTCTTTTGTTCGAGCACTAGAGTGCCGATCACCTGTATCCCCGCCTCACTCATCCTGCTCTTAGTCCTCCTGCCGCATCTCCCGGCCTCCGTTCTCCCCGCGTGTTCATGTCTATCTCGTCCTCAGGCGGGATGGATGTTTGACCTCGTTTGCTCACTCGTACCTGCAACGGGCGGCGGTACCATCCGCATCTGCAATGGTAGACAGAAGCCGAGGGAGTATCCAGACCAGACCCAGCTTTGAATCTCTCCACACTGCCCCGTTGTACTCGCCCAGTAGCGGAGTTATCTCGTCCTTATCTCTGGAGTCGTCTCAGTGATCCCGCGGGGGTCTGTCTTTCAGATTCGAGACTCGGGCGGCCCGCAATTTGTTTGAATTCTCTTTCACACCCGCCACACGCCTGATCCCTGCTCACCAACTTGTATCGGGAGATCCTCATCGATGCTGCCATATTGGGCAATTCTCTCGGGGATATTACTTATATCTTAAGCAGATGCACTGATGTGCATCTGTTTACATTCTTCTTTTTCTCCGCGGACCGCTAATCCCGAGGATAAACCTTTTTGTTTTCGACAGAGCGCCCACAGGTGCTCAGCGAGCACTCAGCATTAGGTGATCATTCCACTGGTTGCCTCAGATGCCCTCATTTCGTATGCGCCTGTTTATATTCTTCCATTTTTCTCGCTATCCGGCGGACGCTTCCGTAGGTGCATCCAATTACCCCTTTTATTTTCAGGGTTCTCCTGCTGACTGGTGCATCAGAAAACAACTTCGAGCGAGGGAACACGCCCATCAGCCGCTCAATGACCGTTCAATTGAAGGAAGGGTCTCCTTCGACCTCTTCCGTTCGTTCACACCCTCATCATCTCCTCCCGAATCCCGCCACGTTTGTCGAGGTCTATGCACTCTCACATTCTTTCCGCAACATGCTACACCCAATGTTTATTTATTATCACGGCCAGACCTTTTTCCAAAATTCAACGGACACCAGTTTCCCCGTCTTTCATGGGCGCTTTTAGCATGGCTCAAGCCGAGCATTGTGATGCTGCTGATGTCCGCTCCATTTGGGGCTTAAGTGTGCCACCGCACACCCTGCTTTCGGACCTTGTGACCTTGTGGCACAAGCTCACAAGGTCAAAGTGCAAGAAAAGCCCTCGGAAAAATGCATAAAGAAGAGACAAGAGGGTTGTGAGGATTGTGAGGAGTCCTCTCAAAATTCATGGCAACCGTGCCGTACCCAGACACATTTCAATTTTCACAATTCACGCCCCCCGGCTAGAGTCAAACGAGGGTCTTGTGAAAATCTCGACTGACTTTGCAGTCTTGCGGTCTTGCAGCACTTTGGCTGTGGCTTGCGATCTTGTTGGGTCTTGTGAGATCTTCTACAAGACCACAAGATTTTTGTAGAAAGTCTGATGTACGTGCCTGTTCTCGATACCGATTGCGATCTTCTGCAAGTTTCTCGAGACGCGTCCGGAAGTCCCCGCGTTCCACTTCCAGATTGGCCTCGAGTTCCCGGACTCTCGCTTGAAGGCATTTATTAATCGAGGTTTCAGAAGTTTCGAGTGCGGCAGGGTGGGGTTTGAAGTCGATCTCTTGAATCTGCTCAACCTTGGGACTAATGGTGCAGGGAGGGGACACAGGAACTGCTAGAATAATCAACTGGGCATTGGAAAATGTGGAATTTGAATTACCGTGCATGCTCTGTTCAGCATCGTGATAAACTTGTGCAACAAATTCTTGAGATGTAGACTGGGAGTCCAACGCTCCCAGGGGCATACAGGCTGGAGCAAGGTTTGCTGAGATGGTAAGTTTAAAATTCAGAAACTTACTGCACTGTAATTTCCTGGTGCGTAGAGGGCCGCGCTGTCCGCCGGGGTGGAGACTCAGAAGCAGCATAGGTGGTGCGCGTGTCGCGCTCCTCGCGTCGCAGCATTGTCCGGAGCATTTCATCCTCTTGGCTGGGCTCGGGCTCATAAAGCTCGCCATCCGATCCATGTTCTGATGAGTGCTGGAGGAACTCGCTGTTGTAGTTCGCTTTGAGTCGATCCCAATCAGTCATGACGGCGTGGAATCAAAAGTCATTACGTGCGGAATGCGTGCTACTCAAAAAGGCAATGAAGACCCCGGAGTCCCATCACGTGCGTTGGGGGGTCCATATCCGGAAATCCGGTTTTAGCCACCCCTTGGTCCCACTTCATGCTTCTTGCGTCGACGAGTCACCTTGGCTTCTTTCTCCAGGTCATATGATCATAGCATATAGTAACGGCTACCGAACTTGGTTCTGGGTCTTTCCTTTATGACCGCCAACTTGCTGCTGGTCATGAAAAAACTTGAAAACGTATAGAGTCTCAGGTTGCTGCCAAGTTGGTGAGTCGGAAAGGGGACGGCCTGAGAATTATTTCTGCTTGTTTTCCATGCAAATCGATGCAGAAACTCGCTTCCGAATTCTACATTGTTTTGATGATCACCGCAGGTCCGCCGATACTGTGGCGAGCCCCGTGCGTTGCGTCCTGCACCTTGATTTTTGGGCAATCCATGCGATGCTAAAACAAAGAGACAAGCAGATTTTTGCATCCCACTCCGAAGTTGGATCACACCTCTCAAGTTGTGTGCGCAACTTGAGAACTTTGGTGGCAAAGACCACGACCAGGGAGCTAGCAGCGCACGCCAGTGGGAAATCCCATCTTCGACAGCTTAGCCGAGTGTCTAGGCGCCCTAGACACTCGGCTAAGCTGTCTAGGCGTTTGCCCGGCCGCCTCAGCGAACCGAGATTTTTGATGTCTAGGCCCATCGAGGGGCCGGCTGAATGCAGTGAGGCGTTGCTAGCCCGGCTCGGCAGGACTAGAATTTGGCATGCCGAGAGACCGGCTGAATGCAGTGCTTGCTTTAGCTTGGTCTTAACTTTTATTTTGAGCTAGGATAACTTGCTCGGGCGGTTACGCAAACCGTCCACCGCGAGGCAAGAACGCTGTGGGTGTTCTGCTGACATGCAGAGCAGCGCGCAGATCAGTTGATCAAGACAAGGTCGGTTCCAGTAGTCAGTTTACCTTCTCCTCGAAGTGCATCATTATCCAGTTCACTGATTCGCGCCCTACATTCAACTTGCCAAGTCTCACCACATAGCACTGCAATCTCGAGAACACGGCCGTATTCTCGCGCACAACAGATTCATCGTGTCACACTCCGTACTGATACTTGAAAGAATATTGGACTATATCTACACCCTCCCCACTTTCGCATTCCTCATCAGCTGTCTCACCTGCGTCATCCTTCGTATTTCTGGGCATCAAATCCACTCAGTGGACGCGCGGTGTCTGTCTTTCGAAGCAGTGGTGTGACTGGTGCGCGGATTGCCAAAGGAAGCGTCCATTGCGGGCCAATTATGCCCAGCCAACTTCTCTGGACGGCCCTTCGGAGCAATGGTTTGAGTGGTGCGTGGATGGTCAAGTGGCCCATTGCTCGCTAAATATGCCCATCCAACTTCTCTGGTACGTATTCGGAAGGCTGAATAATATCTTCCCACCCAACCTATCGCCGCGGCTTCAACCGCTGCCCTAAAAATTCAAAGAGGCTGGGCTCGGTGCTCCTGATGCCCTCGCGGGAGCTTCTTTGGTTCGACACGGCGGTGATATTTTCCTCATGCTGCGGCGATTATGGGATCACTGCATTCACGCAACGTAAATATAACTAGTATAAATCCCCACCGTCCACGTCCTTCCTCACCCAACAGGTCCTGCTATTGTGTCTTCCAGTGCACTCTCCTCGAAATGTTGTTCTTGACCCTATTAGCCTTTTTGCTCGCTTCTGCCGATGGACTAGTTTCTGGGAGTCCCGGTGCTGTTACCGTTAAATACGACGACTGCGACACTTCCGACGCGAAGATGGATTTGCCGCCAAATCAGACCGCCCTAGTTGCGCCCACTACGAACCCGCTCTTCGTCCTGCTGGGCGTCGGCATCCAGAACTACACTTGCTCCGGGACGGCCTTCACGTACGGGGTATTTTCCTCTGCAGACCTCGCACTGACCTAAATGTTACGTCCCCAGCTCGATCGGCGCGGTTGCCTCGCTCTTCGATATTTCATGCTTGGTGGACACTCCAACATTCGCGACAGTCCAGCAAACTGCATTCAACATCTGGACGGATGCCCCCCAAGACGTGCCAGCTACTTCCATCGGGCCCCTTGTCGGGGCCCCGCATCTCGACGGTGTACGTCGAATCGTCTCCCTGTTCCAGGGCGTGGTGAATGAGCCTTTGGTTCTCAGTTCCACTACTTCGTGACTTCCCCTTCTGGAACCGGCCTCTCTCCCGAGTGGGACTTCACTTCCACCACGGGGAACGCCACTGCGTTCGTGCTCGGCGCCAAAGTTGGAGATATCCTCGCACCGGCGGACCCGGCGACCAACATCGATTGGCTCTCGCTCGTCGCCGTGAAGGGCGCTCTTGCTTCCCAAATCTTCCGCATTGACACCGTGGGCGGGCAGCCCCCCACTTCGGTAAGACCTCGTTTCTTGGTCGATTTTGAGGGCTGATTTGATCCGTTGTTCAAGTGTAATGTGACCGGCCAACAGATCTCAGTTAAATACACGTCCAAGTACTTTTTGTACTAAACCCCAAAGTTACCACGTACCAGTAGCTGATCTGCCTTCCCTCTGATTGACCAATTATATTTGTTTGTTTGTCCATCTGAAGCGGTAACTCCGCGGTGGGTCTCGCACATTGCACATGCCGACAAGAGAAATTATAGACATTGCGCAGAAATCTGCTAAAGTCATGTCTACTGACTATGTGGTTCAAACTGAATCCAAAAGTGTATCAACCGAACATCACGACCACTGCGACCTCCCCACTGAAATACTCTCTCTCATGAGAGGTATTCGATCGAACAGTCGTAACCCCCAAATCCATCCCTGCAAATCAAGTTAGCTCTCCGGGATCACACAGATCGACCCTCGCAGAAATAAACTCGCGACAGGGAAGAAGACGTCATTGAAAACAAAAGAACGTACCCATTGATGTTGCACCACGAATCGGGCGTCGCAATGACAGCCAAGAGATTATCGACATACGTCTGAATGTCTACGCCTCCGCAGTTCTTCGTACTAAATCGGAGTCAGCGTTCAAAGGCAGTGGAAAGAAGTATGGGTGAAGGAGCGGAGAATGGCGGAATGCTCACCTCGAGGCGCCGTAGAACGAGGTCAGGAACGTGGGGTCCGCTGGGTTGGTCGCATCGTCAGCATTCGTCGTTCGCCCCAATGAGGGAATCAAGTAAAACGCATAAAGAAACAGGAAGATAGGATCCAGAAGAACAACAAATCCTCACCGACGTCAACACGCGCCTCAAAGTCCTCGATCAACGCGTTTATAGATGACCAGCGGGTCGTGCATGTCGTTTCTGCCTGTCTGGATTTGGGAAGGGCAGCAGCCAGAGTGAAGATCAATGGGAGGAAGGAGAGGGATTTCATAGCGCTGTTGAGAGGGGATGCTGGGTGCCCAGTTATACGAAAAGTATTCGCTTTTATGCGTTAAATAAGCGTCTGCCAAGTAACGCCAAGAGCCGCTCCCGGGAACCAACGTCACCATCAAAATGAGTCAGTATGCTCGGTGATGCGAGATGATTTAGAATAATTCCACTCGACGAAATTTCTGAGCAAAGCATGGTATTGAGCATCTGGAGAGGAGTAGAAGAGGTACAGTGAAATCCATCTTGCTTTTCTTTCACCACAACCACATGTCGTTAGGGAATCTGGGAATTCTGAGTCTGTTCCCACTGTCGTGCCGCTTGACATTGCCAAGGCTTTAACTTGGCTTGGACTGGGCGAAGTTTCAAGGCGATCACCGGGGCCGAGGAAGTCCGTATTTGGGCGGTATTACAAGTTCCTCAGCGTCAGCGCTCTCTTGGCGTCACGGAGGGGGAGGCGGAGGAGAATAATGTACTAATGCAGAGCTCGACGTCCCAACGAGGAAGGTACTGTACCTACATGCAACCGGGCCATAGTTGTACGCTGCAGTCACAAACGGCCCTATCCCTGTTGTAGGCTACCAATTATCAAGTCAGAATGATTAAAATTCACTGCACAAGAAGTGAGTCATTTTAAAAGTTTCTCAGGAAGCTCACGTAAATTTCGTTGTTTCTTGACTGCAGTCTCCAGCGCAAGTACGCAGGTCCGGGTTTGAGGGCCGGTCCTAGGCTCAAATTTTCGAAGCCCGAACCCTGAGCCTGCATGAGGCCCGACGTCGGGCTTGGCTTGGCCTGAACGAGGGCTTCGGGCCAGGCCCTCAACATCACTAGTCATAAATATCTCATTGTGGTTGCCTACCCCGGAACACAGTGTATGTCACCTGGTTTCATGTCGTTGTGAGCACTGAGTACCCTTGTGCACGGCCCTCAAGCCCGGGAAGTCTGGAATACCGAAATTTCCGCCCACTCTGGATTTGCTCTGGATTGGACTTTTAAGATTCTGACCAGTAAATACAATTGACATACCGCACCCCCCAAACTTCTGCCCAGTCCCACGTGCCTCACCTCTAACTACCTCAATCATAATTTTAGCGCAAAAACTCGCAACGCTAGACATTCCGTTTGAACTTTGTGGCGATCAATCTTGTGGATGATCGAACTGTCACCAAGGCCGCTTAGCTGCATCAAATTCCCACGATTATGCCCGTGACTCACACCCGGCAATCAGCTGCCCGCTACCTCCCAACGCCCACCGCGGCTGTAGCCGATCCTCACCGTAGCCTGCCGCCGCCGCCTTCCGACATCGCTCGATGAAGTCCTGCGACCCCAAGGACTGCCGTCGGAAAGCTGTATAGCAAGGTCCGCATGATTCGAGATACTGTATGCTTACTTTTTCTTCGTATTTTTTCTTACTCACTGAGTCCTGTTCTATTTCGTGAATGCACAGGCTGCGGATTTGGCTATTAGTTTGTCTAGAAGCAGGCTCTTATCGGACCCTGCCGCGAAGATGGAGGAGCCAGGTGGGCTCATCTGAGGTGCGTCGTGCGTTAACGCGTGTAGTGTTCTCGCAGTGGTTCCGTGTGCTCCCCTTTTCGGTTCTTCATTGTGCGCCATGCGCGTCCCTTCCGCCACGCATCCTTGTCAGCACTCGACGATCGAGCCCGCACAACTGTCCCCTCCTTAGCCAGCAAGGCCCCAGTACGCACCTCGGCCGTCTTCCGCAGCGCTGGCGCCTGTATCTCCTGCGCCACTCATCGCCCCTCCTCCACACCGTCGACGCCGATCACGCTGGAGCGTGGTAGATGATCTGCGTTTCACTTAACAGCGCCGCTTGCTGTAGCGTGACGGCCTCACCGTTGCATGATAAAATCCCGACCCCAACGCGATCGCCGAATGCGGACGAATCACCGCGCACAGAAGATACACGAAGCAAAGCCAACGCGACGCACCGAGACAGGAACAACATCACGGAACAGCAGAACCGCCAGCCCAGCCCCAGCCCGAACCTCAGCCCGCTGCACGGGCGCTATAGTACGCTCCACCCGGTGCTCTCTCTAGCCCCCTCCAGTGCCACCAGCCACACGCGCACCACAGGATACTGCTGTTTCTAGCCGTCCACGTCGCCTCCATCGACTCCTCGTGCACGGCGACCCCTTTTGGCGGTATACCGCCCTCACTGCTTGAAGCACGCACAACCAGGGCTCCACGGCACTGCCGTCACCATCTCCTGCTTCTGCAGTGCGCGCCATGGCTGTTTCTCATCGCCCGCACTGTTTTGCCTCCTCGCGCGCCATGTGCCTATCCGGCAATCAGGACTCTCCCCCGCCCCTCCCCGCATCCCCAACATGACGCAGATCACCCCCGACGTGCTCAACACATGGGGCCCTCCCCATCGCCCGCACCACGTTGATCGCCTTCCGGCGCGCCGCTACTGTTTCCAGCGCTTCACTGCCTCCGCTCCAAGCCACCTCCCGTCCGACACCGGGGTGCAGCAGCAAATGCGGCGGGCGTTCCCCCTTCACCGCACTGCCTTCATCGCCTCCACCCGCGTGCCCAGGCATCCTGTGTGCCGACACCGGCCTCCGCTCGCAAGCTTGACTTCTCGCGTGCTACCAACTCGACATGACAGATGACACCACAATGCCAGCCGGATTCACACCCGCGCGCGAATTAGTCACCTTTTCTCCGTCGCAGACCAAGCAGGTGGCCAAAACGGTGAACCCACGGATCCGCGGCCGATTCAAGTTTTCAGCCGATTAGATTGTCCGAGCTGTGGCGCGAATATGGGGCGCTGATCTTCAACCTTGACATGTTCCTCGAATGGTGAGCGTCCATAGAAAACAGCTATACCCTTTTTTAGTATTTGTGCTCCCATTCCTGGGCCATTATGGACGGCAGTCTTCCACTCGAACACATGCATTGCCGTTACACCGAATACTTTCTTTAAATCGGAAGGTGAAATGGCCAATCATGCACTTCTATCATTCTAAGCAGACAGCATGCACCCAGATTTGCCGACAACCTAATATCATTATCCAGCTGCGCGGAAAAAAGTGCCCCCGATGCACTGTCCTTGGTATTGGTCGGGGCGCTAAGGCACGTGCAACCGGGAGTACCGCCAATCCTGAATCTTAGAGTCCCCCAGTGCACGACAACCTCTAAGGTTTGGAACATACGAATTCCAATCATTTGTCCCACAACATTGGACAGATATCCATAATGTTGTGAATTCGCGTTTCTTCATCAAGAAATTAAAAGGTGGAGGGCCCGCAAACTTTGCCAACGTTGCGTTCCCTAGGCAGGACTGTGTCGTTCACATGCCGTAAATATTGGGCGATTAAGATTTGTTCGAGACAAATACAACGCCGCAGAATTCTGCCTTCAAAGCCTGCGAGAATAATGCACATTATTTTCAACAGTCCTTTTTTGTGCGCGAGGATAACACCCTCCCCCAGTCGGCCGACGTACCGCATACGGTACGAAGATTTTGTCCCGGAATACGGCCACAGTGCGGCTACGTTACGGTAAGTCAAAGATGACTTGATTGTCAAACGGTACGCTATGTGCCAGTTACGGCCATATACGGCTACGGTATGGCACCCAAGGGCGTACTCAACATAAAGCGGGGAAAAATGAAATTCATCAATACACACCATCATGGAACACATGGGGAAGTTTGTTGTGTTGAACTCTTGGTGCAAAGTTGGCCTACAAAGAATGAGCAACGGCCCAGAGCCGCGACGCGAACATTCCAAAAAAAAGAAGTAGCTAAAAATCAGTTTGCCACCCCACAGCGCTGGCGGTGCAGCATTTCATCCGAGGGCAGTTTTTCGCATCATGCACGGTCCACATACGGCCCCTCTCCGTCCACGTATGGTCACGGTCAACTTGGTATCCCGACTGCCGTACGTAACCGTAGGTTTAGGCTCGGGGTGATAAGCTGGAGTTGCTATTCTGACTTGCCGGTGGCCTGCCACGCTCAAATCGGCATAGCCTTCATTGCGATTACCAGTTGAACGCAGGGAAAGCTAGTCGGATGACTCCAAGTCTTGCCAGTAACGCCCAAATTGGCATAGCCTTCATTGCGATTTCCAGTCGAACGCAGGGAAAACTAGTCGGATGACTCCAAGTTGAGCTGGCAGGCAGGAAGTATGATCGAGGCCGGGATTTCCAACGTCTCACAAGTATGCCCCCCCAATGTCAGCGACGGGACGAATGTTCTAGACGAGATTCCCGTTGACTTGGTGGCGAATCTCGGATCCCCTCTTCCTCCATTGCATGCACGGGTCCACCGGCGTTGTCCACGCATGTGCACAAAGCTTTATCCCCCGCACGATGTCTCATTTCATATCCGAGGACATCGCCCCTCACACTCGGCAGATGAATAATGGGCCTGCATTGGCGTAGTCCGGGCAGTCACTTGGCAAAATGAACCATCGCCATTTCTAATTTTTTTCTAATTTTCAGTGCCTTCTTCAACGTCATGCATGCGCGGATCGTCTTTGGCAGGCGAGCATGGGCCTGCATTGACGCAGTCCGGGCAGTCACTTGCCAAAATGAACAATCGCCAAGACAGTGAAGGCCGCGGTCGACCTCTGAACATCGGAGCCAGTGAACAATTGAAATGACCCTGTGAACCTTTGGTCGTGACGCTACTGTACTTCTGATACTGATTGTCTTCCATTCATAGAAGCCCTTTTCGTGTCAGCGCCACTTGAAACCTTGCTCACGTCTACAGGTGGCAGCTAGCTCGGCTTCCCTCTCGTCTACCACTAGATAAACCTCTTCTTCGACGGCAGGGAACCTTTGACAAGGCGATTCGACCTCGTCAAGCCATGCATTTCTCCAGCTACCCCTTGCTTTCGCTCGTATTCCCAATCGCATGTGTGGCCACTCTCTATGAAACGTTTCAAGATATCCCTCGGTCCACTTTCGATTTCGTGATTGTGGGAGGTTCGCTCTCTTTTGGGTCATCAGGCTAGGCGCTGACTGCATTTAGCCGGGGCTGCAGGTAGCGTCCTTGCGAACCGCCTCTCAGAGAATCCAGCCACGTCGGTTCTCCTCCTCGAGGCCGGGCCCTCGTAAGTCCTTTGAAATTTTCCGGTATTCTTTTCTGAGATCTCGGCTCAGAAATGTCGGTGTCCTCGACAGCATCATTCCCGTGTTCTCTGAGCAGCTTAACCCGAATACACCTTACGACTGGAACTACACGACTACTCCTCAACCAGGTTTCAACGGCAGAAGTATCAACTACCGTTAGTTTCTTTTTCCCTGGACCACCGAAATCCACTAACCATCTCGCATTTTGATAGCGAGGGGACATATGTTGGGCGGTTCAACCTCTGTCAGTGAGTGCATTTCTTGGTCGATATTTGGATCTATCACACGAGGGCCCAGACTACATGGCTTACACTCGGGAAGCTCTGAGGAATGGGACCGATATGCCAGACTCAGCGGAGATTCCGGCTGGTCCTGGGCTAACATTCAAAAATATATCAAGCTGGTGAATTTGCTTCGCAGTGCTGCAGTTCTTCATTTCATTTCCTCGGATAGAATGAGAAGTGGACCCCACCGGCAGACCATCACAACACCACAGGCCAATACAACCCTCTCATTCACAGCTTGACGGGAATCAATTCTGTTAGTCTGCCCGGGTTCAGTCACCCGTTTGACTCCCGTATTATTGCCACCACTCAAGAGAAGCCGAGTGCCTTTCCGTTCAATCTTGACATGAATTCTGGGCGTCCTCTTGGACTCGGTACATTGTCCTACGCAAGATACGGCATTTGCCTCATTTTTTGTCTTGTAGGATGGTTCCAAGCGACGATAGACGGTGGCCAAAGGAGCAGTGCAGCGACGTCATACCTCGGCCCCAACTTCATATCGCGGCCTAATCTCCATGTGCTAGTCAATTCGCGTGTGACGCAGATTGTCCAAACCGGAGTGGACCAAGGAAAACCTGCTTTTCGTTCGGTTAAATTTACCCAAAACAAAACAGGCGAGGAAGCATTCTCTTCATTTAATTTTACTGCTCATGAATTCACTAGGTCCTCGAACCATCGTTTCCGCGACAAAGGAAGTGATCCTGTCCGCCGGTTCAATTGGAACCGCCCAGATCCTCCTTCTCTCCGGCATCGGTGACGACAGTGACTTGTCCGCACTTGGAATAAAAACCATCCTCCATAATCCATCCGTCGGACGAAACCTAACAGATCACCCACTCCTCGCCAATATGTGGTATGTGAATTCCACGGGAACGTTTGACAACCTCAACCGCAACGCTGCCCTCGCCGCTGCCGAGGTGGCGCAATGGGAACAGACGCAAATGGGGCCGCTCGTGGACTCACCTCTTGGTCATCTCGTCTGGTCCCGCGTACCTGATGGCTCTTTTTCAATCCCGGACCCATCAGCAGGCCCGAATACCCCACACTACGAGCTTTTGTTTGCGGCAAGTACCAAAATCTGGGAAGAAATCCGGGAAACTTACTCCGAGAGTACAGAATGGCTGGGGCAGACTTGGGCCCGTCCCAGCAACCGGGAACTTCATGACGATAGTGACTGCGGTTACTGCCCCCTCATCTCGTGCGTTCCTTAGTTCCGTGGCCCCAGTCCGAGGACTCATGCAGAGTCTTTAGGCGGAGAGCTCACTCTCAAAACCTCGAATCCATTCGACCAGCCCAACATTAATCCGAACTTGCTTGGAACTGATTTCGATCTCTTTGTTATGACCGAGGCAGTCGGCGCAGCCAGAAGTTTCCTGAGCGCCGACGCTTGGAAAGGCTATGTTATTGGAGAGTACGACGATCTTGCCGACGCTACAGACGTCGCAAAGCTCAAGGCGTATATCCAACTGAATTCGGGAACCGTATTCCACCCGGTCGGAACGGCCAGCATGTCGCCAAAGGGTGCTAGCTTCGGTGTAGTGGATCCAGACCTCGTGGTGAAAGGTATTTCTGGGCTGCGGATCGCCGACGCGTCTATATTGGTGAATTGTTCTCGTCATTTTTTTTCATGAAGCTCACCGCGTTCAATTATGCAGCCCATTGTGCCTTCGGCCCATACGCAAGTCCCCGTGTATATTGTAGGTGAACGCGCGGCTGATCTCGTCAAAATCGCGTATGGGTTGGACCTGATCTTCCCAATTGTACATGGATTCAATAAATCTTTGCCATTGCCAGGACATGAGCTTGCATGAAGCCCGAGGACGCACTTGAGATGGTGGCTAGAGACACGGAATCTTATCACAGCATCGGATCAGCCACGTATTCTTTATATTTTTGTTTTCAAAGGAAGCAGGACTCTTCCCTGTCCATGGACACGCCTTTTCACATGGTAGCTGCTCCCCGTCGCCTGCACCGCGTTGATCAACTCCCCGCCATTTCCGTATCTCACCACTCCGCTCGAAGCCAGCACCGGGAGAACTACGTGGGACCATCACCGGCGGGCGTTCCCCATCCCCTATGTTGCCTTGATGGCCTACCCGCGCGTGCCCCGCCCATCCTGTGCCCCGACGCCTACCTCAAATCGCAAACTTCACTCTCACGTAACTAAAACGCGCCGAGTGTAACGGTCGGGTAGTCTCTCGTAGAGACGCTGTATATGAACGCTCGTACCTCGCTATATAAAACGGTCGGGAGGGTCGACACGCACATACGGGCTTGGATATATCCGTGGATATGCACGTTACACTTTACAGGTGCATTATTTGAATTTAACGAACAGGTCTGTAAGGATTACGCGCGGCTTATGATGCCGACTCGGCTGATGCGACGGATCACTTCGTGATCCCACCTTTCCTTTTCTGTCTTTCTAGTTCTCTTCGACTCATTCTCGTTCCCGTAAGTAGTTAACTCGATATGACTCAGTATGACTCTGTAAGAGTCAGTTCTCGGACCCTTAGTTCTCGTAGTAGTATAAATACTCTGTACTGTAGCTAGAGTAAGCAGTTCTCTTTCAATAGAGAGTTTTACCAACTCACCGCTCACCTCAAGTAAACTCTCGGCAATCGGAACTCCCGTGGTTGCGACTTTCCCTAAAGAAACCCCGCAACTTCACAAGGTCCGAGGCCGGTGACGAACGACACTTTCGAATTCCTGGAATGGTTGGTGGGGCTGAACAAAGCTTCCTTATCCAATGTTTCATTTCCGGCAACTTCTCGGGCAGACCCAAAAGACGTGCAACTTGGTGACATTTCCAAAATTCATACTATACACTGCTCCACACTCGTGTTCATCCTCGCTCCTATGGTCGCAAGCCACCTCAGAAATGAGCTCGGGTTTCCCAGCCGGCAATTCCCAATCTGTTTCTCCAGTGTGTGTCGATAATATAATTCTTGCTGAGTTCATCCGCTGATCCACCTGATTCCAGGCTACCATGATGCCCCGCCTTTGTGCGTTCCGACCCATTCATGATCACAGTAGGTCTTTCTCTATTATTATACATGCGCGAAGACTAAGTAGTAGAACTCTGATCTGCCGAGAACATCTGCTGCGCAACTGCGCATTTCGTAATGGACATCCACTCGCCGTTCAATCAATTTATACTCTGCGGCCTCCCATCCCCGGTGTGTCTCGTTCTGAGACGAACTTCTCGATTGATCAAAGTGGTCACACAGAGGCCCGATCGTGTACGAACTCAGATTTCATGATTTCAAATAAGTACACGAATTCTCTCTGTGCTCGCCAAAATCAGCGACGGCTGACCTTTTCTAAAAAAAAAGATGGCTTCCACCGCTGTGCCACACTTTTCCATTACATTGTTAGGGTTGCCTACCATAGGAATGTATTCAACCTGGTTCCATGTCACTGGGTACCACATTGTGCACGATTCTCGGAGGCTCTCTTCATAATTCAAGGTGCGCGTACTTCTTCCTATTTTCCGGACGTTACTCACTAGGGCCTCTCCTTTTTTGTGAATCTCTAGGCCTTCGATTCATTTCCCTGGCTCGCGAAGGTGAAGGAGCCAAATGGGCGTATTTGACGTATGTTTGGTTCAGCGCTAATCCTTGCGCTGTTGTTCCGTGCGTTCTAGTCCCGCTGATCTTCAACTTTGACATGTTCCTCGAATGGTGAGCGTTCATAGCAAGGCGAAACTTTTCAACTATGCCCATTTCTATCATTTCTGCTCTCATTCCCGGGCCATTAGGGATGGTGGTCCTCCACTGGGAAATATGCATTCCGTCACACCAATACTTTGTATAAACTAGAAGGTGAAATTTCTAATTATACACCCTTCTATCATTTTGAACAGACAGAATTTACAGTCTCGACAGACCTGCAATCTCGGTTCTTTTTCTACCTTTCCTTCGCAGCCGAATCGAGTATCCAGCTGATTGAATCATCCGAGCTGCGGCGCGAATATGGGACGTCGCGATTCCGTACACCGAATTCTGATCGCTTCAGGAAGGCAAAGCTTTTCAACTATACGCCTAGTCTTCTCCTCGGACATATGGAACGCAAAGAACTGGCAAGAAGATACCAGGGCAGCAGCTTGGGGTACAGTGCAGAGAATATCGTTTATTTTCTACCGGGAAGCGGTGCCGAAGGCCTACGTGGCTGCAATTCCAACAATGTCGAAGATTAGCCACATCGAATTTTCACCGCAACCGTTTGAGGCTGTAAAAACCCGAGATATACGGCCCGTCTCCGTCCAGGGTCAAGCTAGGGATTCCAGGTGTACGTGAAAGATCCGTGCCGTACCGTACGTACCTGTAAGCTTACGGTCCCGGTGATACGCGGGAATAACCTGGAGTTGCTATTCTAGCTTATCTGTGGCCTCCCATGCTCAAATCGGCATAGTGTTCATTTCAATTCCAAGCCGAACGCTAGGGGAAGCCACTCGGATGACTCCAAGTTGGGCTGGCAGGCAGGAAGTATCTCGGCCCTTTATACCGAATAAATATGAACAGCGTCGAAAGATCGGTACGATACACCTCCCCGTCCCAACACGTCCGTCACTACACTCTATATTTACAGTCCGTTTCAATCGTTCTCCACGTACCTACGCGCTAACAAACCCTTAGGATGAATATCGTGGATTACGACGTTCCTTGCACCTTTTATAAGGAACACACGGTCTTGCTGACCGGAGGGACCGGCGGATTGGGTGCCTGCATTCTTTTCAAGCTCGCCTTGCTGCTCGATACGGGGAAAATATACGTCCTCGTTCGAGGATCCATCGAAAGAGCGAAATCTCAGTGGGCCGCCTCCATGCCGGGTCATATTGACAGGCACTACGTTCAACCCCCACCTGGACAGAGTTTTAAAACAGGTCACTACACAGAGCTAGACACAGGTCTCTGTGGAGGTGCCTAGACAGACCCTGTGTAGCTCTGACCAGCTCTGGCCAGCTCTGGTCAGCTCTGGCTAGCTCTGGCTAGCTCTGTGTAGCTATGTGTAGTTCAGTCCAGCTCAGGGTAGCTCTGTACAGTCAGCTGCACAGAGCAAATATCAGTTGAATATTGGGACTGACACAAAATATCAACCGAAGTGCTTCATTTAGAAAGGCAGGAGCCCAATCACATCACGGATCAGTGTCCGAGTTTCAAGGCAAGATTTTATCTCTCTCTCGACGGGTCTCACCCTTTAGCATGGAAATCTTGGGTATTAGTGATACAATGAACCCGGTGCAGTAGTTTATTTGGAATTACTTTGAGGATCTCATGAAAGCATACTAATGAGCTGTCGATGCTAATCAGACATCATAAAGTATTACCTGAACACAATCTTTGGTGACGGCAATCAAGTTCTGCCAGTCGCCAATACACAGGAAATGAACCTAAGGTCCGTCTAACTCACTACAGGTGCCTACACTGACCTATGCACACCTCAACTCACCTAGCCTCAGCTAAACAGAGTTTGTCTAGGTGCTCAAAGGTGCCTGGACACGGCCTGAACACAGCCAGACATGGCACCTGAAGAGCTGGACAGAGCTAGACAAAGCTGGGCATAGCAGTCTGTGTAGCCAGCTACAAAGGGTCTTTCTGGTCGACTAGGCAGACCTCCCCAAAGCTGGCCAGACCTTGCCATACTCTGGATCAGCTGACCAAAACTCTGTCCAGGTGGGGGTTGAACGTAGTGAGGATACTAGCGACAGGTCGAGTCGAGCTTCTGGTTGGGGACATCGGGGAAAAACATTTAGGGCTTGTCCCCGGCGTTCTAGCAGAGCTGGCAGGATCCGTTACTCTCGTCATTCACTGCGCGGCAAATATTGATCTCTTGGCGTCATTGAACGACCACATTCGCGACAATTGTCTTCCGACCCTCGAGCTCGCCAAACTCGCGTCTGGCTTCAAGAACATTTCGCGGTTTGTGCACGTATCCACCGCGTATGTCAACGCGTTCCTTCCCGCGGGGTCCGTGGAGGAGAAAATTTACGAAACTCGCGACGCGGAGATGCAGCTTTCCGAGATCCTGGAGACAGGTTCAACGGACGTCGAGGGTTTTGCGGGGCATTATACATTCACCAAACACCTTACGGAGCGACTTCTTGTTCTCCGATATCCCCACCTCGCCCTCCTCATTTTCCGCCCGACAAGCATTGGGCCCGCCATATCTCAACCATTTCCATATTACGAACGCGACGGGTCCGTCCCAACAACCAAATTCTTTGAGAAATTGATCGAGGCCGGGATTTCCAACGTCTCACAAATATTACCCCCAATGTTAGCGACGGGACGAACGTTTTAGACGAGATTCCCGTTGACTTGGTGGCAAATCTCCTCCTCCTCCATTGCATGCACGGGTCCACCGGCGTTGTCCACGCATGTGCACAAAGCTTTATCCCCCGCACGACTTCTCAGATCGTGGCGGAGGACATCGCCCCTCATACTCGTCAGGGGAATACCAGGACACATTCTGGTCGTGCAGATATTGCATCTCGTTCCCCACTCTTCACTATACTTGCCGGCCTGGGCGGGAAGGATTGGCGTTTCTCCAACGCGGCCTCTCGAAAATTCGCAAACGTCGGAGGGCCGCTGGGGATGAAACTGCAGGACAACGAGCCGGAGAAGTTCTTCTCCGGGCGATCGAAACTCCTTGCGGAAAGAGTTCACGCTATAGTGGCGGCAAAGTCGAGGGCTAACGGAGGTAAACGTCCCGGCAGCACAAGCAAATTGTGAATGGATAGGTAGAGTTCTGCATCATCACAAACCACGAAGCGGAATGCGGCGGCGTTTAAGATCTTGCAGGATCCCGATTGACTCAATTTTTTTGGGAACAAAATTTTATTTATTACAAGGCCGTCGACCGCAAGGAGGGAGACGGCCGCACTCCTTTTTTTGATCCTGTTGTTCCCGACCTTGAAATTTGAAATCGTCCGGAGATAAAGTCAAAAAACCAAAGATTTTATAAAGAGTTTGATGATAGTATCCTTGTAGACGAAAAAATTTTGAAAAGATTTGCTGCTGAGCATGCGCGACACGAATTTCCTTCGGCCATCGCCGTGTTCCAGCATATGTAGCATGTTGCCCATTTAGTGCTGGCCAAAATATGATATGAATACGAAAATTCCATATCATATTCATATCTGTATCATATTCACTATGAGGGCCCCATATCATATTCTTAGTGAATCATATTCATATTGAGGCCATTGAATATGAATATGATATGAATATATTCAAATATATTCTACTTCTCGTGAATTTTGATGAAATCCATGTAGTTCACCCCCTCCGCAAGCCCCGACTTCAACCACTCCTTTGTAACGATATCCATGGACACTGTTTCCCCGGTAATGGATGACCGAGCGTCAGACTGAGTGTGTTTCAAACTTGAAAAGAGGCGCTTAACAGAGATGCTGACACCGGGAATGGCGAGGATATCCCGTGCAATGTGCCCCATGTATTTCAATGTGCCTGAATTCTCCTGCCAGAAAAATTCAACAACGTATCCTGGAAACAGTGGGAATAGGGGGGAAAAAACTGACCTTCCACCACTTCAGAGGATCATCAAAGTCCGGTGCAACGTGAGAGATGTTTCCGCAATACAAATCAACTTCGTCCTTCCCGTCAACGGCTGCCGTGACTTTTGGTAAAGCTGGCGTGGCTTTCAGAGCCATGGCTATCGCAAAGATTGTATTTTTCACGGTGATGATACTGGAATTGGAACCGGCACCCACGTCGACCTTGGTGGTATATATCCGTATCCAGATATAATTGAATACGCTGACCACCATATTGTATTATATCCATATCATATCATATTCATATTCACCCATATTCATATTCAGTGGGAGGGTCCAAGGCCGTATCATATTCATGTGTATTTGAATATATTCAAAATATATTTTTTCGTATCGTATTTTTGGCCAGCACTATGCCCATTCGATGCCCCTTGCTCGCTCTCATGAGCCCAGTCGCGGGCCGGCAATCACCGGACCGCCCATCCGTAAGTAGTGACGTTTTCCTACGACCAACTGTGCGCCCACCACCGCCGCCAGGCTTAACCCGATGCCCACATCCTGGGCCGCCGCCGCCGTCTCCCGACATCGCCCACCTCAATCCCGCCACTTATGAGTCACGCCGTCGCCCGTGGCTCGCTCCACGACCGTCGACCTCGCATACCATCTCGGCCTATGGTTAGTAGACTCGGTCTCTATGCCTTACCTCACAGCACTACGCCGCCATAATATTCTTCGCCTTCAACGCCCACGGTTGGACGCCGTATCGCAAGCTCTTCATGATTCGAATGCGTACTGTTCCTCCTATTTTTCGTATCTTACTCACTAGATCCTCTTCATTTTGGGGAATCCCCAGGCCGCGGACTTAACTCGTAGTTTTCTCTAGAGCTCTCCGTACAGTGCTAAGAAAGCTAGTGGGCTCATCTGAGGTGAGTCGTGCGTTAGCGCGTGTAAATGTTCTCGCACTGATTCTGCGTGCTTCCCCCTGTTTTCGTTCCCCATTGTGCGCCGAACCTGCGTGTCCCTTCTGCCGCGTCGCTTCGAGGTGCTGCAGCCCCTCTTCTTGCGCTCCCTGCAGACTACGGTTTCTGCGTATTCGCGCCGTACTTCCTTTGCATAGAGGCGGATTCCCCTCTCACTGCGTGTACGCGGATCGCCCACCCGCGCTGTGAAGGCACGTCGCGAGCATCGTATGTGCCCTGGTACTCCGGGCGATCTTTATATCCCATCTTCTTCTTTATGGTGTCTTCCACAACGGAATCACGAGAGTATACCTACCGCCATCCGCGCAAAGTTTTCTCATACCTGCGCGTTCCGAATCCATGGCGTTTTAGGTGTATGGGCAAACCTTGGCACACGCTCGCACAATAGGTACGCAATCCTCGTTTTTCTTTCTTTACATCTGTGTCAGCTCTCGACGATCATGCAGGTACCACCGTCCCCTACTCTCCTGCGCCGCTCTTCCGCAGCGTCGACCTGGAGCATGGTAGACGATCTGCGCCCCACTTAGCGTGCGAGTGGAGGCCTCCAAATAGGTTATAGCGTACGTCGCTGTACGCCATCCACCCGCCGCTCACCATAACCGCTTCCAGCGCCACCCGCCACACGCGCAACACGCAACGCTCCTCCTCCATCCCCTCGCACACCGCGACCCTTTTGAGCGGTATACCACCCTCACAACTTGAAGCATACACCTGCCACACTCCACAGCACCAGCGTCTGCAGCGCACGCTCTGGTCGTTCCTCATTGCCAGCGCTTCCTTCATCCCCTCACGCATCGAGCTCGTCTGGAGGAAGCAGAACTCTTCCCTGACCATGGACACGCGCAGCCACTCCCCATCGCCTGCACCGCGTTGATCAACTCCCCGCCATTTCCGTATCTCACCACTCCGCTCGAAGCGGGCACCGGGAGAACTACGTGGGACCACCACCGGCGGACGTTCCCCATCCCCTATGTTGCCTTGGTGGACTCCCCGCGCGTGCCCCGCCCATCTTGTGCCCCGACACCTACCTCGACTCGCAAACTTCACTCTCACGTAATTCAAACGCGCCGACCACCATGCAGCTAGATTCCCGTGCTTCGAGCGTAACGGTCGGGAGGGTCGACACGCGCATACGGGCTTGGATATATACGTGGATATGCACCAACATCGACCTACCCTATACAATAAAATGCAGGTGCATTATTGGAATTTAATCAGCAGGTCCGAGGCCGGTAACGAATGACACTTTCGAATTCCTGGAATGGTTGGTGAGGCCGAACAAAGCTTCCTTATCCAATGTTTCGTTTCCGGCAACTTCTCGGGCAGATCCAAAAAACGTACCAGTGACGTTTCCAAAATTCATGACAAAACACGCGAGGTGAATATCGACGTATGGCTGGACTATACACTGCTCCACACTCGTGATCATCCTCGCTCCCATGGTCGCAAGCCACCCCAAAAATGAGCTCGGGTTACGTCTGCTGCGCAACTGCGCATTGCATAATGGACATCCACTCGCCGTTCAATCAATTTATACTCCTGGATCCAATAAGGTTGTGAATCTGTTGCCGATCCTCGCTTCATCCTGTCCTCGGGGATCGCTGATCTCGGTTTCCACAGCTAAGTAATTCGTTGGCCCACCTTTGATTTTGTTTCTAATTTTCGTCAGTTTATCCCACTCCCCCTCAAACATTCGCGACGCATTTTGACATCGTGGATCCCGACTTTCAGCATGGTGCAGACAGCCCCAGTACGTCTCAATCCCACTCTGCCCCTTCTGGTACTTGTATTTTGGTACTCCGAGGTCATCTCTAGCTGCGTCTGTGTAGACCAGCATATTTGCCGCTGTGCATTCACTTCCACTATTCCGATGAATAACACGCATATAAAAGATCTTCGAATATTATTCATGATATCCTTCCAACCACAAATTCCGAAAACCTGTCTTTTCTCAGTCGCTGTTCCGTTGACGCTCAGGAGAGAGTGAAAAAAGTAACTTGTGAGTGTCAACTTTAACTTTGATCGCCCCTTTGGCTTGGCGGGGCTAACTTTACTTAACTTTACGGTACTTTTCCCACGCTTGGCGAAAGTAACTTGTTGACAGCTAACTTATACGGTTCCGATAAAACAATGTAAGGACCCCAGCAAATGCTCCCCAACACCTCAATAGTACTCTAAACATTGCTAATTATCATTCTCACTCTGCCAGAGAGTCTGTGAATGTTGTTTACATGAAGTTCAACAACATTGTATATTGTTCCTGTCTCGAAGTTTAAATGGCTGGAAGCATGCTGTACAATGGACACATTCCGCAACTGGCGGAAATGGGCGAAGGTTTCTGAGCCCAGAAAGCCTGAATTTCCAGTTCATTGACATGGAACGGACCGATGACTTGTGCATGGCCTGGGATCTGGAATGCACCAATGATCTCGAGTTGGAAAGCCGAAAGGATAATAAAAAAGCCAGTATGTCTTCTACTTTGTTTGGCTACCCACATCATTCATATAGAGCACATTAGGGTACGGCCTGGGATTTGAAATAATTACTATTGGGTGCCATTGGGTGCGGACCGCTGAATCATTCAGATACTGTTGAGGAAACAATACCTAGACTTGTTTCAGTCCCTTGGTTACATCTACCTGCACATTTACTTGCTGTTATTTGAAGTTACTTGAAGCTGCTTGAAGTTACTTAAAGTTACTTGGCGCTAACTTGGCCGCCCAAGTTCGATCAAGCAAAGTAACTTATGCCATCAGATGGCATCAGTTACGGCCAAGTTCACCCGTTCACTTCCAAGTTAGTGTCGAACAAGTGAGTAATGATTACTAGAAGATTGATTTGGAGAACTATCTAGGGCATTTTCACTGCAGGGAGTCGAGGAGGTTCTTTAATACCGTACTGTGCGCGACCGTAAGGCTCGCACGGTTGTGGCTCCATTAGTAGCTTGCTCCACCCGTACCTTCTTTTTACTGGGCGCAATCCCCGGCTTCTTTGAACTCTTTGCTTTCCTTGCCCGCCTCTCTCCCTCAATTTTCTCGCTCGACTTCCTCTTCAGCGTCAGCGTGACCGGAATAGCCGTGGTTGGAGTGAAGATTGAGGGATCCTCGCGGTGAAAGGTGGGTGGGCGAAATTCCGGGTCAAATATGGTGTGTGCTCTGTTGAACTTGAGCATCTGTGCCGCGAGTTCTGTCACAGTCCCGTTGGGAAATGGTGTAGCCCCAAACATGACTGCTAGTGCTCTGAGACCATCACTCAGGCAGGATACAACACGGCCGGTGATGAGATCCTCCAATATGTCGCCATTGAGGTTGAGAGAGGAAGTGCCTTGATTAGACCCAGAATAACTGGGAGGAGGATAAGGTGGCGGCGCAGAAATTGGCTGAGGTACAGATTGGAAGCCCGGGTGGAGTTGTGGTAGGTTTGAGTGCCAATTATTCGGTGGAACGGCGCCGGCGAACGGCAAATATCCCATTCGATTCATGTTCCAGTGCACTGTTAATAGATTTCAGAATCGTATCTTCGATTCCAGACAAAATGCCTTCGTACGAGGCTGCGGCCCGGGACTGTAGAACATGTTAAAGCTCGGCTGAGGTTCGAAGGGCACCGGCTGATAGGGGAGCTGCGACTGGGAAAGTGGCTGAAAATGCTGTGGAGGATAATAGCGCGGCCAATCATGTGGAGTATTGGAGCTTCCTTCTCCCTGGAAATCGTGATGAGGATTATTCAGGTGCTGCAAGTCCGTAGTGCGGGGGTATTTCCGAGGACGCTGAAGGGGCGGGGGGTCTGGGATACGTTCCGGAGGGAAGAAAAAGTTCCACAGCGCGCTAAACATCGTCAGAGATAAGGAGAAAGCTGGGTGGCAATAAACAAACTTGATCGGCGCAGTCACGTGTTAGGACGCGATCAGTGAGTTGCCATTGACCTATTCATTGGTTCAACCCACAAGGCAAACCTCAAGTCACGATTTTTCATGTTACCTAGCCACATGGACATTTGGCAAGTGGGATCCTTGTGGGAGAAGCAATGGGAATGTTATTCGCATGGTTAGTTGTAAATCCTGCACACAGAGGCGCCGATATTGTGCTGGGAGTCGTTAACTTACTGTAACATCCCGTTACTTTTTCTTGCTTGAAGGTACTTAAGTTAACTTATAAGTTACTTTTGCTAACTTTACTTTACTTGCCTGCCATAAGTAAAGTAAAGTTAGTTTTGGCAGGCCAAGTTAGTTTGCCCAAGTGACTTTGTTAACCATCCGCTCAGGAGGATTGTAACCCAGATTACACGTGAGTGAATGCGCGTAGAGAAAACTCTGGGATCGGATGGAAAATAGATCCGAGTCGCTGGGCGCAGAAATCTGGGATTTCGCAGCAGTGTCAACGCATGCCTTCCTCACAATCTGTGCCCCATGGATATCGTTGCTCTGCAATTGCCGCCATTGATTGTGATCTGTCCATCGAATGCAGTGACTGTGTGTCAGGTTGCCTTGGTATCCAACCAACTGTCCACCGACGCGCCCCACGGCTTTTGACTCCCACTCTTCGCCAACACGTTCATTCTTGGTTCATTCGACTCCGAATTCTTCGCCGACAAGATCTTTCTTCATGCCCAACCCTGTAGACGATTCACCAAAGCCTCCTGGAGCCATTGCGCTTCCAGCGGACGGATCCGAATTACAGCGTCACGATACCGCCACTCGTCGTAGTAAATTCCGTCGCAGCGTCATCTATTTCCTCCTTATCTGCTTGGCTTTGGCCCTTGCGGGTTTTACCATATGTTCAGGCCGTGCCATTGACTGGAGACTTGGAGCCGTAGATATCGCAAGGGACGCGCGTCTGCAGGTATCTCGGCCTCCGTCCACTCATTATGATTCTCACCTCCTTCACAGGCATACCAGACACCGGGTAGTGCGCAATACTGTGGGGAATGGACCTCGGGTGGACCCCTAGTCAACGGCTCTCATCTCGCTCACACGTCATTCGAGCTTCCTATAACCGCAGATCTGCTGTTCTTCCTTTCACGAGGCGGGGTTTCTGGCCACATAAATATCATCAAGGCGAGAGTGTCTCCCGCAATCGTCCAAGTCAATGTCACGGCGGAATACCACAAGCCCGATGACCTGGAGCGCACCAAAGCGTGCCGCATGGGCCACGCGAATGAGCATGGTGTTCTCATCTGGGTTCGCGTTGCGTGTGAACTTGTGCTGAGGCAAAACTGATATAATTTACCGATATTTAGGCTGGACCTCGTCATCCTCACGATCCGACGGATAACTCTGTCCGCGTCAGCATAACGGTTGCGGTCCCGTCGAGCACAGGCGTAACATTATATAAGGATTTGAGCACAGACCTCCCGCTGTTCTCGCACACCCTCGACAACTTCTTCATGCTGTTTTTGCCGTGGACTGTGTTCGAGCACATTCGCCTACGGGCGTCAGGTGCAGACATCCAGTACGGTGTACGTATTTCGTCCCTCGATACAAGGATCTTGGCATGACGTCTCCTAACACTTTTGTTTGTTTGCAGAGCCTGATTGCACGCGCGGCGTTCATCCACACGACCAACGGCAAGGTCGAGGGTCTTTTCTCTGGATACGAGCTCAAGGTGCACGCTAGCAACTCACCCATAGACTCCGTTGCGTTAATGCAGGCCGAGAGCGCTGGGTCCGAGCCGCGAGTGGAGCTCAAGACCTCCAACGGGTACGTCCTACAATTTAATTGAAAGACTTTTGAATCTCACCCCTTGCTTCAGCGAAATCAAGTCAACCATCAGGTTCCTACCGTCCCCAGAGTTCCCGGATAACGTAGTGCTCCGGGCAGTGGTGCAGACCTCCGGCGCATCCCTCGCGATAATTGCCCCAGTGCAGTCGATGGAGTACAAGACGAGGTTCTTCCTCGATGCGTCGACATCCGGTGCCCCCGCGTCCGTGTCTCTCTCCCCTCAATACGAGGGCACGTACGACCTACGCACATCACTGGGGGCGCACGTACACATAGAGGAAGGGGAGGAGGTCAGCGACCCGGCCGGTAAGGGAAGGAATCGAACTGTCAGTAGGAGGAATAGCACGGGGGAAAGGATACAGGGTTGTATATATTGGAGCAATGATGGGGAGCCGACCGAGGGAGTGCAGCGAGGGGCGGTGAAGGTCACCACGTCCGCGGCCCCGGTCAGACTTTTCGTCTGAACACTCACGGACATCAATCTCGATGTACATCAATATATTGCAATCGGAATCGCCGGCTCGATTCACTACTTATCAGGGGTCGGTTGGGTTAGCACCGATCGAATGAGGAGTCTAATTGGAGCCAGGAAGCGAGTCAAAAATGGTTATCGGTCTGCTCAGGCTTCTTTCTACCAGACACTAGCGTCATTCCGGCATTTTTTCAAGTTTAATGTTTACTTTCTCGTAGCTCAGTGTTTCAATAGGTAATATATGTTCCAATGTGCACATTCCCTTGTCCGTGTCCTAATCTGAACCTCCTGAAAAAAAAAAGTCACCTGTACACCCCTCATTCCCGTTCTACGGTACCTTCCAAAATGTGCACATTTTGATACCCGTACTTTTTTTTTTCCCCCTCAAGGGTAACCATGCTACAGGCATTTTTCTGCCAACCTACGCAAACCTATGCTGATAACGTCACCAACGCCTCCCCCGCACTTCGTCCTAATCAGCCGCCGGGTGCTCTTAACGGTGCTCTTGCAAGTTGAACCACTTGCACACTTTCATCCTTTCCACCCTTATCGAGCCGAAGCTTACCTGTTTGGGTTGTAGCTCGCGCTTGGACGGGCAGCGAGCGTGTCAACGCCAACTTTCTTGACAGGCGAAAATGGGTATAGCAATTCGTTGCTCCGCTTCATACGTCTATCTCGCTCTGAATTGTGAAGAGCACTGAAAATATGTTCGGGCGAATATTGACTGCTTGGGCACAATATCTGGAAGGTGGTTCAATTTTAATGGGAATTCATTCAGTCATGTTTATGTAAAGGCATTAGGATTGAATATAATAGGCTACATTCCAACTAAGTGCGGATCTGGGAGCTGCTCACATTTCGATCACTTGTGCTGGTGGGTCTTCGCTTGCGTCAGGATTGTGTGGGCTTAAAGCCAATTAGCTCCCGCGCGACGTCTAGTGAGGTAAAAGTCTGAGACTGTTATTGTATACTTCTCCTTTCGCCAAAAAAACAAATCTATATCATGTGAGGCTGTGCACAATATCTGGCACCCGGAACCTCAGGAATGAACAGCCCACGATACACAGGAGCAAGCATTGGCTTTACATTGTTGAGTTGTGGCTTGCCTACCCTGAGACATGCACACCACATGGTTCCATGTAATTTTGAACACTGAGTACCATTGCATTCTGACCAGGAAATGCAACTCATACGGTCAATCATAATTTTAGCGCAAGAGTTCGCAACGCTAAAGTTTTCCGTAATGTTTCTGGTAGTCTCTCGTAGACAGACGCTACAAACATATTTTAGCTCGTACCTCGCTTGTTTGTAGTCTGTTGATTACCTCGATCAACTGATTGCTCGCCAGATTATTACCAATCTTCGTGTTATGTCACACCTGTGACACTCGACGCGTCGCGTCTTCCTCGCTTCTACAGTGCTCATTTGACCTGCACCACGCGTAAAACTGCTCTAGATATCGACCAGAGTGAGCGGATGGACAAAAATCTCACCAGAAACTTATTGAGTCCAGATTTTCGTGCGTTTTGCCTTTTACCTTGTACAGGGTGAAAGCTAAAGCCTGTCGTGAGTCAGTGAATTCCAAAACCGTGTTCGAGTTCCTTGCGCGAGAAGTGAGGTAATAAGCTGCGAGAAAAGCCTCTCAAAAAGCTCTCAAAGAGATTTCATAAAAAGCATTAAATAAATATCCAGACAACCATTGCTACTACTAGCTACGGCTACAGGACTCAATCGCATCCATGTAAACGTGCACATCGACGCTCTTAATGTCCGCGGCCGTGTACCCGCCTTCGCGGTGCAGCTGGATGCAGCAGTCGATCACAGGGTGCACGATGATCCCGCAAGGGAACGGCTTGAACGCGTTGCGTGCAATCTCCCATTGGGCCCTGAGGGCGGTAGAATGCGCGTCCATATTGTTCTCGACGCTCACGACGCGCACCCAGCCGCGGTTGGCGTCGAGGGCTTGCAGGGAGCTGGTATACCCGCGCGGCCAGCACCGCGGCCATGCGACCGTTCTGCGCGGCGCATCCGACGTGGAAAGACTTGGTGTCGGTGCCGAACATCTCGCACAGGCCCGTCGGGTGACAGCGATGCTGATGGCATATTACATCGGCATGCTCTGGAGGCGCATGAAATTGCCGATCGCGACGGCGGTACCGATGGAGCCTACGGTGCTCATGACGTGCCTGGGGCCGATACTTGGTCTGGATTCATTCCTTGTGGGAAGAAAATGAGCTCACCAGCCTACATCGTAATGCTCCGTCCACACGCCCATGCCGAGTTTGCATTCCGCCTATATCCCGGTGATGAGGGCCAAGATGGTCGTCGCCCTTGGCACTACCGAGAGCCTCCGTCTGGGAGAAGAGGACACTCGCTACAGGCCCAGTAGACGTGCGACGTGAGTCTGTAGCGCCGCATGCGAGGCATCCGTTTGCGCGCCGTTCTGACTCAAAAGCGAAAAAAGGAGCCAGAGCCTCGGCTGAGATGGTGGTCATTGGGTGCTTTGCACCTCCAATAGCGCATCCGACCCAGCTTTGGAAGCTACTGACCGCTGCAGTAAACACGGAAGGCCTTTGTCATCGAGGACAGGCCAAGGACGTGGGAGGAGCATTTAGGCGCGAGATTCCGGTGCCGAATTTTCTTATTGGCAGAGTTCGTGGCATTGCACACTCCGTTGGCGTCCCGACGATACTATGAAGCCGCCGGAAGAGGTTACGGAGGGCCAGGGAAGTACAGGAAAGCAGAGAGCAGTGACGGCGCAGAAGCAAAGGCCGTGGGAACATCTCATGATTGGTAATAAGCAGGCCACCACACATCAGTGGCGCGATAAACTACAGACTATGTTTCTGGCCATCAATGTTGCAATCATGTGCTTTGAGCCACGTCCCCTCGGCTGATCCCACTCACGGATCTGGAAGCTGAATCTGCCCACTCCACCCAGTTCCTCGCTCTTACAACGCCCGCCCGGCATCCCTTTGCGCTTTCGTCCGCTACCCCGGAAGCTCCCGAAAGCGGCCCGGCAATCAGCGGCCCGCTCACACAGTCACACGTGTCACGTGGCGGCGTCCTCCGACCTCTCTTCCAACACCCACCGCCGCCACCACCGCCCCGCCCAGCTGTTCCCGATGCCCAACCCTGGGCCGCCGCCTCCCGACATCGCCCACCTCAATCCCGCATCTTATGAGTTCCGCCATCGCCAGTGGCTCGGTCGACGACTTCGCCCATCCCATGATTCTGATTCCCATCCCGGCCTAGGGTTAGTAGACCCATTCTCTACGCCTCACCCCATGGCACGACGCATGATGAAGGTCTTCATGATTCGAGATATGCGCACTTTTCCTTCCATTTTTCGTATCTTACTCACTGGGTCTTCTTCGATTTCTTGAATCCACAGGCAGACCTCGCTGGTATCTTGTGCCATCGCAGGTCCTCATCGTACCTTTCCGAGAAGGCAGATGGGCTGGTTTCCGTTCCGCCGCGTTGCCTCAAGGTGCCAGTGATGCAGCGCCTCTTCTCGCGCACCCCGCTGACTACTGTCTGCATATTCGCGCCGCACTTCCTATGCATAGAGGGGGAGGATAGCCCACCCGCGCAGCGAATCCACATCGTGAGCGGCCTTGTACTCTCATCGATCTGTACTAATGACCGTGAAGATATTCCATCCTCTTCTTTATGGTGTCTTGCACAATGGAATCACGAGAGCCTACCGCCATCTACGCCGGGCTTCCCCATACCTCCGCGTTCAGAATTCGTGGCCTTGTACGTGTGAAAAATCCATGCCTCCCGTGCAATTGGTGACCTTTCCAAAAAGGCGCTAACCTTTGTACACGTCCTCGCCAGCGATCGTGCGCACGCTCACGCCATCTCCATCTTCACGAGCAGCACGCACCCCGACGATCGTCCGCAAGGCGGATACCCGTTCCCCGGTCGCGCATCTCCTGCGCCGCTCATCGCCTCCTCCACACCATCGACGCCGATCCACGCGCGCAGCATGCAACGCGCCATTCCTCGTCGTCCACGCCTCCTCAATTGCCTCTTCATTCACCACGACCCTTTTTAGCGGTACCCCGCCCTCACCGCTTGCAGCACGCACCTCCCGTGCTCCACGGTGCCACTGTCACGACCTCCTGTACATGTCGGCAGCTATCTCTCATCACCCGCGCCACGTACGGGCTTGGATATATGCCCGTGGATATGCACCGACATCGATCTATAGTACGCAATAAATCGCAGGCGTGGCATTTGAATTTAATCAGCAGGTCCGAGGCCGGTAATGAACGACGCTTTCGAATTCCTGGAATGGTTGGTGAGGCCGAACAAAGCTTCCTTATCCAATGTTTGGATTCCCGCAACTTCACGACGAGGTACATTTTCGTGAATACCGTCATATGTTTGACTATACAATACCCGTGATCATCGCACGCCACCCCAAAAATGACCTCGGATTTCCCAGCCAGGAAGTCCCAATGTATTCCTACACCGTGCGTGTCGATAATGCAATTCTTGCAGGGTTCCTCCGTTGATCCACCTGATTCAAGGTTACCATCGGGCGGTCCGACCTATTCATCATCACAGTAGGCTTCACTTATTATTATACGTGCGCACTAGAACTCTGATCTGCCAAGAGCATCTGCTGCGCAACTGCGCATTTCGTAATCGACATCCACTCGCCGTTCAATCAATTTATACTCGGCGACTTCCCATCCTGAGACGAACTTCCCGATTGATATTTAACCCCGCATCCACCACCCACACCTCTTAGGACTCTTCCTGCCCTTCACTCACTCAAAATGCAAATCCTCTCAACAGTTCTCGCTCTCGGGCTCTTGTTCATGTCTGCCGTGGGGGCACAGGTAAGCCGTCTCCGTCCCCCTCTCCCCCAATTGGTGCTAATACTCCTCCCCAGAGCACTCCCACCCCGTCACCGCCGTTCGACATAGCTCCCAGTGCTGCTTCTGGGACAGCCACGCCAATATCGGTCACTGCCTTCTCTGAGCCATACATACCCCCCTCCGGTGGCCTCTCTCATGGCCAGGTCGTCGGCGCTGCCGTCGGTGGCAGCCTGGGCGCCGCGGTCCTTGTCCTCGCCGGCGTGTTCTTCCTCCTGCGCTACCGCGCACGCCGCGGCCACAAGATGATGGTCATCGGGCTCGAAGGCGCTAACAATGCTGAGCTGGGCCGGCGGTTTGATCAGCTGGAGAGCGAGGTGCGCGCCCTGCGCGAGCAGCTTGACAGAGTCGAGGCGCGGCGGGTTGGAGGTTTGCCGGGGTATGAAGGTGGGGCGCTGCTGTACACTCATGAGAAGGATGTCGCGGCGTTCAAAGAGGATGGCGATGTGAAAGATGCGAAATTCCGTCCGCCGACATATGCGGATTAGCAGATGATCTGTTTCCGGGCCCGTTTGACTCACGGACTTGATTTTATATGTATAAGTTATAAATGTGGTTGCCCTATGACACATTCAATGTACTTTGATAGTTCCATGGATTATTCAGCATAATTCACAAGAAAAAGGGACAGATTGTACAACGTCAAATTGATCCATCCGGCCCCCACTGCAACTGGGCGGACTCGGCGTGGTTCATTGTCGGCACTATGTCGCATTCAGAATCGGGTCGGAGGTCCATGGCGGGTGAGGTGAGAACTCGGAAGGAAGAGAGAATGGCCGCCTACTTCGCAAGAAGTTCTGAAATTAGTAAATCGACCGGGATTCTAAAAGTCACAGCTCCGACACGGCTGCGAACCGTCCAGCCAGGGCAGGAACAATCAGCAAAGAGAGCGAATGAAACCGCTGGCTCGAAGCCGTCAGACTAAATATGTGGGGAAGGTCGGTCTAAAACAGGTTCGAGGTGCAATAGAAAAAATTTCGCCCGACCAAGCGGGCAGCCGAAAGTCGATGGGAATAAGGGAATATTGCGGGGGGTGCGCCCAAGTCCGAGAACCCGGCACTATCAAGCGGGACACCTTCCAGTAGTTGGAGATCGTATGTTGCCAGTCAGTTGGGCGTGTCGCTCCCATGGGTTGCGCCGCACGAGTTTTGGCCTAGAAGAATGAATACGGGTGTCTACTCTAGAGACAGAAAGAGATGCACAAACCCGAACTGGACCATAACTGGATCCTATTTCAATATGAATTGCGATAAGGCTGCGCAAAAAGGAAGACACGAACATTCCGGGTAGGCAGATGCTGCGACAGCACTCCGGAGAAAATCCAGGAGAGCTTGAATAGAGCTGTTGGAACCCTTCTCAATATTCATACTTTCCTTCGATCTCAAATGGGCTGGATGCCTGGCTTTATCCTATTGTCCGCCGGTCCATCCATGGGTCACCGCTATCCAGGAATTTTTGGCCAAAACCGGCTTGAATAAGCGCGACCACCGTAGTTTTTGAACACAACGTCTGCCGGCCCGTCCATCGGTAACTGCAAGGTATTCTATGACATCAAAGTATGCCGGTGTGCCGTAAATATGACAGTGTTCTGGGTACTTTGAGGATGCATGCGCGTTTCGATCAATGCACGTTCGACGTCTCGCGCCCCGGCCCCTTCGTGGGTCGCCTTCATGCTAAGTTATCAGCTATGAGAGCCGGCATTCCCAAAATGAGAGACACCTTTTGGTCACATTCGCCGCAGATAACCATACTGATGACCGCCGCAACTTAATGAACTTCAGTATCGGATCAGAGCTATCGGCGTCTCATTGGACTGCGAATCGTCCTGTCCGGAAAGCAAAGCGCAGTGCGCAATGCAGCGCAGCCACGATTCTTAGACAAGAAGAGTGATCTGAAGATGGAACCGAATTGCCGGCAAGAAACTGAGGGATTTGTGGAGGGGACACTGAGGAATAGAGAGAAAGTCGGCTGAGGTAGAAATTTGGTGGAAGTTACAGAGAAGCCGCCCAGCACAGATCATGATCGAGTGATTCGGGGCGCTCAAATCATGGTCATCTGCCGACGGATCCGATTCTTGTTCTGATTTGCCTTGCTCTCAAGCTCCAACAGCCCAATAACACTTTGAACTTGGTGGCTACCGCTCTCCGAAGGCTTGCATCCGCTTCTGGCCTCGTCTAGAGATATAGCCGCAGCATTAGCAGCATTAAGTGTACGGTCGCTTGTGCAACAGCTCCTCGCTAGCCACGGCAGATTTCAGGGAATAGCGAGTGGTGTATCGACACGTTGGATGAAATTGACCAGCTCTGTGGATTTGACTCATGCTTCATCCGAAGAATTGAATAATGCGCCCGACAGCTTTCCACACCGCTGACTTGACTGCACCCGTGCAATCAGAGTCGTCCATCCACGACGGAAGGAAATAGGCCCTAGGGCATATTTTTATACCATTGGTTTTGGCAATACGTTTCGAGTATTTCAAAACATCGGATTTACCACTCTTGCCCGTCGTCGACCACTCCCCAAACGCGACCGAATCATTTTGCACGCGCCCTAGAACAAATTCGAGATGCCCCCACTTGCCACCCGCTCAATCTACCTCCCAGAGCGGCGCCGCGCAATCGCAGCCTCTTAGTTCGCGCAATCAGAGCCGCAATTCTATTGGTCCTAGGGTTCGCGTTCTCTCTAGGCTCTCGCGACCGCACTCGTCTTTCGGACTCGCACTTAGCTGTGTAGGTCGGCGTCCATAATAAAAGCGATCTGCGAGGGTTCAAGTTTATTCTTCGCACATTTAGAACTACAACTGCTGATTGGGTGCCCAAACACGCGATCCTGTCCAGTTGAACGATTATGGTCGCAGAACTCCCCCTCGATCCACAATATCTCATTGGCCTCATCCTTCCCAGAACAATTTCGTACACTTGGTTGCCGATTTTCTCCCGACCCACAACCTCCGAACCGGATCGCAATTTCGAGGAAGCCCTGGTGACAGGCTTAATATCGTTTAATGTATTCCTGGCCGGACGGGACAAAGTTGGCCGGATTGGTTGGGCACCATGCGCGCACAGTTCATGGTTCCCTCTTTCGTGGAAAGCTATCTCCGGTGTGCGTTGAATAACTAATTTTGGCTGGTACCTCTTTTTGGAGGGCCAATTGTATAAAACGTACAAGACGCGCCCTCCGTCTGCAAGCTGAAGAATTCTGCCTCAGTCCAAAAATGCTCTTCAAAATCCTGTTCACGCTCTTCTCTGCTGCGTTGACTATTTCGGCAACGCCTCTCGAGGTAAACAGTTTTCGTCCTAAGCATCAGTGAAGCTGAACAGTTATGCTGGACAGGCCCGCAGTTGCTCGCCGACGTACATCGTTGAATCTGGAGACACCTGTTATGCTATAGCGTCGGCTAATGGACTGACCGTGGCTCAATTGCTTTCCTACAATCCGTCCATCAATGCTGATTGCACCAGTATGTTGCCGTTGCACCTGTCCGCATCAATTTTGGTTGAGATTTTCCGTCAGATCTCGCTATCGCCGAAGTCCTTTGCCTTGGCCCTGGCGGCGGCGGCGGCGGCGGCGGTGGTACATGCACGCAGACATATACTGTGCAGAGCGGAGACACGTGTTCCGCGATCGCGGCGAGTCAGGGACTCACGGTTTCTCAGTTGCTTGCCCTCAATCCATCGATTAATTCTGGTTGCACAAGTATGTTGTCCTTCCTCTGGTTCCCATCAATTCCCATCGAATATTTTTCGTCAGATCTCGGTATCGGCCAGGTCCTTTGCGTCACCGGTGGCACTAGTGGGGGTGGCGGTGGGGGTGGCGGTTACACTTACACCGGGATTGGTATGCTGCATTTCGTATTGGTCATTACACTACTGACTCTTACCTGCCTTTAGCCACTTATTACGACCCTAATGGCGGGACTGGAGCTTGCCCGCCATATATTTCGCTTGGTAACAACGATCTCATCGTTGCCCTCGGTTCCGGGCACTGGAATGGCGGCTCCCACTGCGGTGAAACCATGACCGTCACTTGTGCGTGTTTCCTTGTTCCCAGTCAAAGGCAAATGAATAACATTTTCCCTTCAGATGGCAGCAACACCGTTAATCTGGTCGTCCAAGATTTGTGCCCCGGGTGCCAAGGTGCTAACGGGATCGATCTCACCCCGGGTGCAATCTCTCAGCTCGACTCCAATTATGTTAACGACGGAGTCATCACCGTCCAGTGGACCCTCCCGACTTTGCCTTGAAATCTACCATCGTCATCCATATATTTTCGGTCCCCACATTTTTAGATCGTCTCAAATTTGGTAATGGTCTCTTGAAAATTGGCTCGGTATTTCGATTTCCTCCCCCGCCCTGGTTGAACTCATCGTTCAATTCGATCTGTCTCCAAATTTGGCATCAGTAGTTGTAATCAAAAAAAAGCGAACGCAGTTTTTCGCTCGTGATCCCATTTTTTCACACTCGTTCCAAACAAGACGTTCACACTTTGCACCGAGAATACCTTGAATGCCTGGGGCTTGGCCGATATTCCTATATTCCCAGTCATTCATTTTTCGTATTCAAACCTGTTGTTGCGGCCGAGTCACGCATCCAAGTCCTCTACCCTACGTTTCGGTAGTCACTGATTGGACAGGTTTTTTGAATCATGGATGCTTGCCCACCATCATATAATTGTCAAGCACGAACGCGAGGGATTGATTGCATTGCCACTGCACCGTTTGTCCATCCTTTCAAAATATTTTGGATAGGACCTGAAGAAAATACGTGAAGCGCGCTTTCCCTCATACTTCACATAAGACGCCTCCATCCGTTGCATACGGTGTGAGACCCATTTCATCAAGCGGGAAGGAATGGCCGTATCGATACGGACATGCCGCAAGCCATAGATACAGTCCAAATGCCCAACCTTATTGAGATGCACCTCAAAATAAGCGGGATGCATACTTCAATTCGTTTGGGTATCTAAATGAACCACACAAAGCTGGACATAGAAATCTCTCCGCAGTGGTCTCCCTGATTTCTGGTGTTCTGCGAGAGCTCCGTAAAGAACGTGCCTTAACTTAGACAAGGTGGGGAATGTAGTTCAGTGGTAGCGCGGATTAGTCTGTAATATCTTTCGCTTTAGATCATCCCAGCCGCTATGCTAGTGCCGCACCGATAAAAGCCCAGTTCTCGAGATATTGAACTCCCATTTCCTCCGCCTGACTGTAATATTTTTCAGTTTTCTCGGCGCAATTATGGAGAAAACTGATGCTTCTAGCATTTGCCAAAAAGACTCCATGTGTTTTGTGAGTGATCGCGGTGAAAGTATGTTTTTCTAGGCCAGTGGCGTCGAGCAGGTCATCATGACTCTAAAAATTCTCCCAACCAATTGTGAGTCGTAGTTGTGAGCAACGTTTGGACCCGCTTCGACTCGACCAACCGTGAATCACGACTTCCTTCTTCCAACTACAGGCTACGCCGTGTTGCTCCATATATCGTGCCTCGAAGCGCCTGAAAAATTAAGGCAGGCCGCCGACCATCTTTGTATACCAAGCTTAAGGAAATCGCCCAACACCAACAAAAGTCAATCGGAGGAAGAAATATTGCGAACCCCAGCAGGGTCAACCAGACTTTCGCGGAAGAAAACAGAGACACTGAGATGGGTGGTTGCCCACGGGGATGAGGAGCAGTTCTCAGCAGCGCAGCCAGAGGTCGACAGACACATCGGAACACCGGCTGTCCACAGACGGAAATTCGCGAAGGAGGGGGACAGAAACGAGGAGAGGTGCGCCCAGTGCCTAGAAAATCAAGAGATGGAGACGCCACAGGTGCGAATGCCCCGCATATCAAGTCTCCACCGCCGAAAGTGTCTATATCACCTACGATCGAGAACAGGAGCCTCGATGGAGGGAAGTCCGCCTGCGTGCGCCCGCCCAGGTCAAATCGAAAAGACTCCCGGTACCTGGATGTTAAACGGTGGTGAGAAGAGCAACCAAAACGCCAAGTGTCCGTGGCGGCGAGCACTTAAGACACCAACTGCCTACCTCTACGCCCATCGTACCCAATATCGAGAACTAGCTTGCACAGCCCACTCCTCACGCCCAAGTTCCGAGAAATTCAAATCTGTATGAATCGACCAATTATCCACCTTACAAAGCCCGATACTGACACTCGAGAAGAAAACGTTCCGGGGTAAAGGAAATAAAGAAGTAGCCGTGCGGCCCATGACACCAGGGAGCAATCGAGTGAATATGCAGAGGGACGGCAGTGAAAGAGACGACAGGAAACGCTGGATGCGAACGCGCGTGAAGGTCGTACTCCAAATCTGCACGAAAAACTCGCACTCACAAAACCCACGACAAACATCGCGGTCCCGAAGGACTCTCCCGCGCGGACACTCGGCACCAAAAGCTTCTCGCGGACGCCCCCGGATCTCCACGGAGGATAACCATAGCAGGAGAACGAAACGACTAAATCCAAGTTCTTCAACCAGAATGGAACGCAGACTCCGGAAAAAAAGCAAAAGCAAAAAGCCGCTTACCCTACCCGCTCTAACGCCGTCATGAGCAAGCTCTTGCTGGTGCGCATGGGACATTTAGAGGGCTCACTAATTTTACTTGGTGGATGTCGAGGGGCATCCTTCAAAATCAATATTAGCGAGAGGCGCATGGAGGAGAAAAGGGGAATAGGAAAACGAATGGAAGCGCCGGGATATGGGAGGTACGAAGGATCAAGACGGGCAGAAAGAGGGCAGGCATCGATATGAGGATACATACCCCGCTTAACTACTCCCTGACCTAAATACCGGACGCTAATCTCATGAGCCAGATGACATCTAATGAATACCGGACGGCCTGCCTGCCGACCGTCGCGTTACTCGAGTCAGAGGTCGTCAAGTTTTGGCATCCGCGAAAGGCGGTACTGCAACGCTGGTCTTTTTGCCAGGCAATCACTGCGTTCCGACCCCCTGTAGACAGACCCCTGTCTACCTTAAATTACGCCCATCTACGGGTCGTCGAGCCGAGGCTACATGAGGCTATGCACGGCTACCCGTGTGTACGCCGTAATGTTCGGCGAGCTTAGATTACGTCCATCTACATGCCGTCTACATGCCGTACATGATCCATCGGCTACGTCAGTCGATCTGCGTCTACCCCGTCGACGCACGTAGATGCACAGGGCCATTTTTTATACTTTATGGCATGGGTCAGGCATTAAACTCCCTGAATATTCTGCTTGCATGCCAGTAAACCTTGGTCTCTAAGCTTGCACTATCAGCTTCCGGGATCAGCCCTGGTACTCGTGTCACGGTGATGTAAGGCTGCAGACCCGCCAATCAATAACGTTGACAAGTGTGTCTACATCCGCGTACGTGTGGCTACGTCGATCCACGTGTGTCACGGTGAGCGTATGTACATCAGCATAAGTAGACTGATTAACCGTTCTTTAAGCAAATGGCTCCTCGGCTGTGCCATTTCCCCATATATTTATACTCTTTCCTTCCTCCTCTGTGAATCCTCTGCTTTTAACTCCTTTCGTACCAACTTTTGCTGTGTTTTCTTCTCACTACGGCCCGTCTCGTGTTCAACCATTGTCCCCATTAATTAACCGTTCTTCAACGATTACCTCGGCGTGTCATTGTACCAAGGTACCTGTTTGCGCACATATCCATTTAACATATCCCCTTCCTTCCGTCTCACTGCAACTGTTCATTTTTGAGGGTCAAAGTTCCTCAACGGAGTTTTGAAAACCGTCATGTGGCTCAACAGCTGACCGATGCACAGCCTTGCTTGACAGAATGCTGTTTATCGCCGCAGCTGTGTGGTCTACGGCGCAGCCCAAGATTTTAATCAAGCCGGCCGGCCACGCGGTCTCTTCGCAAGGTATAAGACCGCTCATAATTTACCGCCCTTCGGAACTCACTTCCCTCGCACTCCCAGTGCTCAATCATGTACGTATTCTCAAATCGAAACCATTTTTACTGGGATTCCTGCGGGTCATCTCTCAAGCCCTCTGCTCCCGTTCTCCCTGATATCAAGGCTGCTCATCGGCCTTATTTAAGGGTCCGCTCTTCTTTGAATCCGTTGGGATCTTTCTCCTGCTTAAACCCGTCGGTCTCCAAGCTTTTGGCCCTGCTTTGAACTTTCTCCGAATACAACTACCGAGCAGACACACCAACATGTCCGAAATCCATCTTCTAGGCTCTTTGATCCAGCTCGTTTTTTCTTCTTTCCGTCATTGTCTGCCAGTTTGACCTGTGGGTTGAATCCTTTCGACCCGAGTGCCCTTCATACGGTTTCACTTCTCTATCACTTTTTGCAGCGTGTCGAATCTCCCGAAGTCACACACGCACATGTTTGTTCACATTGAAAGCAATTGATTTCATACTCACATTTGCTGACCCGAATATCTAGGGTGCATTTCTGGTGCTCAATTGTTTTTTGTCTCGCCAGTCCGACTGCTTGCTCCCCTGCTGCAAGAATGCGCAATTTTCCTTCATTCGCCCCTCATCATCAAGTCAAGGACTGACCCTCTGTAAGACTGTGTTCTTCTATGCTTCAAGGCTTCCGTTTTTCTCATCCCTAGAAGAAGGCTACCCCGAGATGGGACAGGGTGTGCCCGACAATCCCAGGTTGGTCACTGCTTAATGTCCGTTGTCCTGATGTTTCTCATCCTATATTTGAAGCACACCATGGACACAAGCAAACCCCACCATAATGATTGATGTCTCGTCGATATGCGCGAAATCTATTCCTGCTGTGCGTCCTACCTATTCACCTGCCTTCATATCAAGGATAATCTATCCAGGGTCCTTGGCACTTGAACGGTTCAACCCAACGTAAACTCACATGATAATTATTATTTGTATTCCTCATATGTATTCACTCACTATTTCATTTTCTCGCCGCGCCAACAAGATAACGAACCTGCAGTGAGACCTAATTTTAGGATAAAACTCTGTCCGAATTCTTCTCCGCATGTGCCTATCTGTATGTAGGTCGACCGATTGAGTTTTCTGCCCCGGGGTCCAAATTTCCGGAGCGAAGCGGCGGTATATCTTCTCTCTTTTGCCTGCCAACGGTTGTGGGCTCAATGTACAGCCCGGATGTCGCTGCGTGCTGCCAAGACTCAGTGGCAGCTGATTGCGACGGAACAACACTGCGAGCAGTACATTTAATATCTGGCACCCAATATTGTTTTCTTCTCTGGAGCGGCTGCTGCGATGCTCGGTTCTATGGCTACGCGTCCGTATGTCTGTCACAATGTGGCTTTGTCTGATCTCAAGCCCACAACCGCACCAATATTCTTGACCGCTTTATGACAAAATCCTTCGCGATTCAACTTTGTATCTCTTTGCGTTCATCTCCACCAGGCATGTCCCACTCCTCCTGCCCGCCCCTGGATCTCCGTTCCGGAATTCAACTCATCGCGCCCGTGTCTAAACCTTCTGACTCAAGAATCAACAGCTGACCCACGCACAGTTGCCTTCTGACACTCTTTTGACAGACCACAGTTCGCCGCAGTGGATGGTGCAGTATTCTGTTTCATCTGTGCCGGAGTGACGCGTCCCCAGAAGCTTCGTAAGGTATATAAGGTGCCTATATCTTTTAGTTCAACCAGACAATTCGTCCTCCTTTCCAGTGTCCACCGTTTCGAATTTCCTCGTATCGCAACATTCTCTCAGACTGCTATTCCGGCCTTGAGTTCTGAAGCTTTGTGCCTGGTGCTCGGCGCTCCTCTGCTTTGGTTTATTCCATTATGCAATTCTGGATGTTGTGCGGGCTCCGATTTTTCTCGCTCTCAAATTTTGGGTCCCTCTCCATTCAATTCCTCCGTTGTTGACTGATCTCGCCTTTCTGGCCCGATATTGAATGGAAAATATGCCAATTCTCTTTATTTACCATGGACTTCTGGGTCTCATCAGTTATCGCCTCCGTCCCAATCTATTTTCAACTTGGATTTCAAGCCATCCCCGGAAAATTCCGCGATTCGTACCCTCAGATCTCTGGGTGTTTATCCTTCGCGCGACGTTGCATGATGAACATAAATGACTAAAACTCCAAACGGGTGGATTTTTTGTCTTTATCCATCTACCCCATACTTTATTTGTCCAAAGTAATAATAATATTTGTTGCATCTTCTTCTTTGCCGGAGCGAAGCGGCGGCACATCTTGTTTAGACTTAGGTAGATCAACTGTGGCTACGGTACGTAAACATAGGTAGACAAACGGGTCTGTCTACCCTTCATGTACAGGCGTAGATGGACCCTCTGTCTACAGGGGGTCGGAACGCAGTGAATGCCGAGTCCCGACGTGCGCCGCGCCGGCTGCGGCGGGACTGACCCCCAGCTTCAAGTCGTGGATAGGGTCGTGACTGCAAGTTGGAGAAAGACAGCGGTGAGGCTAAGCAAGGCAGCGCCAGAGCAAGATTGTCGTGGGGGAAGAAAACAGGCAAGTGTGGCTATGCAGTTCGGATCACGGGTCTGCAAATCGAGTTACGCTCTACTTGGTTCCTAATTCTACCCATCCTCGTCAACCATTGTGTGGACGCGTACACCCATCTCCACCGTTACCGGAAAGAGTCCCAGCACGGCCCCGATGAACTTCCGCACCGTTGACGCTTCCCCTGCCGCGTACCTCTTGCGTCGCTCCAAGTCGCTCTTTGTCCTCATCGACAAGCACTTGAGGGCATAAGTAATTAAGCCATCAATACTTAATAAGGAAAGGCCTTAACTGTGCAGAGGAACCTCTTAAGGCCTTTATTAACCTTTAATGATGGCCCATCAAATACTGATGGCAGCATTGAGACCTTCAAATCAATCTGTGAGCCACCCTTTCTGAAAGGTATACCTACCCTTGATTTCGAGGGCAAAGAGCAACATTCCGCCGGGAAAAGGTAGGTTTGATTGTGGGGCTGTTTCCCCCATCAAAATGGTATCAATCCTATCATAACCAGTTTGGGAGCAATAACCTCGAACATTGTTATTTTGTTGAGTTTGAAGGGTAAACTTCAGCGGAAAAAGGTTTGAATTCAATTCAACATCTATGATGGTGTTCAACTGTTCAAACCATTATCTATTATTTGGCACTTAAGACCTTAGTAGACCCTTAATTGGAGACCCTTAATAGACCCTTATTAATACCCTCAGGTACAACACTGGTCCTTGTCCCTGGCAAACGTAGTAGATAAAATGTGAGCCCAACCAGCTGCAACGCTTGTTAACCCCTGGCACGCTCGATCCGATTCTTTTCTTAGCTTGCCTTGCTCCCAAGTTCCAACAGCCCAAGAACACTTTGATCTTTGTAGCTACCGCTCTCTAGAGGCTCCCATCAACTTCTGGAATCGCACCAAACTGCAGCCACCGCGGCTTTAAGTGCCCCGTGCAACAATTGCTCGCTAGCCAGGAATGTGACTTGGTGCAATCTATCCACAAAGGAAGTAAATCAGCCCTAATGCATATTTGAATGCCGTACCATTGGTTTTGGCCGATGCTTTTCCAGGATTTCCAGACGTCGGATTTACCAGAGGGTTGGGGATTGTGCCGTTTACTGTATGCCGCGTCATATTTCGTAAGTCCGACAGATTTGGTTGGTCAAACTGTAGAGGTCGGTTCCACGAAGTTATACCAATCAGGAGCGCAAGGGATTGAAAGCCAGTCTTGGGATCCTGTCGATTTGAACGATTATGGTCGCAGAACTCCCCCCTGGATCCACACCCTGTCTCATTGGCCTCATTCTTCCCAGACACGATTTCGTACATTTCGTGCCGATCTCTCGAGCTCTCCCGACCCACACCTCCGAACAGGTTCGCAATTTCAAGGAAGCCGTGGTGACAAGCTTAATACCGTTCCATGTATTCCTGGCCGGACGGGACAAACTTGACCGGATTGGTTAAGAACTGTGCGCGCACAGCTCATGGTTCCCTCTTTCGCGGAAGGCTATCTCCGGTGTGCGGGAGAGGAGCTAATTTTGCTACGACCTCTTTTTGGAGGGACAGGGGTATAAAACGTACAAGACCCGCTGTCCGTCTGCAAGCTGAAGAATCCGGCCTCAGTTCAAATATGCTCTTCAAAATCCTGTTCGCTCTCCTCTCTACGGCGTTGACTATTTCGGCAACGCCTCTCGAGGTAGACAGTTTTCGTGCTCGACAGGCCCGCAGTTGCTCGCCGACGTATACCGTGAAATCTGGAGACACCTGTTCTGCTATAGCGTCGGCTAATGGACTGACCGTGGCTCAGTTGCTTTCCTACAATCCGTCCATCAATTCTGGTTGCACCAGTATGTTGCCGTTGCACCTGTCCACATCAATCTTCGTTGAGATTTTCCGGCAGATCTCGCTATAGCCCAGGTCCTCTGCCTTGGCCCTGGCGGTGGTGGTGGGGGTGGCACATGCACGCAGACATATACTGTACAGAGCGGAGACACGTGTCCCGCCATCGCGGCGAGTGTTGGACTCACGATTTCTCAGTTGCTCGCTCTCAATCCATCCCTTAATCCCGCTTGCACAAGTATGTTTCCCATCCAGTGGCTCCCATCGATTCCCATCGAACATTTTCCGTTAGATCTCGCTATCGGCCAGGTCCTTTGCGTCACCGGTGGCACTGGTGGGGGTGGTGGTGGTACATGCACACTGACATATACTGTGCAGAGCGGAGACACGTGTTCCGCCATTGCGGCGAGTGTTGGACTCACGGTTTCTCAATTGCTTGCTCTCAATCCATGGATCAATCCCGCTTGCACAAGTATGTTGCCCTTCCACTGGTTCCCATGGATTCTAATCCAACGTTTTTCATCAGATCTAAGTAGCAACGAGGTCCTTTGCGTCACCGGTGGCACTAGTGGCGGCGGTGGTAGTACATGCACCCAGACATATACTGTGAAGAGCGGAGACACGTGTCCCGCCATCGCGGCGAGTGTTGGGCTCACGATTTCTCAGTTGCTCGCTCTCAATCCATCCCTTAATCCCGCTTGTACAAGTATGTTGCCCTTCCTCTGGTTCCCATCGATCTCCATCGAACATTTTCCGTCAGATCTCAGTATCGGTCAGGTCCTTTGTGTCACCGGTGGCACTAGTGGCGGCGGTGGTATTACATGCACGCAGACATATACTGTGAAGAGCGGAGACACATGTCCCGCCATCGCGGCGAGGGTTGGACTCACGGTTTCTCAATTGCTCGCTCTCAATCCATCGATTAATCCCGCTTGCACAAGTATGTTACCCTTCCACTGGTTACCATCGATTCTCATCGAAGGTTTTCCATCAGATCTCAGTAGCAATGAGGTTCTTTGCGTCACCGGTGGCACTAGTGGCGGCGGTGGTAGTACATGCACGCAGACATATACTGTGAAGAGCGGAGACACGTGTCCCGCCATCGCGGCGAGTGTTGGACTCACGGTTTCTCGGTTGCTCGCTCTCAATCCATCCCTTAATCCCGCATGCACAAGTATGTTTCCCATCCAGTGGCTCCCATCGATTCCCATCGAACATTTTCCGTTAGATCTCGCTATCGGCCAGGTCCTTTGCGTCACCGGTGGCACTGGTGGGGGTGATGGTGGCACATGCACGCAGACGTATACTGTGAAGAGCGGAGACACGTGTTCCGCGATCGCGGCGAGTCAGGGACTCACGGTTTCTCAGTTACTCGCCCTCAATCCATCGATTAATTCTGGTTGCACAAGTATGTTGCCCTTGCTCTGGTTCCCATCAATTCCCATCGAACATTTTTTGTTAGATCTCAGTATCGGCCAGGTCCTTTGCGTCACCGGTGGCACTAGTGGGGGTGGCGGTGGCGGTTACACTTACACCGGAATTGGTATGCCGCATTTCAGACATTACACTACCGACTCTTACCTGCCTTTAGCCACTTATTACGACCCTAATGGCGGGACTGGAGCTTGCCCGCCGTATAATTCGCTTGGTAACAATGATCTCATCGTTGCCCTCGGTTGCGGGCACTGGAATGGGGGCTCCCACTGCGGTGAAATCATGACCGTCACTTGTGCGTGTTTCCTTGTTCCCAGTCAAAGGCAAATGAATAACATTTTCCCCTCAGATGGCAGTAACACCGTTAATGTGGTCGTCCAAGACTTGTGCCCCGGGTGTCAAGGTGCTAACGGGATCGATCTCACCCCGGGCGCAATCTCCCAGCTCGACTCCAATTATATCAACGACGGAGTCATCACCGTCCAATGGACCCTCCCGACTTTGCCTTGAGAACTCTGCCATCGTCATCCATATATTTTCCGGTTCCCGCGTTTTTGGATCGTCTCAAATTTGCTAGCAGCCGCTGAAAACGGTGCTCGGTATTTCGAGTCTCTCCTCAGCAGGGATGCATTCAATTGCCACCGCAATGCTTCAAATCTTCTAGATACTAGTACCTGGAGAAAATACGTGAAGCCCGCTTTCCATCGAGTATTTCAGTGTTGGCGCGGACTAGCCCCTATGATCCTCCATCTTAAATCATCTCAGCCGCTATGCCGGTGCAGCGCCCATAAAAGCCCGCTGTTCAAGACATTGAACTCCCATTTCCTCTGCCTGACAGCGATATTCTCCGCTTTTCTGAGAAGATTCATGGAGAAGACTAATGCTTCGATAGCGTCTGTCAAAAAGGCCTCATTATTTCCTTGCGTGATCTGTGAGACAAATTTTTTCTAGGCCAGTGGCGTTGAGTACGTTATCAACTGTCAGCCATAGCTTTGAGCAATCTTTGGACCCGCTTCGAGAACATACGTATATGTATTATGAAATAGTTCACCGCCGTGAACAGCTCACCACAGTTCACCGGCGAACTCTCGTGAACCCTCGGCTTATTCCGGCCGATTGGGGGTAGTCTCTCGCAGCCAGTCTTCAACACGGTATGATCTCGTACCTCGATCGTGTTGAAATCGGGGGCAGTGACTTTGTTTATCCCAGTTGATTGCTCCTGTCTCTCCCCGCCAACTTGTAGCTGCCGCCCAACACCCTGCAGGTGCCCGCCTAGCATCAAGATCTTCAACACAGATGGGCGGACGTCCAAGGAGCTTCTGCCAGTGAGCGCCATGCTATAAGTACTCTGCAGAGACTCAGATACCACCTTGTCCCCGCTGCTCCAGAACGCCTCCTATGGGCCCGAACTCACACCACCGTTTTTTCTCTCGCCATCGTCGCTTGTCATTGTCTCAACTCGACTCGGCTGTCGTCGGCTGTCGACGTTGATGTTCCCGATGCCGCTCGTTTCACCGTGCATGCTCGAGCTCGTACCCGCCGCCGAGCAGCCAATCTAGTAGCATGTTACTGTACTCAATATTGCAATAAAATTTGTGTACCGACTCCGATATTAGCATGCCACAGCGGTACGGCCCGTGAACCGACAAGCTTATGCAAGCAGTTCACCAAGTTCACGGGTTCACGAGTTTTGGTGAACTTTCTGGCTCATGGATTTTCTGTCCGCTTCGACTCTTTGGCAATTCCCTATTAACGATGATCACGAATTCCCTCTTCCAACTACATGCTACGACGTGTTTCTCGATCTCTCGTGCCTCAAAGGGCCTCAAAAATTAAAGTAGGGAGGCGGCCAACCACCTTCGTATACCAAAGAAATCGCCCCCGAAAGTGAGGTGGGTGGTTACCCACAGAGACGAGCCGCAGGTCTCACCAGGGCAGGCACAATTCCGTCAAAAATGTCCAGGTCGACGAAGAGATCGTAACACTGAAGTTCTACCCGCAGACGGAAATTCGCAAAGGAGGTGGGACAAAAAGCCTTCAAACGAGGAGAGACATATGATTTCGGTCGAAATCGGCCGGAAAAGCGGCCTGCAAAACGAACACAAACGAAATGCCCCGCACCACCGTGTCCCAGGCGCCGTGTCTCATGCAGAGGATGCTCTGCGTCGAACTACGGAGCGCACTCAGCTCAAACGCAACCCCTCGACGTGGGTGCGCCCCAGTGCCCAGAAACTCAGTAAACACCAGTGATGGAGGCGCCGCGGCCCGCAGGCGCGAATGCCGAGAAAACACCCAGAAACGCACATGTCCCCCTCTCACCCACGCTCGAGAATACGAATGCCTCGATGTAGGGAAGTCCGCCTGCGTGCGCGGCCAAGTCCTTCCGTCCCGAAAAATCCAAAAGAGTCCCAGTACTTGGAAGTTAAACGGTGGTGAGGCCAGCACCGAAAACGCCAAGTGTCCGTGGCGGCGAGCACCGAAGAGACCAACTGTCGATTATCGGTCTCCCGAATTGGCTAGACGCTCCCGCCACGCTCGAGACAGAAAACCTTCGTGGAATCAAAAGGATTCCGAAAACGGAAATAACGAAGTGGTTGCTCAAAGAATCATATAATAGCGTTCAAAGACGGGCAGCGCAAACGAGAGAGCATTGGCGGGGAGGGGCAGAGGGACGACCGAGAAACGACATAGCAGGAAACGCCCGATGCGAACCGCGTCTGCGCTGTGTTCTCGCAAGATGCGCTCTCCACGAATGAATATGGCTCTACCCAAAATTCACGAGCAAAATGGAACGCGGACTCGGGGAAGAAACCAAAAGAAAATTCCACTTGCCTTACTCGCTCCAACGCCGTCACGAGCAAGCTCTTGCTGGTCCACAGGGGCGTCCGGAGGGCTCACTGATTTTATGAATAGGGGCTGCCGGTTCCTTTGAAATCAATATTAGCGAGAGACGCATGGAGGAGGAATGGGGATGGAAGAAGGAATGGAAGCGACGAGATATGGGGGGTACGAAGGACAAGGACGGCAGAAAGAGGGCAGGCATCGATATGGGGACGTCGATCTCATGACCCGGATGTCATCTAATGAATACCGGACCGCCTTACTGCCGTCCTTCGCGCTACTCGACTCAAGTTTTGGCATCCGCGGGAGGCGACAACGCAGCGGCGGTATTGCAGCAGTCCCGCCTGGTCTTGTTGCCAGGCAATGCCAGCGTGCGCCGGGACTGAGCCCCAGCGTCGGTCCGTGGTTAGGGGCGTGACTGCGAGCTGGAGAGAGACAGCGGCAGGGCTAAGCAAGGCAGCGCCAGAGCAAGATCGTGGTGGGTCAAGAAAAAGGCAATGTGTGGCTATGTAGCTCGGATCACGGTCCGCGAATCCGTGACCCGTTACGCTTATGATCCGCTCTATACCAGGCTTTACTGGACAAAAGTCCAGTGGTCACGCGTGGTCACGAGTTGAACTGCGTGACAACGCGTGGCGACGCGTTGAAATGCGTGACAACGCACTCCAACTGCGTTCTCAATGCGCTGGACAATGCATTGAGCATTAGGGCTTATAATTCTGGACCGATGTTCAAAACTCCCAACGCGTTGAGCCTCAACGCATTTCCACGCGTTGGAACGCGTCGAAGTGCGATTGAAACGCGTTCACTTCTCTTCAACTTTGCAATACCCTAATACAAGTTTTAGGAAGCACCTGTGATCCGAGATTTTAGCCCCGAAGTTCAATTTTTCAAAGGTTTGTCGCCTATGAGCCAAGCCTCTCAGCGTCGACAATGTCCTGCTCACGGCAATTGTGTTCCTCTTTATTTGGCATAACAATGCAGAGCTCCAAGCCAGAACTCCAGCAGTATGGTTCCTATCTTGGTTTTCTTCAGTGTCGTTAACTGAAAAGGAAGTATTTAGAGGACATAGGAGACGGATTGAGTGCAAAAATGGACCAAAAAATAAGTAGCCAAATTTGGAACGGTGAATCAGGAGGAAGATCCACGCGTGCTCCCACGCATGGGAACTAAGGGCTATATTCTGTATAAAAAAATTCACGCTGCGCCGATGCGACAGTCGACGTACGATCGACCCGTTGTAAATTCGTCAACAACGCACTATGACGCGTGGCCACGCGTTGTAACGCGCCCAACGCTTGGGAACGCGTGGTGATGCGTGTCAACTCGACTTTTGTCCAATAACGACCGTCATACCGCTCAGCTTGGTCCATCGCTGGCGCACACCATCTCCAGGTCACCCCAAACGATGCTTCACTCGCCGCGTGTCTCTTTGTGTTGCTCTTTATCCTCGCCGTCGACCGCGGATGCCCCAACCAGCTGCAATGGCTGTGGCTCCCGCGCACGATCTTCAGCATCATGGCAGCGCATGTGCACCATGCGACGCTGCCGTTCCTTCTCGCCCACATCGTCTCCATTGCCTCCCCGCGCGCCGTGACCCTTTTCAGTAGTGTACCTCCCCCGCCGCTTGAAGCACCCACCTGCCATACTCCACGGTACCACACCATCTTCCACTTCCGCAGCGCGCTCTATGGTTGCCCTAATCACCCGCGTCGCCTTGCCTCCCCGGGTCAAGCGAGCAAGTACGGCTCTGCTCCCACGCGCCTCCGCGCATCTCCAACACCACACAGATCACCGCTGATGTCCTTAGCACATGGGACAGCCGCTATCGCACACACCACTTCGATCTCCTCCCCGGGCACTGCTACCGTTTCTAGCGCCTTGCCACCCCTCCGCTCGGAGCCAGTTCCTGTCTGGCACCGCGAATACTAGGAGCACCACCAAAATGCGCAGCAACATCCGCATATCCACTGGATTCAAGGCTACCGTCATGCTCCGCCATTGTGCGGTGTCCGACCCATTCATGACCACAGTAGGTCCTCATTATACGTGCCCCAAGAGCACTAGAACTCTGATCTGCCAAGAACATCTGCTGCGCAACTGCATTTGGTGAAAGATATCACCCCTCAATTATTTATACTCGGCGGTCTCCCATCCCGGCTGTGTCTCGTTCTGAGACGGGTTTCCCGTCATTTCTTATGGCATTTGGGGCTTGATTCCCTCACGAGGAGGTCGCATGTCTCCACTCAAAACTGAGGACTCGGGTGCGGCATGTACGGCGATTTCGTGGAAAACTCACCTCGCGGCATTGCGATTGATATTTAGCCCCACATCCGCTACCCACATCTCTTAGATTCTTCCTCCCCGGGCATTGCTGTACACTCATGAGAAGGATGTCGCGGCATTCAAAGAGAGTGGCGATGTAAAAGATGGGAAAATCTGTCCGCCGACATATGCGGATTAGCAGATGATCTGTTTCCGGACCGGTTTGACCCACGGACTTGGTTTTATATGTATATGTATACCTGGGGTTGCCCTGTGACACATTCAATGTACTTTGATAGTTCCATGGATTATTCAGCGTAATTCACAAGAAAACGGGTAGATTGTACAACGCCAAATTGATGCATCCGGCCCCCACTGTAACGACGACGTACTGGGCGGATTCTGCGTGGTTCATTGTCGACACTATGTCACATTCAGAATCGTGTCGGAGGATGGCGGGTGAGGTGAGAACTTGGAAGGAAGAAAGAATGGGCGCCTACTTGGCAAGAAGTTCTGAAATTAGCAAATCGACCAGGATTCTAGAAATCACAACACCGACACCGCTGCGGACCGTCCAGCCCGGGAAGGAACAATCAAAAAAGAGAGGGAATGAAACCGCAGCGTCGAAGCCGTCCAACTAAATATGCCATGGTTCCGTCCAAAATGGTTGAACGAGGTCTGCAAGACACTGTCGACATGAGCAGTTCTTATCCATTGGAAATTTCCATGGCGAAACAGTGGAGCTCTATTCACTTTCGACGACAAAGACCCACACAGCATCGACACAGCGCGGCGTCGAGGAATGATCGTAGCCAACTAAATTTCAACATCCGGCACTCCACATTTGTGCGCACGCGAGGGTCGAGATTGGAGCAGAAAGCAATAGGAAAATCTTTGCGACCAAGCGGGCAGCCAAAAATCGATGACAATAAGAAAATGTTGCGGACTCCAAGAACCCGGCACCATCAAGTGGGACACCTGGCATTAGTTGGAGATCGTCTGTTGCCAGTTGGGCGTGTCACTCCCATGGGTTGCACCGTATGAGTTTTGGCCGAGAAGAATCAATAGGAATATCTACTCTGGAGACAGCGAGATGAATAAACCCCAACTGGATCCTGTTTCAATAATGTGAATTGCAATAAGGCCGCACAAAAAGGAAGACACAAACATTGTCATTCCGGGTAGGCAGATGTTGCGACAGCGCTGCGGAGAAAATGCAGGAGAGCTTGAGCAGAGCTGTTGGAACCCTTCTAAAATGCTCATACTTCCCTTCAATCTCAAATCGGCCGGATGCCTGGTTTTTCCTACTGTCCGCCGGTGCATCCATGGGTCGCCGCTATCCAGGACGATTTATTTTCGGCCCAAACCAGCTTGAATGAGCGCACCCACCCGTAGTATTTGAACACAATGTCCGCCGGCCCGTCCATCCGTAACTGCCCGGTATTCTATGACACCAAAGTATGCCGGTGTGCCGTAAATGTGACAGTATTTTGGGTACTTTGAGGATGCACGCGCGTTTCGATCAATGCACGTTCGACGTCTCGCGCCCCGGCCCTTTCGTGGGTCGCCTTCATGCCAAGCTATCAGCTATGAGAGCCGGCATTCCCGAAATGAGAGCCACCTTTTGCTCACATTCGCCGCAGATAACCGTATTGATGACCGCCGCAACTCAATGGACTTCAGTATCGGATCAGAGCTATCGGCGTCTCATTGTATTGCGAACCGTCCTGTCCGGAATGCCAAGCGCAGTGACGAAACGCAGCACAGGCACGATTCTTAGACAAGAAGAGTGATTTGGAGATGGAACCGAACTGCCGGCAAGAAACTGAGGGATTTATGAAGGGAACACTGAGGAGGAGAGGTACAGTCGGTTGAGGTAGAAGTTAGAGAGAAGCCGCTCAGCAAAGATTATGATCAAGTGATATTCAGGGCGGTCAAATCATGATCCTCGGCCGACGGATCCGATTCTTGGCTTGCCTTGCTCTCTAGCTCCAACAGTTCAAGAACACTTTGAACTTGGATGCTACCGCTCTCCGGAGACTTGCATCCGCTTATGGCATCGTGTAGAGATATGGCCCCAGCATTAAGTGCACTGTCACTTGTGTAAAAACTCCTCACTAGCCAGGAATGTGCGGATTTCCGGGAATAGCGAGTGGCGAATCGACATGTTGGATGGAATTGACCATTTCTATGGATTTGCCTCGTGGTTCATCCGAAGAATTGCACAACGCACCCAACAGTTTTCCACACCAGGCAATCCGGTAACTTAACTGCAACACTATCAGAGCCGTCCATCCACGACGGAAGGAAATAGGCCCAGGGCATATTTGGATGCCGTACCGTCGGTACGTTTCCAGGATTTCAAAACATCGGATTTACCACTCGTGCTCGTCGGCGATCACTCCCTAGTGCGACCGAATAGTGCTGCACGCGCCCTAATTCCGTTCGCCCTAGGGTTCGCATTCTAGGCTCTCGCTCTCCTACCCCTCTTCTCGGACTCGTACTTGGGTGTGGAGGTCGGTGTCCATAATAAGAGCGACCTGCGATGATTCAAGCTTATTCTTTGCACATTTAGAAATCCAACTGCTGATTAGTTCTCCAGACACGCGATCCTGTCCAGTTGAACGCTTATGGTCGCAGAACCCCATAACCTGCATAAAACATCTCATTGGCCTCATCCTTCCCAGAAACGATTTCGTACACCTGGCTGCCGATTTTTCTCCAGACCAGCAACCTCCGAGCCGGATTGCAATTTCGAGGAAGCCGTGGTGACAAGCATAATACCGTTTCATGTATGCTCCTACCCGATCGGGACAAACTTGGCCGGATTGGGTGAGGACCATGTGTGCACAGGTCATGGTTCCCTCTTTCGCGGAAGGCTATCTCCGTTGGGTGGATGAGTAGCTAATTTTTGCTGCGACCTCTTTTTGGAGGAACAGTGGTATAAAACGTACAAGCCCGGCCCTCCGTTTGCAAGCTGAAGAATCCTGCCTCAGTTCAAAAATGCTCTTCAAAATCCTGTTCGCTCTCCTCTGTACTGCGTTGACTGTTTCAGCAACGCCCCTCGAGGTAAACAGTTTTCATCCTAAGCATCAGCGAAGCTGAACAGTTATGCTGGACAGGCCCGCAGTTGCTCGCCGACGTATACCGTTAAATCGGGAGACACCTGTTCTGCTATAGCGTCGGCTCATGGACTGACCGTGGCTCAGTTGCTGTCCTACAATCCGTCCATCAATGCTGGTTGCACCAGTATGTGGCCGTTGCACCTGTCCGCATCAATTTTCGTTGAGATTTTCCGTCAGATCTCGCTATCGCCGAAGTCCTTTGCCTTGGCCCTGGCGGTGGTGGTGGTGGTACATGCACGCAGACGTATACTGTGAAGAGCGGAGACACGTGTTCCGCGATCGCGGCGAGTCAGGGACTCACGGTTTCTCAATTGCTCGCCCTCAATCCATCGATTAATTCTGGTTGCACAAGTATGTTGCCCTTCCTCTGGTTCCCATCAATTCCCATCGAACATTCTTCGTCAGACCTCGCTATCGGCCAGGTCCTTTGCGTCACCGGTGGCAATGGTGGGGGTGGTGGTTATACTTACACCGGAATTGGTATGCTCCATTTCAGTCATCACACTTTGATTACACTACCGACTCTTACCTGCCTTTAGCCACTTATTACACCCCTAATGGCGGAACTGGAGCTTGCCCACCGTATATTTCGCTCGGTAACAATGATCTCATCGTCGCTCTCGGTTCCGGGCACTGGAATGGGGGCTCCCACTGCGGTGAAACCATGACCGTCACTTGTGCGTGTGTCCTTCGACCGATTCAAAGACAGACGAATCATATTTTCCCTCCAGATGGCAGCAACACAGTTAATGTGGTCGTCCAAGACTTGTGCCCCGGGTGTCAAGGTGCCAATGGGATCGATCTCACCCCGGGCGCAATCTCTCGGCTCGACTCCAATTATGTCAACGACGGAAAAATCACCGTCACGTGGACCCTCCCGACCTTGCCTTGAAGTTGAAAATTAAATCCGCCATCGTCATCCATATATTTTTCGGTTCCCGGGTTTTTAGATGGTCTCAAATTTGGTAAAAGTCTCTTGAAAAATGGCTCGGTATTTCGATCTCCTCTCCCCCTGAGTTTAGTCAACGTTCAATTCGATCTGTCTTATGGAATCCAAAAAAAGCGAACATCGTTTTTTGCCCGTGTCAATTACATGTTTTCACACTCGTTCCAACAAAGAGGCTGGCACTTGGGACCGAGAAGACCTTGAATGCCTGGTGCTTAGCTTCCTGGATTCTCAGTCATTTCTTTCTCGTATTCAAACCGATTGTCGTGGACGAGAGACGCATTCAAGTTCCCTACCCTGCCTTTCGGTAATCATCGATTGGACAGGTTTTTCAATCGTCGATGCTTGCCCACCATGATACACTTGTCAAGGACGAGCGCGACGGATTGATTCCATTGCCATTGCACTCTTTGCCCATCCTTTCAAATCATTTTTTTTGATAGCCCTTGGAGAAAATAGGTGAAGAAACTTCCCACGCTGGAGCAGAACTGCGCCCCCACCTGTTGACTGTTGTCACTGTTGTATAGCGAGTTCCAAACCCTACCGAGATGCACCTCACACTAAGAGGAATGCATACCTCGGTATCCAAATGAACCGTACACATAGCTAGATACAGTATTGAAATCTGTTCGTGTTTCGAATTTCTTCACGATTGTCTCCTTTACATCTGGCATTCTGTGACAGCTCGGAAAGAAAGCCCCTATGAGCTACAACTTGAACAAGGCTGGGAATGTACTTTAGTGTTGGCGCCGACCAGGCCCTGGGATCCTCCACTTAAATGATCCCAGTCGCAATGCCGGTGGAGTGCCGATGAAAGCTCAGTTTTCAAGACATCGAATTCCTGCCCGACTGCGATCTTCTCCAGTTTTCTCTGGGCAATCATGGAGAGGACTCCTGTCGTGTATGTCAAAAAACCCCATTTCTCCTGAGTGATCGTTGGGAAAGACAGATGTTTTTCTAGGCCACTGGCGTTGAGCAGGTTATCATGACTCTATATTTCGTCCCAAGCAATTGTCCGTCATAGTTTTGAGTAACCTTTGGACCCGCTTCCACTCATTGGCAATTCCCTACCCACCTTGACGACTTCCTTTTTCTAACCCCAGGCTAATACGTGTTGTTCCATCTCTCGTCCTTCGAAGCGCCTGAAAAAATGGAATTAGGGAGGCGGCCGCAGGCCGCCGACCACCTTGTATACTAAAGAAATCGCCCCCCACCAGCAAAGGTCAACGGGAAGAAATATTACGAACCAGCAGGGTCAACCCAAAATCACGCAGAAATAAACAGAGATAGTGACGTGGGTGGTTGCCCACAGAGACGGGCAGCAGGTGTCCGCAGGGCATGAAGAATTGACTCAAAAATGTTCAGGTCGACGAACACTGATTCTGGCCGCAGACAGAAATTCGAAAAGGAGGTAGACAAAAAACCTTCGCAGGAGGAGAGAAAGATTTCGGTCGAAAGCGCCGCCGACCAAGGAATCTCAAGTGCGGAGGATATAAAATGAAACGCCTCACAACAGTGTCCAAGCGATGGCGTCTCGGGGGAGGGTGCCCCGCGTCAAACTACCACCGCGATTAGCCCGTAACCCACACCGAGAGACAAGACCTCGATATAGTGCGCCCCAGTGCCTGGAAATTCAATAAACTTCCCAGAAATGAGGCCACCGCAAGGGGAATGTCCAGAAGGCCAATACTCCACCCTGAAAGGGATACATCCCCATCTCACCCGCGCTCGAGGACAAGTACCTCGATGGAGGGAAGTCCGCCTGCGTGCGCGCGCCCAAGTCCTTCCGTCCCGACAAATCCAAAAGGCTCCCGGTACTTGAATGTTAAACAGGGGTGAGGCGAGCACCCAAGACGCCAAGTGTCCGTGGCGGCGAGCAGTGAGCAACCAAGACGCCAACTGTCCATTTGCGCCAAGGTCTGAGCGCCCATCATACCCAAATTCCGCGGCTCAAGTCCTCATGAACCCAAATCTCTATTTCCATCGTCCAACTCCCTTGGAGGCAAACACCCCGACTACCAATTATCCGCCTCTGGAATGCGCTCTCGCCATATCCACGCTCGAGAAAAAAATATTGGACCGAACCAGAAGCACCAAAAAGGGAAATAATGAAGTGGGGAGCGCAAACAAGAGAAGAAGCGAGCGAGGTGCAGAGAAGAGGCAGAGAAATAACAGGACAGGAAATACCTGATGCACTCTGCACGAAAAACTCGCAAAATCAACGAGAAACTTCCTCGTCACGAGGACTCTCCGCCCCCGCATAAAAAAGTCCCCGCGCGCGCCCCCGGACATTCTCCACGCAAAATCACGATATACGAAGAACGAAATGACTAAATCCAATTTCTCCAAGCAAAACGGAACACAGGCTCCGAAAAAAGCAAAATGAAAAAGCCACTTACCTCACCCGCTCCAACGCTGTCGCGAACAAGCTCTAGGTGGTGCACAGAAGAGGTCCAGAGAGCCCACTAATTTTTCTTGGTGGAAGTCGAGGGGCGCCGGTTCCTTTGAAATCGATATCAGGGGGAGGCACATGGAAGAGGAAGGAGAATGGGGGATGAGTAAAGAGGGGGAGCAGTCGGCGAGAAGGGAGAATGGAAGCAGCAGGAGGGTAGAAATGATGAGGACGAGCAGAGAATCCATACCCCGCTCAACTACTCCCCGAATTCGACCACTCCCGCCGCCACCCGAGCCGAGCCATTGCCATATGCGGACGCTGACAAGTCGCGCTCATGAGCCGGATGTCGATCTAACGAATACCTGACTGCATTTCTACCTTCCGCCACCTTTCTCGAGTCGGAGGTCGTTGAGGAGGAGCAAGTTTGGGCGTCCGTGGGAGGCGACAACGCGAAGTGCAGCGCTCCTGCCTCTGGACTGGGACAGCGCCAGTGTGACTGCGAGTGGTAAAAAGGGGGCTGCGGGGTTAGGAGACGCAGCAGGAGGCACGGCAGGGGCGGGAGAGCGAGGCAGCACCAGAGCGGGATGGTCGTCCGAGAAGAAAAGAGGCAACGTGTGGCTGTGCACGCTCGGATCATCTCTCCGCAAATCCGTTACCCGTTCCCCACGCTCATGATCCGCTCCGCTTCTGGATGCCCCTGAGTTCTACAGCGAGCGAACCTGTGTAGCTCGCTGGCACGCTTTCAGAATCCCTCTCTGTTGGAAATGGGATCGTCGCGCGCCGCGTTTCCCGGTTAGCTTATCTACCCCCCTATACGTCGCACAGCTTCTCCGTTATATTCGGCTTGTATTTCCCTATGTCCGTAGTCTCTCGTATCCCACGCGCTTGTGTCCCCGCGCCCCGAATACATTCCCTTGCGACTCACCGTTGTGCGCGACTTCGACTTTCACACTGTCTTTAACCCTTCGGAAAGAGTCTGTCAATCTTAAAAGTGTATTTGGGCCGTTACGCGACCCCAAGTTTATGCCGATGCGACAATCGGCGAATATGATGTCTGGTCATTTGGTGTACTTTAAATGCTTCATATCTTGCGCGAAAATTGCATACATATCTTCTAAGAATTTTTATTTGTCCACTGTTGGGTGAGCCTCAGCCCACTCGGTCACTACAATTAAAATGTTACACAAACTCAATTAGAGCGTTTGCGGTGGAGCCACCCGGCGCCACCAGGTGGCTCATCTGGCATGCGGTGCCGGGTGGCTACATCACTGGGTGGCTCTTATGGCGGCTGCTCATTATAGCGTGTATCAAGTGTCTAATGCCATACTGTTTTCTCTACCTATGTGGGAGGCCCTTCTCGAGTTCCGGCTTCAATTTACTGCCCTTCTAAAAGCTATCACTTGAGAAGAGGATAAAAATATCAATAATATAGCTTGTTGTAGTAATTTCCGGTGCTCGCGTGTATACGGGCACCCATCTGCATATGCATAGTGCTCTGAGAGGCCAAAAATCAGTTCTCCCAAACAGCCACCAGCTGATGTAGCCACCCGGCACCGCATGCCGGAAGAGCCACCTGGTGGCGCCGGGTGGCTCCACCGCAAACGCTCTATTTTTCATGCAGCTTTTTAGCTCTCATTGCAACACTTTGAATTGCCTATTGCTATAGGTGCCCGGGAGAAAACTAGTTCAGCTTGAGTGCAATGCATATATACCACTACTACTCAGTGTGAAGAAGGTAACGTTGCCGACAAGGCTGAGTTTTGCAAGTTTTTCTGCCCCGGAGGCGTCCACGTTGAGCCCATAACTCACGAATCTACGGTTCCGTTGCGATAATTCGCGCCACAGGAATGGTAGTACCTGGAGGAATCTGGAGGGGCAAAGGAAGTATATTACTCGCAATGAACATTTCGCTGTAAGGTTCCTATTGCGCAAGGGCGGCCGCAAGGAGCTTGGAGTATATCGGTGAGCCCATACCAGCTAATTCGGCGAGATGATCAATACGATGCTGGACCTCCGAGATGAAGCTACTTACTCAAAGGATCCCATCCAGCAGTGGCATTGAAACCCGACTAATGAGCAGGTCAGCGAGCAAATTTAAATGACTGGAGACGGGGACTCACCCCGGTTGGGGGGCAGACGTAACCTGAGTTGTAGCCGCTGATTATATCAGTGAATACATCGGGATTTGCATAGATGAAAGGGTTGAGAAACCCCATCACGGGCTTTCCAGCAGCCAGAAGCCGGTCGTTTATGAGAGCGATAATGGACGCAAACAGGGGTGTGGACGCGCTTGTTCCGGTTATAGGCTCGAGATCTCCCTTGTACATAATCTCAAAATTGAAGCCCTGGAGCGCAACGTCAGGGTACCCGCGCCCACTCGCATTGAAGGTGAGGTTGAGCGTTGGCGGGATGCTGTTCTGGACGTAAGTGTTGACGGCGGTGGCCTGGTACGCCGGTATGGGGAAGTAGTTGGAAAATCCGCCGCTGCTGAAGTTGGCGCCCGTTTCGGGCGCAAATCCCTGCGTCGACCCCACGGCGGTCACCCAAGGGCATGCGGCAGGGAAATTCACGCCAACTACGTTGTAGTTGCAAAGATCGGCCACGGTGGTGTCGTGTTCACCGTGCACCCCGCCCTGATCATTTTGAGTTCGGTATGAAGAAAGAAGCAGCGGAATTCACACGCACGTCGCCGGAAGCGAAAATAATGGAAACACCCCGCGCGCCCAACGCCATGTGACTGTTGCAAATTTTCCTACTAGTAAATGAGGAATTGCATGATTCAACGGAGTGCCATTCTGACGTGGTCATGCTCAAACCGAAAACAGCTTCCAGTTGCCCATAAGACGTCGACACCACCGTAGGCAGATCTGCATCTGCCACGCCATCGAGGAAGGTCGCCGTGTCCAGCAGCTCTTGGGCGAAGCCTGCATCATCCTCAGGCCCACCCACTGTAATAAATTGCACTGGCACTCCAGCCGCGATTCCTTTCAAGTGAAAGTTAGGACGGTTACTGGCAGAAAATAAAGAACCCAACAAACCAATGGTATATTGAATGTCAAGATTCGCCTCGGATCCGGCCATGGTTGTATTGACGACCCCGCCGTCAACGCTCACCACGCTCCAGGTGGTGTTGGACGGAATATCGGACCGGAATTCGGACAGGAAATTCTAAATAATTGCGAAGGTGGGGTTCCACGTTGGCTTTCAAGAGCAGAGTGGACATACGGTCAAATCGGATGGTAGAGGCCATTCCTCGTCGTATCCAGTTACAGCAAGCGCGTTATTGACCTGAGTGGCGGGAGTGACCGGGATTCCATACAACGCCTGCAAACAAGCGGGGGTAATGGCGCCGTTCCCGTCGCTGGTATCGCATGAAGCTTCTTGTCGCTTGGTGGACCGCCTGTGGCGAGGTCCGGCAAGCGTCATGCGCGAATTCACGGCCGGCAGCGAGAAATCGGTGGTGGGATGGACAGCATCGACGTGCCCGACGAGATCTGACGGCAAAGAGACCGATACCGTGCGCGTAATCACATTATCGAGGGCGGGATGCGTGAATTCCTCGAACTGAGCGCCGAATAGTTCGTTTGCTTGGGACACCGGGAGGGTAATTGACACCCAATCACCATAGGGAGAGATAACCGTAGGTTGGAGGTTGTTCGCGGACGCGAATGTATTCAAAGCGAACATGGTCTCCGCGGAGGGCTGGACGTAGGCTTTTACCTGCAACGCTCGTGTCAGGCGCATGTATGTGATAGCGGAGGCGGCCTTGCCTCGTCCTGGGACAACCATTGTCTGAAGTCTGGGCTTCCAGGACTGGACAAAGATGTGGCCTTGGCCTCGAGACCTGTAAGATCGTTGGCCGCGAGAGCAATGCGGAGGGTGAGCATCTTGTCGGCCGGTGCGACGCCCTGGCTGATGAAACCGCGGGGAACAGTTGTACGCTCATGATGGAGTGCCCCCACGGCAGCAATAATCCAGAGGAGGGTAAGTATCCGGTGAAAGGCCATTGTGGAAACGAGGATGCAGCACCAGGGCCAGCCTGTTATAGTGGCGGGAAATACATGACCGTGCGTGGGATAGACGGCCAGGGGTTGCCGATTCAAGAATTCTGAGCCACGTCAAATGATGGGGAGGAAGGAGAAAATCTGAAGGCGGAGCGGGCCGAACCGATGCTCACATCTTTGATACTGCGGCGGCACACTGCCATTACCGAAGCCTTTGCATGCGAGTCACCGGAAATACCCAAATTTCGCTTCGCTCGAAGTGCGACTTGAAATTTGTTGCGCTTCAGGTGGGCTAAGATTGGAGCTGGGTGGAAGTCCAAAAGGCGCTACGACCGCGCCGTCGACGCCTCAGAATAGAGTGCATAATAGTAATATTCGTTGATATTCGAAATCATCTTAGCCTCTGTATCGGGGTCGTGTAAGGATATGTCTGGGAAATGAAGCGCATTGAGTAGAAGTGGTTCCCCATAATCTAGACACGATCCCGCGTGCAGACAAAAATTTCCAGTGAGACATGGTGAGCCGTCCATGGTGAAGAGCCAAAAATATTCTCGGGGAATTTTGAGTGACACTGTAACGAGGCGGAATGTGAGCTGGACTGGCGCGACGGTGAAGCGAAAATCAAACTAAAGCTCCTGTGTAGTTTAAATGACCCGCGCGCAGCAAGACGAGCTAACCCTGTAAATGTTTTACGTAGAGGGAAATTTTGACTGAGATTGTCACTCTCATATCGGAGAAATTCGGGATTGGAGTCAGTGAGAGAGCGTGTAGGAAATCCGATAAATAGTGCGAGTCGGTTGAACCTGCATTGAAGCAATACCTGATCACCCTCTTCCCAAGCCAAAGACGTGTCCACCACAGCTGGGTAATAGCAAGAAGCGGAGGGAAACCCGAATTATTATGAACCTCAGCACCATCAACGAGTAAATGCGAAAACAGGCAGGGACGGTGAGTGGCTGCCATATGAGAACGAGCAGCAGCTTTTAGCCCTGGGGATAAGAGAGGGACGGAGCCGGGCTCAACCAAGGATGGCCATTCGAGACGAAGGGTAAGAGACAAAAGCAGAGCTTGAAGTGGGGGTGAATCGGGATCTTAATGTAATAGTGGTTAAAACCTGGCCATAAATTTCCAGGTAGACGAAAGCACAAGAATACCTATTGAGCGGGTGCATGCGGCGGGTGTCCCGCGTCAAACTACCGCGCGACCAGCTCGCACCCCACAGCGAGAAACAAGACTTCGACGTGGTGCGCCCAAATCCCGAGAAATTCAAAAGCCACCCAGCGGTCCAATTGCCGCCGGCACGAATGCCCAGTAGGTCAATCCTTCACCCCGCAAGGCATCGAGTCCCGAGAAACGAGGAAACGGCTGATGAGAAACGCGTCTGAACAGCGCGTTCTCCAACGATGCGCTCTGCGCGAATCAACATGGTTTTGCACGAAACACTCGCACTCCCAAAATCCACGAGACATCCTCGTCCCGAAGAACTCTCCCCGCGCAGACACTCCCCACCTGCATGAAAAACTCCGCCCGCGCGGCCCCGGATCTCGACTCGACAGAATCACAACACTAGAAGACGAAACTAAAGCCATGTTCTCCAAGCCAAACGGAACGCAGACTCCGGAAAAAGCAAAAGAAAGCCACTTGCCTCACCTGCTCAAATGCCGTCGTGAACAAGCTCTAGCTGGTACGTGGGACGTTCCAGAGGGTCCACTAATTTTTCGCGGTGGATCTCGGGATGGCCGGTCCTTTAAAATCGATATATTAGCGAGAGGCACATGGAAGGGCGATATGGGACGAGAAAAGAGGGAGAAGGGGGAGTAGACGAGGAGGGAGAATGAAAGAACGAATCGAAGCAACAACATATGGGATGTACGAAGGACCAGGACGGGCAGAAAGAAGGTAGGCATCGTTATGAGAATCCTGAATTCGCCACACTCGGGTCGCGGTTCGCCGAGTAGGTGGAAGTTTTGCAGCGCTCGCGCCGGGTCTTGTTGCCAGCGTGCTGCCAACGTGCGTGGCGCCGGGGCTAGGCTCCAGTGTCAAGGCTTAGCGTGGCCGTCGCTCGAGGCAGAATGCGAGTTGGATCAACATAGCGGCATGGCAGTAGGCGCAGCAGGAAACAAGACGGGCGGGGAGACAGAGATGGTGTTAGAGCGAGATTGTCGTGAGGAGAATTTGTGGCTATGCAGTTCGGATCACTGCTGTTCCGTGCGTTCTAGTCCCGCTTACATGTTCCTCGAATGGTGAGCGTTCATAGCAAGGCGAAACCTTTCAACTATACCGCTTTCTATCATTTCTGCTCTCCTTCCCGGGCCATTAGGGATGGTGGTCCTCTACTCGGATTCCGGAAATATGCATTCCGTCACACCAATACTTTGTACAAACAAGAAGGTGGAATTTCTAATTATACACCCTTCTATTGTTTTGAACAGACAGCATTTAGTCTCGACAGACCTGCAATCTCGGTTCTTTTTCTACCTGTCTTTCGCAGCCGAATCGAGTATTCAGCCGATTGAATCGTCCGAGCTGTGGCACGAATATGGGACGTCGACAAACTTCAAGTTTGAAACATTCTTCGATTCCGTACACCGAATTTTGAGCGCTCGCTTTGCAACTATACGCCTACTCAGACATATGCATTCCCGCGGCACCGGATACTTTGTTTCAAACGGACGGTGAAACTTCCAATTATCCGCCTTTCTATCATTCTGAGCGGATAGCATTCACTCAGGCTCTACAGACTTGCATCAAATCTGGGGTGTTTTTTTACTCTTCTTTGCTTGGCTGTGGATTAAGACGAGGTACCTTATTACATTGGGATGTCATGAGGGTATGGTTAGCCGAAACTAGCGCCATACCACAGGTTGACCTTACCTGAAGCGGAAGATTCACAAAGACGTGTTTCTAGACCGAATAGCCCCAGCAAGCGAACAGGATGAGAAACCGACTCGGAGGCGATGGTGGCCGGGAACTGCTAGATGAACCCCAAGCTAGGAGTGTTGGGTCTAACGAGCGGAAAGTACGCAAAGGACTGACAAGAGGATATCGGGGCAACAGCTTGGGGTTCAGTGCAGAGAATATTGTTTATTTTATACCGGGAAGCGATGCCCAAGGCCTACGTGGCCACAATTCAAACAATGTGGAAGATCAGCCACATCGAATTTTCACCGCAGCAGTTTGAAGCTGTGAAAACCCAAGATACGTCCGCATCGCCGAGCAAACATTCCGGTACGGCGAAACACGGCCCCTCTCCGTCCACGGTCAAGCAAGGTATTCCAGGCGTAGGTCAAAGATCTGTGCCGTACCGTACGTACCTGTAAGCTTACGGTCCCGGACTCCCGGTGATAAGCGCGAATAACCTGGAGTTGCTATTTTGGGGTACCTGTGGCCTGCCATGCTCAAATCGGCATAATGTTCATTTCGATTCCAAGCCGAACACTAGGTAAAGCCACTCGGATAACTACAAGTTGGGCTGGCAGGCAGGAAATATCTCGGCTCCTTATACCGCATAAATATCAACAGCCTAGCAAGACCGGTACGATATACCTCCCCGTCCCAACACGTCCGTTACTGAAACCGCATTCTTCAGAGTCCGTTTCAATTATTCTCCACGTACCTAGGCGCTAACAAACCCTTAGAATGGATATCGTGGATTACGAGGTTCCTTCCACCTTTTATAAGGAACACACGGTCTTGCTGACCGGAGGGACCGGCGGATTGGGTGCCTGCATTCTTTTCAAGCTCGCCTTGCAGCTCGATACGGGGAAAATATACGTCCTCGTTCGAGGATCCATCGAGAGAGCGAAATCTCAGTGGGCCGCCTCCATGCCGGGTCATATTGACAGGCTACTCGCGACAGGTCGAGTCGAGCTTCTGGTTGGGGACGTCGGGGAAAAACATTTAGGGCTTGGCCCCGGCATTCTAGCAGAGCTGGCAGGATCTGTTACTCTTGTCATTCACTGCGCGGCGAATATTGATTTCAAGGCGTCATTGGATGATCACATTCGCGACAATTGTCTTGCCACCCTCGAACTCGCCAAACTCGCATCGGGTTTCCAAAGCCTTTCGCGGTTTGTGCACGTATCTACCGCGTATGTCAACACGTTCCTTCCCGCAGGCTCCGTGGAGGAGAAAATTTACGAAACTGGCGACGCGGAGGCGCAGCTTTCCGAGATCCTGGAGACAGGTTCCACGGACGTCGAGGGTTTTCCGGCGCATTATCATTTTACCAAACACCTTACGGAGCGACTTCTTGTTCTCCGATATCCCCGTCTCCCACTCCTCATCTTCCGCCCGACAATCATTGGGCTCGCCATATCTCAACCATTTCCATATTACGAACGTGACGGGTCCGTTCCAACAACTCAATTCATTAAGACATTGATGGCGGCCGGGATTTCCAAGATCTCACAAGTATGTCCCCCCGATGTCTGCGACGGGACGAACGTTCTAGACGAGATTCCCGTTGACTTGGTGGCAAATCTCCTCCTCCTCCATTGCATGCACGGGTCCACCGGCGTTGTCCACGCAGGTGCACAAAGCTTTATCCCCCGCACGACTTCTCAGATCATGGCGGAGGACATCGCCCCTCACGCTCGTCAGGGGAATACCAGGACACATAGAGGTCGTGCAGATAACGAATTGGGTTCCCCGTCGTTCGCTCTACTTGTCATTCTGGCCGGGAAGGATTGGCGTTTCTCAAACGCGGCCTCTAGAAAGTTCGCAAACGTCGGAGGGCCGCTGGGGATGAAACTGCAGGACCACGAGCCGGAGAAGTTCTTCTCGGGGCGATCGAAACTCCTTGCCGAAAGAGTTCACGCTAGAGCGGCGGCGAAGTCGGGGGCGAACGGAGGTAAACGTCCCGGCAGCACATCCAAATTGTGAATAGATAGGCAGAGTTTCCGCACAATCACCAAATACGAAGGGAAATGCGGCGGCGTTCGATAGCTTGCAGGATATCGATTGACCTATTTTTTTTTGGAACCCAAATTGTATATATTATGATGTCCTTGTAGACGAAAGGAATTGTGAAAAGACTTGCCTTTGAGCATGTGCTGTGTCGCCAGGCAGAAACGGCAGAGAAGGCGAAAACTAACTAGCGGTAAACTCTTAAAACTTTCTCTTTTCCTTACAGCTATACACAGACCTCGCGTCGCCACACAGCGGCGGGATAATGCGTGCAGGGAGGGCGGAAATTCTGAAACCCCCTCCCCCCTCCCTCGAGGCATTAGTAATTAGGGTTACTGTGGAGACAATGGTACTCAAGCTCCTCGCGTCCATCATAGTCGACGGGGATGCGTTCGTGGTCGCCGTCGGGTCCAGCGAGTTCGGGGTGCTGCATATCAAGGGGAGCGGTGAGTTGAGTGGTGTGTAACCATGGGATATGACAATAGACGTCTCCGCAGCTGCTGGGTAAAAGAACCAGCATAAGTCAAGACGGAAAGAGAAAGCGTAGGCGGTGTTCCATCCGCGGTGCTCCACTGATGTCAGGGTGAAGCGGGTGGGGCAGTTCAATTTTTCAAGCACCAACTGATATAACAATTGTCCTTACACCTTTTCTTGGTGCAAAATTTTTTAGCTCAGAAACATCCAATGATCCAATGGACTGCTCGTATGGTCGCAAGTTGAGGAGAAGTGAAGAAATTAACAGCGCTTTCTATGCTGCGATTGAATCATTTGCTAAAAGCTTGCTGAAATGTATGCAGGAGAGCCAAGAAGAAAAATTGAATTTCAACGCCCCGCAGGACCCAAATGTCACTTGGTTCAAACCCCTGGTCACCTGTGATAGAAATGAGATAGGTTCAGTTCACTGGGCTGGTGACGTGTGATCAGAACTTACAGTTGAAATAGTACGGTATGAGGACGTAACGCGGCGCAGTCGTACGCAGTGCCATGGCACTACAGTTGCGCGGCCGGACGACATCTTGGAAGCTAGCACCTTTTCACAGGCAATGCTCAGGCCCACTTCTAGAGAGTGTCGAGCGTTAGAGTGCGACGCCACCGGACTGACCCTTATGAAGCGCCAACAACGCGGGTGAGCCGATTACTTACATCTGTCGCTCGGAACAGAACGGCGATCACACGGACACTCAAAGCGGAACGTATCGTCACAACTTGGTGGGTGAGGCCATTGCATTATGCACGGCGTGACTCGCACTTAGCATTATTTTGAACCAGAATTTTTCCTCAACTACAGCAGATTTGAGTTCTGTACTACAGGAGACATGTTTACCATCTTCTTGCCTCTAGTACTACTTGCACCACCTGCTTGACACCCATTTCCGGGCACTTAAAGTCTGCATCCAAATATGACACAGTGTACCTAGATTACGAGTACTTATGTAATCGTTCTTAATAATCTGGTACGCCAACTTTTTGAGTTCGTGTCATTGCCTGTAGCATTTATCTGAACTACGCAAAATAGTGGCTGTGTCTATTTTCAATACATTTTTGTGACCATGAACTGAAATCCATTAGGTGGAATATCTTTGAGCCTAAAAGATCAGTAAGTAGTACTCACTCCACAAAATGGGTTATGTCATGTGCACCAGAAATTTACCTGACATTCCTGAAATAAGAGACAGAATAAGAACAACTGAAATGCTAACTGACATGGAATATATCAGCGTGGCCGGCCTCGCAACTGACATTGTTCATATCAGAAACAGTTTCCTTGTTCCGATACTTTTCCTGACAGACACTGATTATTTGTGCTTGACACTGCTCCTGACACTCGATGTGTCAGCCAGAATTTCTGTGGCACTTAAACAATAAGTATTAGGTACGGTGTCAGGTAAGGTCCCTGACACAATAAGCTTCGGGTTGGCTGATTCCGAATGATGACTGGTATTTGCGCACCTGATTCTTATTGTGCCAACAAACTTCCTGATACGTGATCTTATAGTTATTGTTTTAGTAAGAAGTACACTGTGCCTGATACTTGGAGTGTCAGGCGCATTCCCAGGTGCAAGTACACTGCATTTGATGCGGCAAGTATCGTCACAGCTGGAATCCGTCCTGACATGAGCGATATCAGTGTCAATGTCAGCCTAACTGATCCCTTGCATATCAGGTAGGATTTCCGTTGTTATTATTCAGTCTCTTATACCAATAGTTCCAGATACCTTTCCAGTGCACCTGATATAACTCATTTGGTGGAGTGCACGCCGCCGAATGAGTTGAATCAGGGGGCCTGGAAACATACCCGACACTCTGAGTATCAGGGACCGAATTGTAGCGACTGGAATTATACCTGATACTCGAAGAATAAGTGACACTGAACTTGAGCCTGGCACAGAGCATGCCGGAACCAGGATCAGCTATTCTGACATTACCAGTATCAGGCGCAAAACCTTTGTGACTGATTTTGCTCTTGACACTGGACGTGTCAGGGGCAGTATCAGTTGCACCGACACCGGGGCGTGTCAGTATCAGGTAAACCGACATGCACCGTGTCAGTAGCCCCGAAACGGCTCCTGACAATAAAAGAGTCAGAGTCATACTCAACACAATAAGAGTCAAACTTATTCTTATTATGTCAGCTAGCCCCTGACTCTCTTATTGTCAGGAGCTATTTGGGGGCTACTGACACGCTGCGTGCACCTGATACTGCTCCTGACACATCCAGTGTCGGGAGCAAAATCAGTCGCAGCCTGATACGGGTAATGTCGGAACAGCTGATCCTGGCTCCGACATGCTCCGTGTCAGGCTTAAGCTCAGTGCGACTTATTCTTTGGGTATCAGGCACAATTCCAGTCGCTAAAATTCGGTCCCTGACACTCAGAGTGTCAGCTAAGTTTCCAGGCGCCCTGATTCAACTCATTTGGCGGCGTGACTGATATATTTAGTGGCTGTACGTTTTTATGGTTATGTAATGGATTCCGATTTCATTCTCCTTCATTCCATTCTGCCTTTTTGGTCCCGAAAATAGGTCTGTTTTTATATGTTCCAATGCAGCTGGCAGTTCCGGTGGTTCAAGCGGTCTATTTGGGTATATGTCTATCGAAGGATTGATTTGTGTCTTCTCAGACCGCTGTCGGCCGAATGCACCGATTACGGTAGGCGGGATGGTTGAATTTTGACATTCTGACAGTTGGATCCCTAACGGCCCGGTTACCAAGGCTGCCTAATCTGCCGTCGTTATGATGGGTTCGGGCCTATTGCCTCTTAACAGATTTTCCCATACCCTTCCTATCGTTTTACTGTATTTATTGCTGTGAATATATTCCGTGCATCAAACTCTTTCTAGTGCTCTCGAAGCTCCCAAACAACATTACCGCTTCTGAAACCGTCACTGCATTGATCCGCACTCGATGGTCTTTGTATTTATGATCACCTTTTCAAATTCCGTCATCGCCGTGGTGCCGAGATCGCAAAACCAACTGAAAGTCCCGTTCATTCTTTATTTGGCTGCCAATTCTTTCCTGAGACTTCATATTTATTGACTCCCATTCCACAGGTTTCTTCAGTTCAAGCACACAAGTATGTACGTGCTCACACCGGTTAAATATTTTATCCCGCTAGCACAGCTCTCCACGAATCCAATACCCAGGACAAGAGAAACTCATCGGAAGCTATTCCAACTTGTGCAATTATGGCCGGGGATTTAGTAGGAAATGCTGGGAAAGATGCACGTACGGTGCGGCGTGGCGAACGGTGACATCACTGACTTGGTCTTCACTGACCCGACACTGTTCTCATGGGATTCAATGACCCTAAATCGGTCCGGAAGATACCATGATGTACAAAATCCTTTAAATTTCGGTTGTGGATGGAAATAACTATAAAAGAAGAACGGCCCAGCGCGGCCCAGCGCGGCGAAGGGCAAAGCGGTGCCGCATGACCCCCTCCACATTGACACAGCGGCTCAAACTGCTAAACTCAACAGAAAATCCCTAGAACATGGACATATTTCTGTACATGGAACCCCCAATCTGAAATCCTTCTCCATCTGTCCTCAACGCCGTTCATGATTTGAATGGTAATTCCATAGCCACTTGGGGGAGATGCCACAAATTACGCATAGAGTGACTTCCAGAATAACTTTTGAGAAGGCATGCCCTGAAGGACGGGACAACAGCAACGTGGTTGAATAACCTACCGAAATGCTGAGACCAAAACATTTGTACAGATTCCGGATGTTTGGTGCCAAGGATGCAGAAAAAACTGAGTACTCGTCCTGCCACGCACAGCGTTGGCCTTACCCACCAAGTACTCACTCATTTTCCCTAGACAATGAAGTTTAGATATAGAATATTTCTCTGGTGATCCTATGAATAGCACCTGTGCTCACCTGGCTCATAGTTTCTAAAAACACCCAAATACCCAGTTCAATTTATTGCTGTCCACCTCTCACAGAAAACCATTTCTGAAAATTGCAAGGAATCGGCCTCCTAAAAATTGAAACCAAGCATGACAGCTGCCAAACACCATCAATTCTGGGCTCAGGCAAGCTTGTGGCGTTGCCACCGTACAGAACTGTAGGACTGACACCAAATAAATTTAATGCTGTCTTTGTCAGATTCGAACACAGGATACATCAAAAGAAATGATTACGCAAGAACACAGCCATCAGAATCTAATGAATCTTGAAAAACCTAATGAATTCAGCGGAATTCTGACCATGAGAGAACACTGCCACTATGGAGGCTTCATTGAATCTATTGCACAGCCACTATTCGAGTTACAATGATAGAACGGGACCGTAAAATTTTCGGTCGCAGGAATCTCGGTTGACATGAAAAGAATGAACGATTACCTAAGTACTCGTAATCAGTGTCACAATCACTCTTTTCTGTTCCCATCCCCCCACAGGCATCTAAGCTATACGGCGCGTACGTGCACGTCTGTCAAAATTCCTATTCCTCATACCGTCCGCAGGCCAATGGACCCAGCTTTCGGGCCTGTCCGTGTTCTTACGAGCAATCGTGTTCCGACTGAACAGTGAAGAGCAAGCGCTGGACTCTGGAGATTCGAGGCACGTTGGAGGCCCTACAGTCCCAACACGTGTTTGGTCCCGACCAGGAGCTAGACCCTAATTCTCCATGGTACCACAAAATTCCGCAGGATATGCGGCCAGAACTGCAGATATCTCTCCGCCGCGCGTTGTCGCCGATTCGACACTTTCCCGCGGAAATTCTCAGCCACATCTTCATTATCTGCCGGGACAACGATCTTGCTGAGTCTGATTACACGATCACTGACCCGACTTGGGCGCCCATACTCCTCTGTCATGTGTGTTCTCGGTGGTGCATGGTTGCGCTCAGCACTCCACGGCTATGGAACGCCGTCACTCTCCTGACATCTGCCTTTATTCACGGCAGAGAATCGTTCGTGGAGGAATTACTTGGCCGCTCGCGCAGTGTTCCACTGCATGTCGCTCTTGAGACTCCACCCTCGTGTCGATTCCAGAATTGGATCATCATCTCGAGTGTCGCCACCACAGGAGGCGATTATAGGGATCGCCGTTGGCTCGATATCGTTTGGGATTGTCAGGATCGGCTGGAAACGATATCCATGGAAATTTCGTCGCAAGACACTCATCTCAACATTTTTCCATCACGGATCAACTTTCCTATCCTCTCTTCGCTAAAATTGTCGATCGAAGGAGACGAGGATCCAGATCTTGGAGCCATTCTTAACTAGTTTCAATCTGCGCCTCTGCTTCGAAGCCTGGACATACACTGCATTCCGGAGCCGAATCGGCAGACCCTGCCGAGCTGTGCAGACGTCTACCGACCTCCGCCGATCCGCCTCGGTAAGGCCTGGTCGACCGAGCTGTGCAGAGCTCTGCCAACCTCCCCTCTGCCTACCTCGACCTTGCTCCTTAATATCTCTCAAATCTTCTTCGGCGCATCTGATAGTGCCTGTAGGGTGTTTAGCTTGAATTGGATACAGTAAGTGCATTGATTGGCGAACATTTAAAGCCGGTATCTGCACCCGAGTTATGTCGCCAAGCTGCCACGTGCTAGACCATTAACGTCACCATTCCCATAACCGAAGCTCGTGGCAACCGCCAAGAGACTCCCACCCTGGAATTCACTGTCTCCCGGCCGCTGGAAGCGTCAAAAACAGCTTCTACAGCTGAGTTGACCAGCTCGACGAAGCTCGGCAGGCTCTGCCGACAGAGGCTCGACCGAGCTATACCGACCTGCCTCGGTCGAGCCTCTGCCGATATGGCCCTGGAATGCAGTGATACATTTGCAGTTTACGTCCGACGATTCATCAGGAAAAACCGTCTGGGAATTAGTTCCCTGGTTAAATGTATTGCAAGATGTAGCTCACCGTAGGACCACACATCAACCATGTAGCACGAGTAGTTGACGTAGTCACTGTAGTTACGTGCCAACCCAAAATAGCCGTCCATAGTCGTGGCAGATTGACATGTTGCACGTCATTGTTCCGACTGATTGATATGTCGGACCGTGTTGCCGCGTGCCTTTTCAATCACACGTTAACGTGACGTTATAGAAGACTTGCCGTTTTGGGATGCAGCCATCACGTCGCAGCCCTTGGGCTTAAGGCTCGTTAGGCGGAGGGATACTTGATGGCGCTTAATGGAAAGGTGCGGTGGGAAGCTATTGCTCATACAACAGTGAATACTGAGTGTGTACAAGGGCGAACATTTTGGGAATATTTAAGGAGTCATCCTGGCGCATCAGCAAGATGACAACACCTTTTCCTTGGGCTTTTTGGACCTTTTCGCTCTTTATCTTTTTCTGCGGCTTTTTCTGCTCCTTCTCCATCCTTTTGGAATCACACATCACCTTTATTGAGTCTTTTGAGTTTTCGACTTTCTCCTTTTTACCCTTGCAAAACCATATGGGCAGTGAGTTTTGTTAATGAGATATAATCATGTCAAGAAAATGTACATGTCTGCCTACACTGAAACCACGACATATCAAGCAGTTGTTTTAAATAAGGATGTTGCAAACGGAAGAGGCAGCTCAGTGGGGGGCATGGCTGGTGCCCGGATGGAAAGAGCAATCCGCCAGATCTTCATTAATCACTGCAGCGGCCTAGAGCGGGCTTGACTTTGTGCAAAATTGGGGGCATCGAGGGGCGTCGTCGGATGGCGCAAGTTAGGCAGAAGCGAGTTGTGTCAAGTCCGCCATCAACACGTACGTCCATCAGATCTGACGGTTACTTGCCACGTCGTTTCCTCCCACTCTGAACGCCGCCTCTCTCAAGCAACCTCACCTCAACAAAGATCAATTTCCTCAAGCTCACACCTATAGTACAACGCAAGACTCCTGTCCTGCCCTGTCCTTCGCCGTGTCTCCCTCAAGCAGCGACACGAACATGACACCAAATTTTCAAGCTGCCGAGCACCTGTCTCGAGTCGCCTCAAGCTCCCAAAGGACTCCAGAACAAGTTACCCTATATCGGGGTCTACGCAAGACACTCTTCTTCGACCCCTCCCCCTCCCCGTCTTCTTCCCAAACGAGCTCTCGCGTCAAGCCGACATTAGTGGCTGTGTATGATTGATGTTTCTAAGTGAGTGTTTTTTCCTTTCACATTATCCCATACCGACAATCACGCGCTTTCAGCTTCATCCGCGCTGTCAAGAATGCCAGCTCCTGGATGGTGCAGCAAGCCGGATCTATAAGCAGTGGTGATTGAGGCTCGTACGCTTGCATAACATCGGGCGGTGCGTCAATATTTTTATTTTGTAAATCATGATGACTGACTGATGTCCTACAGCTTCCATTCTGGTGCGCAGCCCCTGGTCGTTGCAAACACCTCTGCTCTCTCCTCGGACGACATCAAGGCCGCTATCCTGGAGTATGTGGATGATGAAGAGCCGGAGACTGAGAGCGAGGAGGGTGACGCCACCGCATAGATTTATTATTTATACTAGGAATTTATTATAATGATATCGGTTTGCTACTATCCACCCTGCATGAATCCTGTAGAATACCTGAAAGAATGTAAGTATACTGGCCTACCAAGAGCTATATATACTACGAGCCTACAGCGCTACGGCACTCTGTAGACTATGCGTATGACTACATCGGGCTATTTTTGTACTACAAAGTCTTGGCACGTCACTACATCGCCATATATTTTAGGGGGGAAGCAACGCTGCTACGCGGGCTACCCCAGCTACATTGGGCGACATCTGCAGCGGGCTTTTTCCTGATGTTACTTCCTCGACACGGCGTTTCCCTGGTCCCAGTTGACGGACCTGGTTATTTCGGCTCCTCTCACAGTCCTTGGGGCGAGAGAACTCTTGCCCCGATGTACGGCGCTCGTATCTGCAAAGCTCGATAACCTTTGGGAGCATGTAGATGAAAATGGAACTCCACCGCCACCACCCGCTACCGGCACACTCGACAATCTGACCCGGCTCGACGTTTCCACCCGCGATGCGGCAGGAGTTGTAGTGCTCGAAGGCATCACCGCTCCGAAACTGAACTATCTCTCATTCACCTCGAAAGCGGACCGCTCTATTCATACGCTGCTCGCGTTCCACGCACGGTCCCAATTTCCCCTCACCCACCTCGCACTGTCCGGGCAGCACATCTCCTGCTCGCAGCTGTTCTCATTCTTGCGCCTCCTCCCCATTCTCGAGGCGCTGGTCCTCGACGAGTGTAGCTGCATTAACGACCGGCTCTTCCTCACCCTCACATGTCGCTCTGCCGACGCCCCGGTTGCTTATGCACTCACCCTCCCGTACCTCACAACGTTGGAAATACACCCCCTCACGTCGCTCTCGGGGACTATCGTCGCCGACATGGCAGAGCGCCTTCACAGGGACGCTGGCAATCTCGCGGCCCGATTCCCCCGCCTGAACAGGCTCTGCTTGTACCGCGGACATCCACAGAGGCGATATGCCGAAATATCGAAGTTTGCCGATGATATAGAGGATCGGCTGGCAGCTCTCTGTGCCACGAAATTCCTTTTGGATCGATACAAACATGATTGATGGTGAGTGTTTTTTGACTTTGAGGTACAAGCTCTGAGTTTGTTTCACTCGCAGCTGGCTGCAATCGCGACTAGGACGTGGGATATCATAATCGTCTGGCGCAGTTTTACTTTTAAACAATATACTCAAGGAATGTCGAATTTTACTTGCACGCGCGAATTAAATTTAGCCAACATATAACCCGGAAACCACGCCCATCGAGTCTCTGCTTTGAATAATTCATGAAAATCCATCGCCTCGTTGCGCACCGATCTTGAAAAAATAAAGCGTCGTCCATTCAAAATTTTATACCTGTGCCCCCTTGACTGACCATCAAAATAATTTCGATCGATAAGCGAAAGCCTCGCGATCAACAACTATGAATGTCCTGCGCGCTAACCCCACGAAGCCCCCGGCCCATCTAATCCTGACCAGCGCTCGGACTCCCCAGACTCCCCAAAATTCCACTGCGTCCACACGAAGAAAAGTCGCGAACGAGCGCGCATGCCGCACTTGCGCCGAAATCCCCGAAAGTTCGAAAACGTCGCCACAGTCAAACCACCGCAGCGGCAGACGCCAAACCACAGGATGAGGGCACGAACCCCCCACCTTACCCAAGTATTCCTCATAGACGCAGCTCCAGGCTTCCACCGCGCCCCGTCATCCAAATGCCCAGATCCGCGGCCACTGCGAGTCCACCCCGCCTGCGGTGAAACAGTCGTCCGCCTACATCCCAGTTAACCAGAGGTAGAGGTAAAGGCAGAAGACATATCCGGTGAAAGAGATGCAGCACAGACCAGACACTGATCTCGTCGTGCGCTGAGTATGGAAGTGGTGACAACACGACCTTTATTGCGCAGACTGGGCGTCCAGATGGTGTATCCCGGGGAGAGGACGCCGGCATCGTACTCGTAATTTTGAACCACAGAGCCGAGATACGAAGCAGCGTGGAGCCAGAGTAGAACTCACGGTTCAGAGCCATCGAACCAGTTGCCGGTTCAGTAATCAGGATCACGAACGCAGGGGTCGTCGATGGGAAATGCGATGACTGCGCCTTATTTGGTGCTTCAAACAAGCACCGAAAGGGCCTCTCAGGAGATCAGCCCTGGAAAACAGGACAGCCCGGTCAAGCAGAGAATTGAGCAGAGTGCGGAAATGAGAAACGGATTTTAAGTGAGTCGAAAGCCTGCTCAGAAGGATCAATAAATAGCACTTGCAAATTTTGTGGAATTGGACTGCATTGAATGGAATGGAATGGGAATTTGACGGAATCAAACGTCAGATAAATATGAACGACGAGAAGACGGGAGCAAGCTGTGCGCGCCCATGAGGGAAGGCGCAGACGAGAGGGAGCCGGGACGCGGTTCACAGTGGAGATGCGATCCGGTATACGCAGTCGACTCCAGCTCGGGTTTGGGTTTGGGATGCAAGTTGACACATACCACAACACTGATGGAGGAGAAGAATGGAAGGAGGTCAGGGAACTTAGATTCGAATGGAAACGAAGAGCTATGAAAAAAAGGGAAAGAAATGTGCTACCAATATTTGGAATGGGTGGGAAAGGGGAAAACGGGGCGCGACGCGTCGCGCCCCAAGCAGATACATCCATGTGTCCGCTTATGCATTAGGCCCCGCCAGAGGAAGTATCACCAAAGCTGTGAAGTGAAAGCACCACGGCGCCCGGGGGAAGGTTTCATTGGATATGAGTGTACACTGGTGCTGTCAAGAGCCGCAGAACCAACAAATGTTGGGAAGAAAGGAACGAGCAAGACAAGGTCAAAACACAATGCCGCCTCACCCCGGATAACCGCCGTGCGGAGGGGGACAGAGACCAAAAATAAGAGCGCGGGATGAGTAATTTGGGGCAGCGGTCGTGGAGGGAGGACTGGCCGAACCGAAATGCGCGCGCCGTTGAGAATAAGGACTCCGAGGCGCGACGTGGCATGAGAATCTCCTCGTCATCCAGCGCGCAGCCAACAGGGGATTCACCTCCGGAAGTCGCTCAGCCCTCGCCCACCCACTGTTGAGGAACTCGAGTGCAAGAAATGAAATGAGGTGTGCCCAGACAGCTGACGCGACACGAGGAACGCGAAGGGTGAACACGTCTCAGGAACTCACCCTGCTGCGCGAATCAGGCCACGAAACAGCCGCAGGCAGAACGACGCACGACAGCAGGGGAAGAGACGAACGGATCAAGAACGAGAAGAGATCCAGGCAAGAAATCGCACTCACCCTCCATCCTCGCGAACACCGTCGTCAGACGTCCGAGCCTGAGGGGCTCCACTTCTTTTTGACGGATGGCTCCGAGGTCATTTCTCGATGATAATCAGCATGCGTAACTAGGAATGTGCACGGACCACCCGCACAATCCAGTCGCGAGCGATGTTGGTGGACTCGCGGGGACGAGACGGGCGTGACGCAGCGGCTGCGTTGCGGGAGGGCGGACGTGGCTCTGCGGTACCGGAAGATCAAGCCGGCATCGTGCGCGAGCTCGATGGCATCCCAGTTGAGCCGATACAGCGCAACCCAATCCTGGTCGTAGGAATTAGAGCAGAGGACTCGCGAATTCCAAGCGGATTCTAGCAAGAGGGAAGAAGACGGACCAGAGCGTGCTTACAGTTGCTTGCCTACAACGTCAATCGGGTATTCGGCCCGCGCTTCTCCGCTTGTTGCTTCTTGCCCTCATTGTCGTTTAAGCCCTCGTCTCTTCCTTTGAATCATCCACCGCCGACGGCTAGCCGTGTCTCCGGAAACAACTGCAACGACGCAATGGTCACCAGAACGTGCTTTTCATTAGGCTTTCATTTCCCTGATGCTGCGCAAGCCCTCTAACACGGAGTAGACTTGGCTGCTTCTTTCCCTGTCCTCGATCGGCGTCCATTTCAGGTCCCGATCCGCCTCGGTCTTTCAAACGTCAATGTAAGGATTACGCGCGGCTCATGATGCCGACTCGGCCGATGCCACGGATCACTTCGTGATCCCACCTTTCCTTTTCTGTATTTCCAGTTCGTCTTCGACTCATTCTCGTTCCCGTAGGTAGTTAACTCACTATGACTCAGTATGACTCTGTAGGAGTCAGTTCTCGGACCCGTATAGTTCCAGTAGTACTATAAATACTCTGTACACTAGCTAGAGTAGGCAGTTCTCAACAGAGAGTTTTACCGACTCATTCCGCTTGCCTCAAGTAAAACTTTCGACAACCAGAACTCAAGTGGTTGCGACTTTCCTTCAAGAAACCCCGCAACTTCACATTTTTTTTGAGTCCAAATTTTCTCTTCTCTGTTTGAATTTCAGTCGGACTGATCACCCGATTGATTTGTGCTGTGCGCAACAAACAGACCTTGCAGCTACAAACCATTGTCGTAGCTATGCGGGCAGCTCCACACTATGGTGTTGCGCCCGTGCCTCGGACTTCCCAGGATATCCTGGAGGAAGCGGCCGACAATCCGGCATCAGATGTTGCCAGGATGTACCCAGCGGAGGGCGCGCTCATAGAGACCGCGCGGGCTGTGGTAAATGACGCATGGGTTGCGTCTGATGTTCGGACCTCGCAAGGACGCGAGGTGCCCGACATCCAAAGTGTGTTCCAAGGTCGGAACATCGCAGCAGAGGGCGAGCTTCGAGTTGAAAGCTTGCTGGCTGCAGATCAGGATGCGTGGTGCATCAATAGTGTACATCGGGAATTTTTTTCTGACCGTGGCGCGAAATGGTACTCGCGAGATCAGCCCGAGTACAATATGCGAGCGGAATATCAAGGAATATTCCAGAGCAGTTTGAGTGTAAACCCACCTGTGGGCTTGAGCAACGGCTCGCCAAACACTGCACGAACAAGCTCGCTTGACGCCGTGAACATGGAAAGTCCGGGGGTGTTTTTGCCCCCAAAAACTACGGCTAGAAAGGGCCTTCAAATATTGAAGCCTATGGAAGTAGGAAACAAAAATTTTCCCACCTGGTTTGCGTCTGAGTTTGACGCAGAAACATCCCCGCACAACAGAATTGTTCGGGAAGAATTGCTACGGGATGACGATCCAGTCAATTCAAAACCAGAGACTGTCAACGGCCACAGCGTGGATGACAGCCGTGCTGAATATGTTAGCATTATGGCCATTGCAGTGGAAGCTGAGACCACGCACCAGGTGGATCTCCGCGGGAGAAATCCACCGGAAGCACCGCAAAACGACAATATGCTGGGACCCAACAGTTTGGGAGGCCCAAATCGCAGTTGCCGGAGGGCGGGTGGTTCAGAGCAACCACAAGTAAAAGCAAAAGCCCACCTACCTCATCTGATTCTTCAATTTCGGGTGATTCATCGACGTCCGATGACAGCTCTTCGGAGAGTTCCACGACTTCTAATTCCGACAGCAAGGAGACGCGTCGTAAATCTGCCCGTGCCGCGAGGAAGAAAACTCGTAAGAGGCAGAAAGAACGGAAGAAGATTAAGGAAGCGATGAAGGGCGTCAAAATAGTGCCCCCGTTTGTGTGGAATGGAAAGCCGGACATGGATAGATTTGATCATTGGACTTATGAAGTAGATGCATGGATCAAACTCACCGGATTGTCCGATCAACTAGCCGTACAAATATTGGTGAATTTCATGAGTGGGTCAGCAAGCCGATTCTTCATGCAGCATGTGGCGACAAGCCAGAAGCAATGGACGGTCAAAGAAGTCTATATTGCGCTGTTTGACTACTGTTTTCCAGTTGATTTTAAGCAACAATTGAGGATGCAGTTAATGAACGCCTACCAAGGCAAGGAGACCGTTCGAGACTTCGCAAGGAATGTCCAATTGCTTGCAAAGAGAGTCCCAGATATCAGCAAAAGACAGTTAGTGCAGATCTTTTGGGATGGTGTCGAACGCTCTATTCGCGTCAAGTGGCTTGATCACGGCATGAATCCAGAGGAAACTAGCCTCAAGAGGTTGATGCGATGGGCCATCCAATTCGAAGCAGCGAAAGACGCGATGGAGGCAGAAGAAGCATGGGATAGACGAGCCACAGAAGAAAGCGACGCTGACGTCAACGAGGTGCTGAGTAGCAAGAAGGGAAAGCACCACAAAGTGACAGGAAAGCATAGATCTTCGGAAAGCAGTGCTATTTCAGCGATACGGTATGGTTACTCGTCGAGCTCAGACGAGCTCGTGCTTTCTAAGCCAATAACCACGTCGGAATCCGATTCAGAAAAGGACAATGATTTGCTCGAATCCGGCAGTTATGCAGAAGATGAGGACGAGGAAGAGACCAATTCTGATGCAAGCTTTGATTGAAGATAGTAGGCAGCATGAGCAGCTCGTATTGAAGAAGGACCGCGTCGCGATCCTTGAGGGCGAATGTAAGGATTACGCGCGGCTCATGATGCCGACTCGGCCGATGCCACGGATCACTTCGTGATCCCACCTTTCCTTTTCTGTATTTCCAGTTCGTCTTCGACTCATTCTCGTTCCCGTAGGTAGTTAACTCACTATGACTCAGTATGACTCTGTAGGAGTCAGTTCTCGGACCCGTATAGTTCCAGTAGTACTATAAATACTCTGTACACTAGCTAGAGTAGGCAGTTCTCAACAGAGAGTTTTACCGACTCATTCCGCTTGCCTCAAGTAAAACTTTCGACAACCAGAACTCAAGTGGTTGCGACTTTCCTTCAAGAAACCCCGCAACTTCACAGTCAACGACCATCTTGTATTGTCGCAGTTCAGTCGCATGGATTCCCCGCGTCTCCGCGGACCCGTGCCCTCGTGCATATCCGTCGTTCGCATTCCCATTCACAGCCTGCTACATCAAACGCAATTTCGCCCCCCGCCCACCAGTCTGCCACCGCTGGGGTCCAACAAGAAATATGGCGCCCGACCTTTCGTTTCACTCCCTGGATATACGAGTACGCCCGATCTCACATTAGTTATTCCAGGATCGCAGCGGCTACGGCGACCACCTTGTCGCGCGAGACGGCCAGAACATTGATCTGCATCATAGGCGCGTATTTAATCTTCAGCCAAGTTCCTATCCTCATCCGGTTCAAATAGCGCGCTTGCTTTCTCGGCCTCAAGATGCATGACGGCGACCCTTCGAATTTCGCTCGAGACCCCAGAGTCGCGCTGATTGTTTCCAATGAGGCCGACACCTGGGTCAGTCCCATTTACAACGTCGGAAATCGTGGGACATTTATGAAACCAACGGTTGTACGAGGTTCTTTCGCACTCTGTCGAATGGTGCAAATATATATTTCTAATCGATACGGTCTGTGCCAATCATTCTATATGTTTCACCGCCAACTCTGCATTTCTTTCCTAGCACTGATTCCGGCGCCCTCTTTTACGATTTAATGACATGTGTCAACCACAATCTCAGCTCGTTCAAAACTACGACACCGTCTAGGATGCATCACGCAATCACGGACCCGAGCGTCAATGTTTTTAATGTTCGAGGTGCCTTCCCAAGATACAGCAGTCCACCTAAACTGCCAATCACTCACTTGGCCAGAATTTTTCCGGTGCTCACTCGTTTCGAGTCTCCCGGAACTCGCAGAGTCTTGCTAAACCATTTTTTGCCAAGCTCTCCCCGCAGCCACTTTCGACTTGGTGGAACGAAGGGGGATACCAAAAAAGGTATTAATTTCGGGGGTGTGCAAAGGCAGCAGGCGCACATGAGAGCAGCGAGCACGGAGGAGCCAAGTGAGGTAGAGGGAGAACATAGAAACGAGACGGCTGAACAGCGCAATAAACAAACCGCATTCCTGCAGCAAAAAATAGCCAAACGAAAATTCGAGGATCCATGTACAGCAACCTCCGCCACTAAAAATCTCCGTCCCCACCCCAAGACGCACTGCGTGCCAGCCGCACAACGCCCAAACTCTCACTCCGCAGGACGCGCAGGCCTGAGAAAAGTGTCAGTGACTCGGAGGAGAAGCATAGGGGGGGAGGAGGAGAAGACAAGACGACGGATGAACGGAATTGGAAAGGAGGGGAGAAGGGCAGGATGAGGAAGACACGAGGGAGCGGAGTGGCGTAGAGAAGGTAAATTATCCAATAACCATTGACACTGAGACACGAAGGTAAGAAAAGAAAATAGGATTAAATACCCAAAATACCTGTCCGATCTGCAACAGCAGGGCTACCTGCACTCTTGAGCGTAGGCTGTAATATCATAAGCACAAGTCGTAGCAGAGGAGAAGAACTAAAAGGACGGGTGTCCAAAGAACAGGAAGGGTTAACATGGTTAGAAGGGAAACAGACAGCGGAGAGACAACGAGCGAAACGGACCTCCGCACAACTCCCCTAAATAACTGCTATCAGCCGCACAACTACGCTCGACGCCGCTTGAATTCCAGGTGGATGTATTTTTCGTATGCTATGCAGAGGGCGCCGCAGCGGAGGGAGGACGGTCGACGGACAGCGAATAGGAAAGGTCGCGCTCTACGGGGGATTAGAAGAATCGGGGAGCTTGAGTCCTGCCGTAGGCGATGTGGGTGGACTTGTGGGAGATAGGCGGAACGATCGACGAGGTGGGCGGAGAGCGGCGCGGCAGCGGTGTGGTAGACGGGGGCGCGCGGCTTGGCGGTGCGGGAAGACGCCGGGTCGTGCTCGACTCGGAGGAAGATGGCATCCTAGTCGTGCTCCCGATCCCGAGAAGTAGCGCTCAAGCGAATCCTGGGATGATGCTTAACAAGAACTAGAATAGAAATCGGAGACTGAGCAGACAATTGTACGGATTGTTGCGAGCTCTGGGGGCAGACGAGACCAAGATGACGACGTTGATTGCAATTGTTTGGCCGTAACGTCACTCGGTGCGCTTCGTCGTTCCTTCCTCCCCTCCATGAAGAGAAAATTCTAGTTCCAGTGCTGGTCCCTTGAATCTCCCACCACTGTTTTTCTGGCGCCGTCGGCCCACCGTGTCTCCCCTGCAATGACGCAATGGCGTGCTTTTTATTAGGCTTTTATTTCATAATTCATTCTGACCATTCTGACGCAGTTTCGGGTCCATCAAAAGCCTATCTCACTAAGAATCTCCGAGCCGATTCCTGCTTCCCGCCGAATTCTCCCGTTATCGTCGTTGGACGTGGCATTTCACCGCTGCCTCTCCGTCCTTGGATCTGTTTATCCTGGTGCCCGAGTCCGACTATCACGCCTCAATGGTGCAATCTCTGGCAGTGCGCGGGTTACTACGAACACATCCGCGTGGTTCTCTGCTTCTCACTGTCCGTAGCCGTTCTGGGTACCCGCTCTGTTTCCGAGCCCCGAACCGTGTCGCTTTTTCGAACGGCGTCTTATATTCTCGTAATTCGGGCGTACGATCTCCTTGTACATTCCCGCGTGTTCTCTGAATTCGCGCGCCCTGTTTATGCATTGTGTAACTCGTTCACATTCGGTTACTTCACTCACCATCCCGCCCGTCCGCCGGTATCAGTCCGTCGGGATTGAATACGTCATCTGGGGCCTGTGCGACTTGTTTGCATCCTCGCCTCTTGTCAAAATGGTGTCGCCCACGTTTCGTGTCGATCAACGTTCTGATTTTGATGATTGTTCTGCGTGCGCCTTCTGTTTTGTATAATCATGGCTAACGCATGACCGCTCCAGAGGCTTACAATGTCAGAACCCTGCTTGGTTCAGCTTCACTAGCACCAGCGGCGATCCCTCGATGGACTGTGCGTTTCAACTTGGGATAATCTTTTCAATTTCCGATCACTATTTGCGGTGAGCGTGTAATTATACAAAACGATGGACATTCCGTTCGATTTCATCCACCAACTCTTTCGCTTTCCTCGCCAATCTCGCGACTCGGTACTCAGCTCTCAAACCGGGACGAGAAATCACTCGATCACGGCTGCGATGTTAGCAAGTTGAATCTAGGATCGGTCTCGCGGCTTGAAGTCCAGCAATCCTGTTCATATGTCCATATCTAATGACCACGGCGGTGAGAATAAGATTAATAAGCACGCACTGCTAGAGGAATTTGGGATCGATCTCACGGCCTCAAGTCGGTCGTACTATTCCCATGCGTAGGTCTGGGCGGCAAGCATGAAATCATGATCAAGTGCTGCTGCGGAGGACTGGAGGACTTAAGTATGTTCCAAGTGTAGAGGGCCTGGGTTTTCCCGTATCCTAAGGACCTGGAATTATTTTCTTCTGCGCCCATGCCATTTTTGACACCTACCCACCCATGCAAATCGATTTTGCGATTATCATATTGGCTTTCAAAGTTAACATTGATTTCTCACCAAGTAAGTGTTGGTTCCGATTTCTCAGACGGTCCTGTTGACGAATTTTAATATATGATCAGGCCTGGACGTACAAAGCTCCTAACTCTTGCCTACTGGCTCTCATACCGGCGCCTGCACTGTATCAACATTTCCTATCCATATTCTTCCCGCTTAGCTATTTTCCACCCTAATAATAGAAAACTGATAAAAATATCTGGGAATAGTTCACTGGCGGCCCTTGGCGGCAAAATCCCCTCGGCCATTCGATCCCACGGATGCACGCCTGTCGCAGAAACTCAATCATATCCATCCTTCCGCTCCACCGGAGTAAGACCATAAAAATGACTCAGCATAGTAATTGTCGACATTCCGAACGCCTCAGAGTCAACCAACCAACACCAGCAGACATAGGGAGAACAAGCAGCATTTGTCATTGATTTCGGTAACATGAGAACTTTACAACATATATCACACCCTTTCGAAGCAGAAATGTCTGCGTTCGCACATCAAATTCACACCAAGTCAGAAGGATTGAGCGCTGGGTTCACGCTGGCCTGCATCGCGCGGGTTTTGGCAGTGTCGCGCACATGCGCGTCGACGACTCCCTTGATGTGGTCAGGCACTGGAAAAATCTGATCAGTTTCACTCTGGGGTGCAGCGGGAGCACCCACGAGGCGCGACGACGGCGGGCATAATCTCCTTGAGGGTGTTCTGGATCGTCTTGACGCGCGTGTTCATTTGATCTTCAAAGCTCTGGGATATTTGCTTCAGTTCCGATCCCAATGATATATTGTCAAGCCAAACCTTCTGATCCTTCTGAACTAGAGCCACAATCCTATGCTCGCATATTAGCCCAATATATCGTCCCACCAAAGAAGACAAACCCGGCGCTAGCTGTCTGAGTGCTTGTCGCCAGCTCGGTCTGGGCCTTCTGGAGATCACCTGCGTTGAAATTTTCGGATTAGATTCAAACAAAATATATCTTTCTACTGACTGATCAGTTTTTCCTTTGCGGCCGGCGTGTCCGCTGCAGGGAATTTCAGCATGGTTCCCACTGTCCTGTATGTCCATATTTTTAGTACCCGAACAAAAGTGACCAAAACGCATCATGCGAACCTCTGGGCAGGAAGTATGAACTGAGTCGATACCTCAAGGTAGGTTGCCGAAATTTTATTAGTCAGGATAGCAATCTGCGACATCCCGGAGTCAGACACATAATAGATCGCGTTTGTGTTCGCCTCACCTTGTACGGCGTGACGACCTGCCTGTAGACAAGATCCCGAGTGAACGCGGACATGGTGATTCCAGCAAGCTGACGCTCCTGGGGCTCCTTGTCGGCATCCTCCAAAGTCTGCATCCACGTTTCCGCCGTTGGACGCAGCACATCCTCAATAAGTGACGCAATGGAGTCAAAAAACTGGACAAGCTTGGAGAACTGGGCCCTGAGTGCTGTCGTGGACGGTTGGTGGCGCTTTCACACTTCATTTGGCACTTACTGGTGAAGGAGCCAACCGCTCTCTTGAGTACAGGCAGCATTTCTACAAATCCGTTAGTAACTCTGAGCCCTGCGCTGCAGGTAATTTGGCCTACTCTCCAGAGTGGTGTCTGTGAGAGTAAGGTGAGTCAACGAAGCGACGGTCTCGGTCATCTTGCTCTGTTGAGCCACAAGGGCGGTGGTGGCCTGAGTGGAGAAGATCTGATCAAGACGTTGTAATCTAAACTTTGCCTGCCACATACGTCTTGGTACGATTTCTGACTGGCTTCAAGCTGCGCTCTGGTTTGAGTCACCTTCATCTGTTATGGTTCCAGATCAGCGCGGATTGAAATCACAAGTATGGGTCATCCGCTTGCCTGTGCATTCTGTACTGCAAGTTGCTACAATGGAGCAGGTCACAGGTGAAAAAGCAACTTCCAGTATATGAAGACTTACCACAGTGTCGGTCGTGGCAGCAGCGGTCGGGGTTTGCGTGGTAGCTGGACCCGTTGAAGCAGTTCCCGGTTGTTGAAGCAGCAAATTGACGGAGGTCTGCAGCGATTCTACGTTCGTAATGATCGTCTCCGTAGGATCGACCTGGTCGGCGAGAGACTTGTCGTCAGCCTCGACGTTTCCTGCGACTTTAATGATGTGCGCAACGATAGTAAGCGCGCTGTCGATGTCGGTAGAGAGTGACTTGGAAACTGGCATGGAAGGATTCAAGTCGTCTGTCTGCAACTTAAGCGTGTCCTGAATATAAGCCGCGCCACTTTTCGAACTCTGGTGTTTTTCAGTGAATAAGGGGACGGAAGTAGATAAGCGCGTACACCCTGCGCTCTTATATTGGTCCAGTCGGGCTTTCCTCCCTTGCCGCCTACGAGAAGCGCCTTGATGCCGTTCAGCTGTGTCAGCACGATGGGCACAATTGACACTGCTGGATCGGCCAAGGAAGTGGCGTTTGGCTGCGATTGAACATTGTTCGGAGAAGTCGTGTTGGCGACAGGAAGCTCCGCCGGTGTGTTCTTATCGCTGGCAGGCTGCGATGAAGGGTCATTATCATCGGTGACGGAGTCAGCCGCCTTTGAAAATGCATTTATGCCCGCCTCCTCGGCTTGAGATTTGACTGTCATGCTGGAGACCAACGCGTTTCCGGCAGAAACGGCGAAACTAGTGAGGGCATCGACAACATGCATTCCCATCAAGTCCCAGCTAATGGTGCTTGATCAGCGAAGCCCCATACGCAGAAAATCCCGCACCCGCTCGGCACATCATCGATGGCCTTACTGAACATCGCTTGGGCCTTGGTATACGACTGACAAAGCCATTTTCAGCCACATTTCGAAAGTAGACGAAGCAATCCACCTTCTTGAACTCCTGCTGGCTCGCCTTGATGGTGGCGACGGCTTTCGCTTGACTTGTTTTCTGGACTTTCAATACTGCTAGTTGGGTCTATAACAGTGATCAGGTGATATTGTGCTTCCCGCTGATCTGGACTAACTTCGTTTGAATCGAGAGCTTGCTCGGTGCTGCCTATCTGGGTAAACAGACGGATTGGTACTTTTTGAGGTGTCGGATATAACACATACCTTGTGTGTGCACGCGATGACCATTTCCTACATAAATGTCAGCGCAAGTTGGTAAACGCGAGTCAGGATGCCGACTTGGATCAATCCAGTAATGTCGGCGAACGCATCGTCAATATTCTTGGCTGCGTCGCTACAGATTTTACTCTTGTCTTGAAGCTGTGTCAAGTTGTCGTGAAACTGTGCCTTTATATCGTCCAAACTGGCTACAGCTGCGAGTCCGGCTAGGGTGCTCATTACACCCGGCATCGCACCGGAAGTGTCGCTGATGATTTGCATCTGTTTGTGCGCCGTGCCAAAAACCTGCATCCCAACATAAAGACCTGAGTCATAGATAAAGAGAAAGCTTTAATAACATTGTATCCATCGCCGACCTGTTCGCGGATGAAAATTATAGCAAATACGAGATAAAGGATGAACGACCACTTGCCATTTGCTGAAGGCAGGTTATGAACGAGTCGGGATCCTTTGCAAACTTCCATTGGTACTTCGGGGCTCCGCTCGCTGTATCGGTAAGACCTGTTGGCACTTGAGTTATCAATCGATATCGAGGCCAGCGAATACGAACTAAAATCATCGGTGCTCGATGCAACGATGAGAAGTGCCCCGAGCACAGAAATTGACAGAGGAGCCGGTTGCAGAAGAACCCCCCAGTTGGTGGAGCACCAGGTACTAGGAACTCTTGTGAGTGTGTGGACAGACAATTGGCGGAAACGAACGTCATCCACTCATCCTCGTCGACGTCTTTGCCGTTGGTCACCGATTGAAATCCCTTGCGGGTGTTGTCGAGCGTGTGGAGGTCCGGGGCTGTAGACATTATTCTGGGGAGGGAATGCGTTGAATAAAGTGGCCTACGATCATACGCCTTTTATCGCTGGCTGAGATCCCAATCGGTTATGCCGCCCGGGCCCCGGCAGAAGTACAGAGAAACTGAAATCGTACCGTTGTGACTTGTCTTCTCTTCCAGGCATTTTTGGATCGCTAAGAAGACGCGCAGCACTCCGCGGAGTTCTGGCGGATTGAATGTGATGCCGGTAACAAGTTCTCGTTGGCGTAGGCTGGTCTCATGCCGCGCCGCGTTAAGACCACTTGAAAGTGAGTGAGCCGAAGCGCCTAAATGAGGTCAATCCGGACGCCGTACTTTCTAGAAATTTGTGCTGCTGTGATTTGCACTTCGGAACTTTTGAACATCGGACGCTTTCTCGACATTTTTGAATCGGCAAAAAAAAAGAGGCATCCCATTTCGCGGAGAAGCTTCCCTTATCGGTCTTTCTTTGGCAGATTGAATCGATGCTGCGTTGCGAGCACTGAAAGGGTCAGCTGAAGCATCTACAAACGGTTGATTCTGGACGGTAAGAAGGCGCACACCACTCCGCGTCCTGTCCATTCCAACGAGGTTCTTGACAGGCGAAGGGATGAAGAGAACAATAGAAGACCTAGTCCCCGCTCTTTCACCCCAACCTTTGCCCCTGTATTGCCGTCCATTAGCGGGTTTATTGACCCCCGTCGCCAATTTTCTCGCTCTCGGGAGAGCCTGCGATGACAGCCTGCTTGAGCCCGTCTAATTACCTACAGTTCGGGCTGTTAATACCGCAGCAGGGTTAAACTTACATACCAGAATGGCAGACAACTCGCTGGACCTTGTCGAGGCACTTACTTTGACTAGCGAATCGGAGGTCCTGTAATTCCCGTGCTAGGCGATGGTAATTGTACTGACCGATAAGGGCTGGCCGATCGAATGAGACTTCAGCCCTAGGCGGTGTTGTTGAGTTTCTGCGGAAATTGAGCTGAGTATGGAGGCAGCTGACCCGAGAAGCCCGGTGTACTATAGACGACAGCGCCTAGCGTCATCCAACAGCATGCATCTTGACCCTGACCCTGCACCATGGTGAACGCTGACCCGCTCGACGTTACCCCGCCCTTATTATCGGATGCGTGGACGGCCGACGATCCACGATTGCGATCAGTCATGACGCTTCCATTTCTAACGTCATCCGAAAATGCCCAGACTCGAAGGCAGAAAAAACTTACCAAAGGAAGCGCCACATCCCACCGCGTTAAATGCGCCAAGGTGGATCAGCTTGAGCACCTATAGGACTGATCCTATACGGTATACCTCCGGAGCCTCGAATTTTTTACTTCAGCTATGCCCCCCGGGCCCCGACAGCAGTACAAAGAAACTGAAATCGTACCATTGTGACCTGTCTCCTCTTCCAGACATTTTTGAATCGCTAAGAAGACGCGCTGCGTCGCAGCACTCGATGCCGGTAACGAGTTCTCGTTGGTGTAGTCTGGGCTCCGCACCGCGTTACGAGCACTCGAGAGTGGATGAGCCGAAGCACCTACATGAGGTCAGTCCTGGACGCCGCACTTTCTGGAACTTGTGCTGCTGTGATTCTCATTTGAGGTCCCTGCATTACGGAAGTTTTGAGCATCTGAATATTTTTCAATCGGCGAAAAAGACGCACCCCATTCGGCGTCCATTCCAACGAAGTCTCTGAAAGGTGCAGGAATGAGGAGAACAGGAGAAGCTCTCCTTATCGCTTTTGCTTTGGCGCATCGAATGCGATGCCGTCAACTGAAAAATTTACAGGCGGTTGATTCCGGACGGTAAGAAGCCGCGCACCACTCCGCGTCCATTCCCACGAGGTTCTTGAGAGGCGAGGGGATGAAGAGAACAATAGGAGACGTCGTTGTTGCTCTTTCGCCCCAACCAATGCTCCTGCATCGCCGCCCATCACCGAGTTTATTGACCGGCACTGTCAGGTTTCTCGCTCTCGAAAGAATGCCTGCTTCAGCCTGTCTAAATACCCCCCAGTTCGGGACATTGATACCATGAGATCCGGCCTCCCCAGCTTAAACTCAGGCCGGAAATTAAGTTTAAGCTGGATTAATTGTCTTTTAAACAGAAAAGAACAGCGGTTTAAACTGCATGACTTACCGTCTGGTTTAATCTGACGCTTAATCCATCTCATTTAATCTGTTGCTTAATCCGTGAGTTTACTCTTCAGCTTGAATCTGATTTTCTGGAGACTTGAGTGAATGTGGTTTGAATGAAACCAGCTTAGTGTGGCTTAAATGAAGCTATGTAACTAGAAATAATAGTCAAAAAGTTCGTACACAAGACATGCAAGTGGCTGCAGTTGGCTTAGCCGCTTCAAATGTGCATGGCACTTAAATTGAGCGGCTCAAGCTATGTTGCCCCGAGCAGGGTTAGATCAGTCGCAGAAAGAAAAATAAAGGCATCCGGTGAGGTTGAGAATGCAGACCGACACGTCCGAGCGGTCAGGTGTGACAAGACAAAATATCGCCGGATCGAAGGTATCCGTCGTGGGCACCTTAGTATGGCGTAATGATATATTGGTGACCTCTAATTAGCGCAGGGTCGCGATATATGAAAACCTCTGCCTTAGAGGCACTTCTATATTAATCAGAAAGGTGGAGAGAGAACTTGAAGGTCTCGACTTGTGATTAACAGTGCGGTATTTCGCTCGCAGGGATCTTAACCTTCGTGCATATACTTTTGGCCAGACCCAGGCACGAGGCGACCCATTTCGTCGAGGTTCTCGGACATCTCTTGCAGGTGGAAGGCAGCGTTGCAAAGCGCGTCGTAGGTCGGTGATTCGACAGGAGGGGTTACTGGCACAATTTTCTCGATATAATAAGTTAGATCACGCTCAAAGCCTAAGTGGTCTCTTTTGCAAGTACCTTCAAAAGATGGGAGTATGTCGAGGTGCGGGTTAAAAGAACGGAAAAATTATTCAGAAGGATTTGAGCGTAACTGGCGAGAATTGACTCGTATGGGATTTCATCAGCAACAGCCATTTACCACACTCTTCCTGCCGCTGTGGTTAAATGGATTGATACCCCTAGCAGGCGTTGAAAAATGAAGGTGTTCAATATAACGAAGGCTTGGTTGAATCTTGATTCCCTAAGAAAACCCAAGTGACCCAACGGTGAGAGCAAATCCGGACACCACAGGCAACTCAGAGGGATGTTTTATCCATCTTGAGTATGCTTGTTCTCAGTTCTACCATGACTTCTGGCCGCTTCAACTGATCTAGTCATAATTGGAGGCAGAGCACAAAAAGAATTATACAACGAAGGAAACAGAAATGACAAACATTTGTTGGTTGAAAACAAGGCATCAGGTACCGGTGAGTGCGCTGAGCCGGATAAACCCGAACTTTTGGGTCAAATTGACTCTCTTTGTCCAAGGGCTCTCTGGCGGTGACAGTGAACTATGCATCGGTGAGCAATAGAGCGCGTAAGATGAGGGCAGCGCAAAAGCCGGTGATGCCACCGTCTCAATTTGAAACTCCAGTGCCTGCCACAATTTTTAGAAATTAGGCAGGGGAGGCAATGCGTTGAAGAAAGTGGCCTCGGGTCATACGCTTTCTATCGCTGGCCAAGATCCCAATCGCCGACCGTCCTCCGGCAGCGGGCAAGTCAAGCAGCTGCTGGCCGTCTTGAGAGCGTAAGAAGACTCACACCGCTTCCATTTCCATCGTAGTCCGAAATACCCGGAGTGGAGTTCCAAATCGAATCGAGGGGGTCGAATCACGTAAGTCGACTACAACCGAAGCATGAGGTAATATCGTTTGTAGCGTCTGTCTACGAGAGACTGTAAGTCGACCCAACTGCACTGAATGATCTGACCATCAAAAGAAGCGCCACATCGCCAACTCGATACAACTCGAGTTGTGATTTGAATTGGCTTGACTTGACTCTGCGACAGCACTACTTGGAAGGGGCGAGAGGTAAGCGCTCTTCGCTCTTGGCAGGCTGAATGCTCCAGTGGTCTGGGATCTGCCGCGCCGCGTTACGAGCACTTGACAGTGAGTGAGCCGAAGCACAAGCACGGAAATGAGGTCAATCGTGGACGTCGCACTTTGTGCTTCTGTGATTTCAGTTTAGCAAAAAAAGACGCGCACCATTACTCGTCCATTCCAACGAAGTCTCTGAAAGGTGCGGGAATGAGGAGAACAGGAGAAGCTCTATTTATGGCTTTTGTTGTGGCGAATTGAATGCGATGCCGCGTTATGAGCGGTAGGTCAGCTGAAGCATCTACAGGCGGTTAATTCTGAACGATAAGAAGGCGTGCACCACTTCGCGTCCATTCCATCGAGGCTCTGAGAGACGGGCGGATGAAGAGAACAATAGAAGATGTCGTTATTGCTCTGTCATCCCACCTTTGGCTGCAGTTGCTGTCTGCCGGGTGTATTGACCCCGTCGTCGCCATTTTCCTCGCTCTCGACAGAATCAGCGATGACAGTCTACTTGAACTCCCCTAATTATCTACATTTCAGGACGTTGATAGGGCATGAAGTTTTAGCAGGGTAAAACTTACATACTGGAATGGCGGACATCTCGCACGAGGCACTTACTAGAGAAGCGGAAGTCCTGTGCCTTCAATTCATGTGACAGACGATGATGATTGTATTCCGAATCCGAAAAGGGGCTGGGTGATAATAGGACTTCTGGGCTCGTGGCCTAAGGCGGTGTGATCCTGCGGAGATTGAGCTGTATGAAATCAGCTGACCCAGAAGCCAGGTGTATAGAAAGAAGACAACGCGTAGCGTCAGCATACATCCTGACCCGCCCTTCATGGATTTAGATGCCTTTTTACAGACGTTGTCGCCCGACAAAACCCCTGCTCCCATAGTCGATGGTCACGGAGTGGCAATCCCTCCCTACTCCATCATCAGACAGACGGTGGTGGAGCCCTTGAAGGCCCTTGTTGCCGCAGTCGCTAACGATTCCGACCTGACAAATCTCCTGAATTCCTCGCTGGCTATTGCGGTAGACGCTTCCGGGGCCGTCATGCCGGATTCGACCATTGTGAACGCCATCCAGGCATTGTGGATCGACTGGCGTGTAAGTCTTCAGGCTCCTGCAGAGGCGGCAGTAAAGGGCATGGTCGTCCTCGCAGGCTCGATTGAAGCGCTCTCCAAAGCGTCCGAGGACCCAGACGATGCGTTGGTGAAGAAATGCAAGGGCCAGGCGGTCACGCTCAAGGTCAGATTCGAGGCGCTGTACAACACGGCGTCTGGTGTACTAACGGCCGCAACGAATGTGAGTGGCAAGACCCTGTTGAACGACAATCCGTCTTATGGCGCACTCTAGGATTCCCTTGAATTGACTCAGTGCATCACGACCATGCAGACTCTGCAGCAGGACCGTAGTCATCAGTCAGCACTCGCGAAATCCATTGCAAAGGGACAGAGTGACCAGCTGAAAACCTTGGACCAGGCGCTGAGCACTGCACGGCAAGCTGTGGAAGCCGCTCAAAAAACGTACGATGATGCTCTGGCTAAAAACAGAGACGCGGTGGATCTCAATGTAAGCAATCCATACCGTATGTGTGACGCATTTTGAAATGATCTTGTCAGAATTCCTTCCTAGGCGGATTGGAAAGTATTTTCGTAAATGATCCGGCCGGGGTGGAAGGTACAATTCAGGCGATAAAGGCCGCCGAGTCTACCCTGGCAAGCAGTCAAACGTCCCTTAATGACGCCCAGAACGCTGTCCTCGCGATGCAGGCGAAGGTTGATGCTCTCCGAGACATACAGCAGCTTCTCGACACGTTGAGCCACGCGATGAAATCGCGTTTCGCCGAGATGGGGCCATTGACGTCCCCCATACTACACGTCGAGAACATGGCGCTAGATGTTGGCACAGCCTTGTCGATCCTGGTAGGCGAAGCCGTCGGCGTGCTCCAATTCGAGTCCACAGCACGGGGTCTAGCCAAGAGCGTGATGGAGATACAGAACGTCATGCAGACGAATAGCACGCTCACCGGTGTGTTTGTTGGTGACCCGGAGAGCATGGACGCTACGCTGAAGAAGATCGCGGAGAGTCCAGCGCCACCGGACCCCTATGATGATTTGAATTTGACCTAGATGTCGGGAACAAGGCGAATGGACAGGGCCTTAAGAACAATGCGTATAGACTCGATGTTACCGTTTGTGAAATAAGTAGTCGACGATTCGTATGCCAGTTTTCTATAGCCGCGCGCGAATGAAAGTTCAAGGAGTGAGATTTCGGTTGAAGCTCAAATGTGATTGCAAGCTATCCAAAAGCTATCACACAGCGCGAGTCGGTAAGAGAAATTACAAGGCGATAAAATGCACTCAAGTTTGAAGCGGCAGGAGTCCACGAAGAATTTCCGAATTACGCAGAAGGTTGCATGAGCTACAAGTCCAAGCATAGACTTTCAGTAGTGCGACCCTTTGAGGCTGAAAATCCGCGTCACATTTGGAATTCACCCGAGAGCGGATGACTCGTAGTGCTGGCCATAATATGATATGAATACAAATTTTGCATATTGTATCCATATCTATATTGTATTCACCGTATTCATATTCAGGTAGGTAAATATAATATATTTTGAATATATCTGGATATATTCAAGACCTCACTTTCGGAGCAAAACTGGGTCATAACCTTGGGGAATCTACTGAAGAATTAGGTGGACACCATTTTGAAACCATTAAAGGCTCTGGCTCTTTGGTATTGGCTAGGAATGAGCCAAAAGGTTGAACCCAGTTTCGGATCACACAAGTTTGATCACAGCTAATCCAGGCATGAATAGACCCGATACGGTGTGATGAACTCGGTGGGCCGGATCATTGAGTCTGAGGCAGGCTGATGACTTTTGAGCTCCGACGGCTGCCAAGTCAGCAGCTCTGGGGGGGAAATATAGCAACCGTACCATATTCAAATATATTTGAGTATGCCTCGGCCGTATCGTATCCTATTCATATTTTATTTACACCTTCCACAGCGTATCATATTCGTATGTATTTGAATATATTCAAAAAATATTTTTTCGTATCGTATTTATGGCCAGCATTAGATGAGACGTGTCGCATGTCGACAGGGCGGCGATGACCATTTATGAAGTTGTGTGGCTACCGAACGTTGACTGAATGCGACGTAATCCATGAAAACGGCGGCAAAATTGGCAGCACGCATGATTAGGGGCGACTTGTGCGTGACTCTGTCTCGGTAACCCAGACGTTCGGGCGCAATCCCGTTTGAATCCCGTCCATTATGAATCAATTATGTAAGCGAGTTCGGGTAAGTAGTTTTGATGGACGGGATTTGCTCTCCGTCCATCAAACTTAACCGAATTAACCGGATCACCGGAACGTCTGGGATACCGGCGAGGGTGGACAGCGCATCATTACGACTTGAGCAAGGTAGTCTGCTGTCGAGAGTAAGCGGCTAGAAAGAGGAGGGAGAAGAAAGCGCTAAGCGCCGGGCGATATGAGAGAGAGGCGGCGCAAAGCGCCTAAGGAGAGCGGGCGCTACCGCCCTAAGGTGTGTGTGTGTGTGCGGGGGAAGGCGGACTTGGCCGCTCGGCTTCCGAGAGAGACTGGCTTTGCGGGAAAAGCCGAAGCGCGCCGCGACGGGCCAAACCCGTACGCAAAGGCACTGTCAGGGGAACCGCCCGCCCGTCCGTCCGTCCGTCCGTCCGTCCGTCTGTCCGGCTCCGACCCATCGCACTGCCCCACTGCCTCGTCCGATCCTTCGTCCAACGGCCCTCTCCCATCTGGCCTCGCCCAACCGTCCGGACTTCCGTACAGAACCTCAGGCTGCACCTCCGCCCGGAACATCGTCCCCCGTCCCTCCGGACTCCGTTCCCCTCCGTTCCCCCTCGTCCGGTCGCTCGCACTGGAACGTGCTATGTGATCAAGCTCGGGACCACTGCCGATCACTTCGGACATGTGCTACTGGCTAGTACTTATAAAAACCTCGCCTAGCGTGGGAATCCTTATCCTTTCTTCTCTTCGGATTCTCCTGCTAGGTGCGTATTCTAGAAACCCTGTATTTAGTACTATGAATTGAGTTCTCTTCGGATTCTCCCGCTAGTTCCCGCACTCACGCGCTGAGCTGAGGTTGCCCTTACAGGCACTAGGGGACTCGAAATGAGACCCGAAGCAGCCCAAAATGGAGGCAGCTACCAAGAGCTGAAAGCTCATGCGAGGGCGAAGAAGAGAGGAGCCGGCCGAGGGCCCCAAACAGAAGCAAGCGAAGAAAAGAAATGGGATTGCTATGCGAGAGAACAAGAAGGTGGAGCAACAGTTGAACGACGATGCGATGAACAAGAACCCGGAGATATATCCGAAGAGAATTGAAGCAAAGACATGTAGGATCCAAACTGGGGAGTTGCCAAAAGGATAAGCCGACAACAGAATGGGAACGAAGAGAGTGTGGAATGAGGCAAAGAAATGTGAAGGGAGTCAATGTGACCACGAAAGGAAAACAAGGAAGACAAAGAGAGATGGATGAGGAGGCCTAGCAACCCCCGGCATGGGTTCACACCAGGAAGGTTATGTAGCACAACTGAGCAGGACCATGTGAGACAAGAAACGAAGAAGAGACAAGGGATATGGTATGAGCGTTTGAAAGGTGGGAGCGACACGAGGACGAAATAGGTGAGAACGCACTAGCTCAAGGAACTAGATGCCGTGGTCCAATGTTGGACACGGAGTCGGATCCGAGGATGACATGGGAAAGAAAGATAAGGAATGTCGAGAGGATTGACAGTAGATAGTTTGAGCATCAAGTCTAATCAAAAAGTCGAGGTTTGAAGATAGAGATGAGGCTTCGAAGACAGCATGAAGTGAATGGGCCGATAAATTGAACACAATGACGCAGAAAGGCCATAGGCTGTTCAAGTGTCCGCTCAACAGGAGTGAGACATGAATTGAAACGAGGCCAATGATGTGGGGATAAGTGCGACGAGTGTGATGCCTCAAAAAGGCGAGGTGGGGCACAATACATGACAAAGTGTGAGCCTCGATGAGCTGCACAACCCGGAGCCCATGCCGAGGCACAGTAGGTGCGACGAAGGAGCACGACTACGTAGTGAGCACTATGCCGCGAAACAGCTAGTTCCATGATGGTGCGAGGCCAATGTGGTAGCAATATGACATTAGAGTGTGCATGAAGGTAGAACGAGACCCAGATTATATGTCAATGGAGTGACATGAAGGGAGGAATGAGGCGAGGGCATCTTGTCGGAATCGGCCAGAGGTGAAGGGAGAAGGAGTTAGCCAATAGATGTCCACCATGTATTATCTGCGACTGCCTAGTGGGCCACTTGTCAATTCCAGAGCTGGATACTTATCTAGATGCCGGGTTTGTGCTTGGAGGGTGGAATACCATATATGCCATTCCTTCATATCAGTTTCGGTCGAAAGTGATGTGTTGTCATTAAGCGGTGGCGCGGTTGATGTCGGCACGCAGGGTGGGAACATCAATTCTTTACCTCCGAATAGCCGTCTCGCTCTTTTCTCCACGAATTCTTTGTCAATCCACGACTTCAGGGTCCTGTTCTTCTCTCCTGATCTCAGGCTTTCCTATAGGCATATAATTATTCCTATATCCTCAATTTCCATGTCCTAAACTCTCGTCAAAGAATGCCATCCGAGCTCGAATATCCTGATCTCACCACCTTTATATCAAATGACCATGTGCCGATACGAGTCCGGGACTTGGCATGGTTCACCTGGACATATATTCCATCTATTATGACTATCCCGTATAATTCTAACTTTTTGAAGCCTCCCTCAATGTGTCTAATACCCCGTATCACCCAGTTTTCTGTGGAATCAAAATTCAAACTCTGGGTTCTCGGGAGCATAAGGCAAGAGTCTCATAGGTGGTCCAGATATGTTTATTGACTTCCTATGAACATATTTACAGCTTTCCTTGGTCAAATTCACTCTCTAATCAGTGCGCAGGACTTATTTCTTTACCAACATCAATTCTGTCGCTCAAATCTCTCACCAGAAGCATTCGGCTACACCACGGTATAAGGTCAATTGTACTCTTTTAGTGTATTGAATTCACCCTTTGTGACCTTTAAGCGGTATTATGCAGAGAAAGGCCGACAATATGACTTCCAATGGCGAATTTACACGGGTGGCCCACTACCCTGTCAATTGCCTGTTTGGGAAGTGCGACCAAAAAAAATTCACTGAGAAATCAAGGTGTCACCAAAATGGCCGCGAATATACTCAAACTCTTCATAGGATATCCGCCTGTGATCTAGGCTGCCTAGACGCAGGGAAAGGCGCTCAACATGGGTGCTATGGGGGCAAAACCTCTAAGGTGGCCCACTAGGCAGTCTCAGATAATAGAGGCGAAAACGATGGAAAAGATCGATGAAACAAGGATGCGAGAGAGAAAAGAGCATATGGATATCATATGATCCAAGTAATTGAGCGATGTGAGGGGAACAGTAGCCGAGATGACAAAGATCAAACCCAAGTGGCCTGATACGAGGAGAGCGAGTGCAAGGTGCTGGAAGAAGGAAATGGGTAGAAAATCAGGCAGATCGAGACGAAGGGATCACGGTGAAAGGGATCGAGCAGGAAAAGTAAATGTCACAAATGAAGGCCGGATGTGGTGTCCAGGGACACACGATGCAAGAAAGGGCGAAGGTATGGTGCGACAGTTGCATGCAGAACATGAGACGAAAAGCGTGATGCGCAGAGCACAGAGCGACAGTGTGACAGGACGGTAGTGAGCAGAGCACAAGGCTACAGACAGTGCACCATAAAGGTGTGATGAGGATGGGGGTGAAGATGAAAACGAAGGTGTCGATCGGGCATGTGGAGATACGGCCATGGGCGTGAGATGATGGAGCCCGCAGAATATACAATGCAAGAATGCAAAGAGATGATACGGCAAATTCGAATGAAGGTGATGCGACGGATAGTGCGTAGAGCACGAAAGACGAGCGTAATACGACCGGTAGCGCACACGCAAGACGAAGAGGATGCGACAGATAGTGTACGGTGAATGGGCTAAGCCGAGCGGGTAGCGATGAAGAGCATTCAGAGATGATGGGAAGTATATATATATTCGGAGCCCAACATGAATACGAGAGTTCGATGGTACGAAAGGGAGATGGAGGAGGTAAACCCTCGACTAGAGTAGCAAAGCATGATATGTGAGATGGTGAACATCTCACATGAGCGGAGCAACGACGGTGCAGGTCGAGCCCAGTACATCAGGAAAACCTCACTTTGCTAGGTAGCACTCAGTAGCCACAGTAGGATTGGTATCCCGGTAGGCAAGTCCCCAAATAAGTAGCCTTGGTAGCTGCCATATAAATCTTGGTAGCGCCTGGTAGCTACCATACAAGCTCAGTAGTGCGTGGTAGCACTGGGTAGGAATTGCTACTAGAGCTACCAGAGCTACAGAGAATTGGTTTCTGAAGCAATAAAACAAAAGAGAATCCTGTTATTGCGTCGCTCTTATCGGGGCTTGCTTGCCAACACTGGGCTCCAGACAATCTCGGAATCACGGCTTAGCAACTTACTTCTTACCAGGTCGCATAATGCAATGTTCGCGGCCAGAATCGAACACAGGATCTCTTCAGGACATATAAATTTCAAGGAGTACAAAACTACAGCTACACTATCGGACCACAAAGATAGGTGCTATCATCAACTCGCAAGGACATCCACTTTGGGATTGGGATAGTACTAGTGACCTGCGCCATTATACTTGACTGTTGGAACTTTGAGTTGATTACTGGCTTGGATTTGCTGTCCATTCAATGTGCCTTGCATTAGATTTCCTCCATCCTTCCCATTCAGACACATTGCTATTCACTGTTGAAGCCAAAGCATCTACCACAGCAAGGAAAAAATCAGTCAAGGCCGCACACAAGACCAGAGTCTCTTAATACTCCATGGTAGAACTAATGGAAATCAAGAGAAGTAAGTAAGGAATGAAGGCACCTCCAAGTGTTACTGAACACAGCACAGAGTAGGATTCAATGAAGAACTGGGCTTTGACTGAGAGCTACATGGAGGCAGTAAAGTTCTAGCAAGAATAAAGTCAAAATTGATTTCAATTCTGGTGTGATACTCGTTGCGTAATCCGTTGTAATTTGGGCGTAAACAGCCACAGAATCAACTTTCAAATCAATCACTGTGACTTCCCCTATTTCAAGACTGGAAAATACTATATAGTACTACCAAGGACTGCATAACAGACTACTGAGTGCTACATAGCCAATATACAAACCTACAGAGTGCTATCAAGCCAGCGTGCTGAGCTTACTGCTGCTACCAAGCCACCTACCAGATCTACCAGCACCACTGGTGCTACCAGAACTGCATAACAGACTACTGAGCGCTACGTAGCCAATATACAAAGCTACAGAGTGCTACCAAGCCAGCATGCTGAGTCTACTGCTGCTACCAAGCCACCTACCAGATCTACCAGTACTACCGGTGCTACCAGGCACTACCAGGCAAATATTTCACTGCTACCAGAGCTACCGGGAGTAGGTGGCACTGCTGTATGCAACCAAGCAATTTACAGTTTCCTGATGTACGAGCGAAGCTAAGCGAGATGAGGTGCGAGTATGCGGAGCGGGCCAGAGCGAGTGCTCCAAGCAACGCGGCGAGGCAATGGGCGTGGTGCAACGGTACGCGCAGAGCACAAAGGCGATGTGACGGTGCACAGGACACCAAAGGCGAGCGTGATGCGAAAACGCGAGCAGAGCACGAAGGCAGAGCAAGATGTGACGCGGCTAGCTGGCGAATGCGAATGATGAGGGGCAGGACGACGACGATGAGTGCAAGGACAATGTAGACAAGGTCCGATGGCTTCAGAGTGAATGATGTGGAGGCAGAGCACTGCGCGAGGATGTGTCGACAAAAGTGCATAAGGTGCGCACCAGTCGCGGTTTGAAGGCAATGCAAACATGAAATGTGATGAAGGCGAGGCAAATCCGAGGCAAAGCCCAGTAGTGTCCGTAAAGACGCCGCCCATTTCGACTGATTGCCAAGGCACGCGAAGGGCGACAATCGGGGAGAGGATCAACGCACGGTCAAAACGAAAGAAAACGAGTTCAGAGAAATGACAGGAAAAAGGATGTCAGAGCAAGACTGGGTAAGAATGAGCGGTGGAGAGGGAGGAAGCGAGAGAAGACTACGATAGAATGCAAAACGAGATGTGAGGTGGTAAACACTAAACATGAGCGAAGCAAAGAGTGAAGGGCAGAGCCCGAATGTGCGAAGAACGGAAGAGAATATGAGCCGTCGGGTCTAGACGAGTAGGGCGAGGCGAATGAAGGAGGGGCCCAGTACCGCGGAGACGAAGGGGAATGACACGAAGAATCCAGGAAAGGCGAGAGCCAATGGAAATGCGAAACAAAATTTGTGAAGCGATGAACACCACACACAAGCGAAGCGATGGTTAAGCCGAACGAAACGAAATGATAGGCAGAACATGAATCTGATGTGAGAGCTCCATGCAGGGCGAAGAAGGATATGAGAGTAGAGCACAAAGGACGAACGTGATGCGACGATACGCGCAGAGCACGAAGGCGAAACGATGCGCGTGATGCGACGGTCCGCGCAGAGCACGGGGGCGAAGCGATAGGATAATGCGACGGTGTGCACCGGGCACAAGACGAAGAGCGTGATGCGACAGATGCGTGCAGAGCACGAGGGCGAAGCGAAGATGTGACACACGACTAGCGCGTAGAGCACGAATGACGAGTGTGATGCGACAATGCGCAGAGCACAAAGGCGAAGCGAGAGACGTGACACACGACTAGCGCGTAGAGCACGAATGACGAGCGTGATGCGACAGATGCGCGCAGAGCACGAGGGCGAAGCGAGAGACGTGACACACGACCAGCGCGTAGAGCACGAATGACGAGTGTGATGCGACAAAGCGCGTAGAGCACGAGGGCGAAGCGACAGACGTGATACACGACTAGCGCGTAGAGCACGAACGATGAGCGTGATGCGACAGCACGCAGAGCACGAGAGCGAAGCGAGAGATATGATACGACTGGTGGCACGCTGAGCGTAAGCGACAAGCGTGATGCAACGCTGCGCGCAGGGCATGAGGGCAAGGCCGATGGGCGTGACGCGACAGTGCGCGCGGAGCCCAAAAATACGATGTGCGGGGAGCACAAGAGCGAAGCAGAGGGCGTGATGCGCCGGTGCGCGCAGGTCACAGTGAAAATATGAAAAGAAATGGGAACAGCCGTGGCGGGAACACGAAAGGTGGCGCCAGCTCGTGGGCCACATCTCCAGGTCAGTTCAGGATACAGACCCAGAGCATAGATGCCAATCCGACAAATGATGGTCGGTGCTGGCGGCGTTGTTCTAACCGCACCGATGCTGCCACTGGTTTCGGATTCATCTCCATCTGCCGGCCGTTCAGCCCAACACCTCTTCCGGCTCTACCTCGGAGTGCCCGACGCTCCGCCCCGCTTCCCAGATGCGGCCTTTCTTCAGGCCATTTTGGACGCGCGGGGCCCCGGCTCGCATTCGACGCAGCACCCCGTTCCGCAAATTGCCGAAGTCCTCGACAGCTCTCGATACCGCACGCGGCCGGCACTAGTGGATCGCTACGTGCAGCGCGCCAAGGGCGGTGCGTACATTCTACTCGTCGGGGATGCTGCCCACAAGCATGGGCCCGCCGGCGGACAGGGCATGAATATGGGGATCTGCGACGGGTGCGAGCTCGCGCAGGCAATCGACGCGCACCTCAATGCCTCCCTCGGGGCCGAGAAAAGTGGCAATAGGCACGATGTCGTCGAGATTTTGGATGCGTACTCTACGCATCGCCGCACAGTCGCCAGCCAAGTCATCGACATGGTGGAGAGCATCACAGAGGTAGAGAAAGGAGGCGCAGGGTGGGGTCCCTATTTCCGCGTCAGCGCTTTGTGGCTTCTGCATCAGATGGGGAAGTGGTGTGCACGGCATGAAAGGATGTACTGAGACACAGCGCCGACGTATATTCCCCGAATCTTAAGGTTGCGGAACATAACAGGAATGAGTATGTCGACGGGGGGCACGTCGGTCTGGCACAAGCGGGAATCGTAAGCATCGTTTCGGGATTGCAAGGGACGCAGAAGGCAGAGATAGGAAAGCAGGCAATCGTGGCGGGAGAATATCCGGGACAGAATGAGACAAGTAGAGAGAAACTCACTAGACCACCAATAACACCAATTATATCGATGCTGCCGCCCTGCTTCACGGAATTAATCGAGCGCTGGAGCGTTGTGTTTCCCGCAATCTGTAACCACACGAATATATCAAGGCATGCTCGACCAATTGAACCTAAATGTCGAGAAGCGCACATCGAGGACGCGGTCAACACCAACCCCACCCGTGATCTTCAAAACCTCGCGGTCCCAGGCGGGCGTCGTGCGATAGTTGATTATGTGAGCTGCCCCCAGTTTCTCGGCGATTTCAAGCTTCTCGGCGGAGGAGGGGTTGCGATAACGGTTGCGCCCGCGGCGACAGCAAACTGGAGTGCGAATCTGAAAGAAGGTTATCACGAGAGTGGTTATGCGCAGACTTGGGGATGCGCACATGGAGACTCCGCCCGTTCCCTGCACTAGCACGGTTTCCCCTGCTTCCAAGGGCGCATATCCACAGTAGAGGGCATTGTACGCCGTCAGCGCCGCACATCTGCAACTCGTTCGATATAGCGAGAACTGTGGGGTCAGAAATCGAACGCACGGGAGGGTCGATGCTTCCTCGTAGGATAGATGCGGCGGGATTGCCACCAGTGACTGCGTCGAGTCCGGCTGAATAAGCTTCAAAGGGTGAACAAGCGGGCACGTACGTGGGCAGGGAATATCCGATATTCTGTCAAAACGCCGTCCACGGGGCCGCCGAGCGCACTTCTATCCGTTTCCGGCGTCTGCTCGTCGTTGAGCTTCTCCAACAAGAAGTTTGCACAGACACGATCTCCGCCTTCCAGTCCTTCACGTCCTCGCCCACCGCGATCAATGTCGGAGCATGGGACAAAGTTGGGCTTAACACGGAGAGCCAATTATTCCAAGGATCCGCGGAAGCGATGCCCGTTCATGGATTTGTTGCCCGCGAGGAGCAGATCGCGAAACTGACAAGATACGAGGGTTATATAAAAATAAGCGTGGAGTCTGTGCATAACTGACCTGCAGAGAAACGGCGTGCGTCTTACCAGAACTTCGTTCACCTTGGGCGCGGCAAGCGGAACTTCCTGCAGCACCAAGTTATCGTACGAGCCACGCTACAAATCCAGAAGTAGGTGAGTACGCGTAGTGTAGGATGGAGAAGGTTTCCCAACACACCTCTGGGTAGCTGTATGACGAGTCGTTTGGGGGATGCTCATTGCGAAACGAAGTGAGTGGACGAGTTGATCCACGCAGTCGTATTTATCCATCTCTGTCGACGATCACGGCACCAACTGCGCGACAGTATGACTGAGCAGTCTGCCCTTCGAGCGGCCAGAACGGTGATCAAGTGTGTCCCTAACAAGAACATGATTGGGCAACAATGATGAAGCGGAACGCAAAGCCGGAGTGGTGATGAATATGTCGAGGAGCAAATGAGAATTGTGCGCTTCCAGCGGGCACAAACGGTGTGGAGGATTATCAAGTGTCCCCGAAGCTGAATAACACGCTTACTGATCATCACCGAAGTGAACTTCAACTCGACTCCGGCATGCACTCTACGGGCCCGGGGTTCTTCGTCATCCCGGCATTGTTGTAAGTCCCCACTGCAAATGGGAGTGCGACCGTAACTCAAAGTCGGAATCGAACACATCAAGGACCCCCAGCGAAAAATGAGACTCCCAATGTCACAAGTGTCTGAGAGGAATCAGGTCTAGTGTCAAGCTCAAGAGTGGGATATTGCAAACGAGACTGCCCACCATGATAGGAAAGTGCAACACGCATACCGAGCGCGGTACCCACGGGAAGCCATGAGACGCATCTCCATGCGAAGCACGCTCCGACGCCGCGGGTCAGCGAGCAGCGCCGTGAGACCGATGGGCGGATGGCGTCGAGGCCACACGCAGGCGGTGTTAGGTGTCGCCACAAAGAACTCGGAATATTGCAACAAGTAACTGTCGCGATAGGAAGGCACTCGGCGGCCATTGTAGGACGGAAAATCTGGATTGGCGGAAGACGGAATATGAAAGCGATGGAAGGGATCATGGAGGGATACGCGGGGCGACGAGAATCGAGAGTGTCACGGATGCAGTCCGCGCCCGCCTGCGAGAACGAGGAAGTGCCGGAGTTGGTCTTCGCTGCGACCCGGATGAAAGCGCGATGACGAGATATTTCTGCGTATCCGCGTGGCGACTCGTCAAGGCGTGAACGAGCAAATAGGTTAGAACCCGGAGTCGAATGGCGGATATCAAGCGAAGGTCATTTCAAGTCGCCGCAAACCACCCACCAAGCTGGAGAAACTTATGCTCCCGAAAATCTGTCTTGAGGGTGGAAGAACCTTTAGAGCAGAATCGAGGAGTCGGCAAGACGGTATCTAATATCCATCCAGTGAGAGCACAAAGGATTGAGCAAGCACCGAGAGGGCCAACCTGGAATAGTGCCTCGGAGGCGTCAATCATTCAGATGCGACACTGGGGAAAACTGAATGACAAACACGTTGTTTAATCTGCGAAATCGGTCAATATTCATTTATTTATAGCTTGGAAATGCACTCGCTGGGTGGTCTTCGCCAGACGACACAGGCAAATATCAGCGGGTCGGTTGCGAGGCGGTAGGTCATGCATATCCCGGGTAGCGGGGAGGGCAGGCCGGCGCGAGCACGAAGCTGACGCGGAGAGTACGGGAAAGGAAAGGAGGGCAAATCAGAACGTCAGTGAGGAGACGACTCAGACGAGAAGGGAAATACAGATGTATGACATTGCCCGGCGCATCCCTTGGGTTGGGCCGCCCTTCTGGGGCGTTCCGGAGAGGCGTGCGGATGACGCAAATGACGGCCTGGGACGATGGAAATTGGGTTAAATGGAAATGAGCTAAATTGAAGCAAGAGGGAATCGCTGTGGAAGTCCGAGAGTGATACTCGAAAGGATTGAGGTCTCCCGAAGGGAGACAAACGCAAGACTTGGATTGGGAGTACAAGACTTGAGTCGAGGATAGACTCTTGAAGTAGATTTTTTTATTATTGGGATGTATCGTCAAGAAGAGAAATCGTCGCGGTCGAGGAGAGGGGCCGAGTTCTGAGGGCTTGGAACCCGTCAGACGGAAACGAGCTTTCCCAGAAAGGTTTGTCGCCCTCGGGTCTGATAATTCAGCAGGAGTGAAATAGAGAATATATTGGGGTTAGCTGCAGCCTTGGGAAGACCGCGAATGCGAGGACGGAAGAGACGTCCTCATAGTGGGAAGGAAAAGGCATTGATCGGGATGACGGGATCAATGGCTATGCTACGGATCAACTCTCTCTCCGCTCTCACCCTCACGTTGCCCTCAACGTGCTCGAATCCTATATGGCACAAGTCGCCGATAGAACCAGCACACACACACAGACCAGTCACTTAACGCATCCATAGCGCGCCCCCTCCCGCAACTCAAACACTTGACTTCCGACTCTGATGCACCTGGACCCTCGTCTATTCGCATTTGTCCTCAACATCCAGCTTCTAGGCCCTCTAACTTCGTCTAATCTCGAGTTTTCGCTCTTTACTGATTGTCGGCGCTGTTTGCTGCGGTCTGGCATCTTCTACTGTTCGCTGCGGTGCGATACAGACCTCCCAATGTGGCTTTCATTTCCGCCTATAACCTTAGCTCGCAACTGGCGCGAATCCGTACATTGTCTTTCCTCTTTCTACTCTAATTTACAGTCTATTCCCCTTCAATTGTGGCCTAGATGTTCTTTTTCAGTTTTCTCGCTAAGTTCGGGCCAGGTGTCGCTGACGATCGGGATTCGGAATCGGAATAGTAATTATTTACACACTGCCGCCGCCTCGCCCTCGCTTCTTTATCTCGTTTTCAGATCTGCTTGCACACAGAGACCTGTAGACTCAGGCGTCCGACCTCTTCCTTGGCGACATCCGCGCGCGACGATTCCTCTGCGGGCGCTCTAAGAGACCGCCAACAGATGCTCCGTATTCCATCGGTACGTCTCGCGGTCTTCTGTTCTATTCTGTTCTGTTCCGTTCTCGAATTTCATCCTCGTGCCCTTTGCTATGTTTATGCTCTGTCTGAAAGCGACTCTGGGCCTTGAGCGCCAGCCCGGTCCCTCTTTCATTTAGGCCGCGTCTCATTCCCCATGGGGCCAGTTTTTCTGCCCGCGTCCTAGCAGTACTACTCATCCCGTGCTCCCAATTATCTTCTTCCCCGTCCTACGTACAGCATCTGTCCGGCGCTGGTGCCGGCGGTCTCGTTCCCTCTTTCTTTCCTTCCCCTCCCCACCGCCCCCAGTATTGGATGCCATATCCATCATATCTTCCCCCAGGCACCGTTATTCCTTAATTGGTGCACGCTTGGAGTGTGCTCTGGGTGCGTCCCCATCTCTCATCCCAAACATATTAGTCGCGGTTGCTTGGCTTTTTTTTATTCCGTTTCGTTGCGAAATCACATTCGATCAAGTCCTTCCTCTTCAATTCCACTCAACTGCATGCCAAACCCAAACCGGCTGGCTGACTGGACGCTATGGATTCGCCTGTCCTTGCTGTGACTTGGCATCTTTTCGCTCTGGATTCTGTCTCTACACCGTTCCGCACGCGGCTTTCGCGTCCCTTCTTTCTCTGCTCATCCTTGATCCTCATCCGACGTTGGATTTGGCCAAATTTATTCCATTCATCTTCGCGGTGTACGATTTTGATTGGATCCCAGTGCGCAATCCAAGCACTGCGTCGGATCTGTGTTCTGTCCTTCCCTCGGTCCGACCAGGCCGACTCTGTACATCTTTGTGCAAGATAATGGCTGCGTCTGTCGTGGAGGTATGAAACCCTTTTTCTCCGCCAGATTTGGTCCTGATCATGCGCTGCGGAGGGCGCCTTGCGTCGGCAGCACTTGTCAATCTCATCGTCGGCTGCCAGGAATTCTGGAATTTTGATTCATTCTTTGTTCATGATCCGCCCAAGAGCCGCCCCAGGTAGATTTCGTCTCTCGTCATTATGTATCCCGCATGGACGACTGAGAGGCCGGATGTAGTGGGTGAGTTCTTGTCTAATCTCTCGGCAGATGGCAACTGAAAGCTTGCAACACATGTATAATCAATTTGGAAACGTCTATAATACTACCATTTTTGTCTGCCCAATTGCGTGAAGTACTCTGGATCTAATGGTACCTCAATAAATACCGGGAATCAGTGCGTATGGGACCCGAGCTTTATACAACTCCCAGTCCTTTCCGTACTTCTTTGAGCACCTGTCTTCGTCCCTGATTGACCGATGAACGAGTAGCACGATCATTTGAACGAAATATGCGTAGGGAAAGACGTTCCTAACTCCACATGCGGCACACATTGCAAACGAGAGAATGAGGTCGGCGATATAATTGAAATGCCGGGCGATGCCCCAGAAGCCTTTAAACTGTGTGAGAACGCTGAAGGATATGCTGAATCCAATCTCACCTGAGCACAGTAGGAGACTCGTGTGCTCCTTGCCATTGGAAGTAGTATAATGTGCGGTGATAACCACAGGTTTCTTCCCCCAGATGAGACAGTTCCCTGCCGTGCGTCGAGCAACAGTTCTCTGCTCATTGGATACCCGAAACATCCGATAACCGAAGATTCCGACGAGCAGGATAATCAGCGCCTCAGTCCGGGTAAGATTCACAGGATAGTGCGCCAGATACTGAGCCTGGAGGGTGTACATGCTCGGGATCCAGGCGGCGCCTCCCCAAGCGAGATAGAAACCAAAGTGATCGTGAGCATATCCTGAGATGAATGATTGGGATTAGGCTGGGCAGAAAAAATGCACGGCTTGATACTCACAATCGTGCGAACATACCACCCCTCTTGGTAAAAGAAATCCACGATATACAGGTTTTGGAGAATATTGACGACGATCATGCCGTTGGAGACGTATCCGAACTTTGGTACTGCGAAGCTGCAAAGGAGAGATTTCTGAAAGATTGGGTTAGATACTTGAGGATATCTGAATGTTTATTTGACTTGCACAATCGTCCATGCTGTCATTCCCACGCGTCCGATGTTGAACAACTTGAGATCCAAGTTTCCAAAGCGCGGATTCTAGGATGGAACTCTTAGCATTCCATTCATAGAGTTGGATCTTGACATACCAGCTCAATCCCAGCGAAAAAGTCATGGAACAATGAACCTGGGAACCAATGAGTCTCCCAGCCGATGAACATCCATCTCGTGGTACTTGCCGCTGAACTTTCGGTCCGAAGCATGGGAAGGGCTAACGTGGCCTTGACGTAGACAACGACGGACAGAACTGTTCCGTAGGTGCTGGCCGCCACCATAAGACCCGTCCACTGCTTGGCAACGATATCGGCATCCCAGAATGAGCACAGTGTGCCCAGTATGTAGACTCCGATCGTCAAAAACCAAGACAATAGACCGTTTATCTTGTACAGGAGTCGATTGCCAGCCGGTGTTGTGTCGCCATATCTGGGGTCCCGGGCAGTGCGACGAATAACGTCGCCTGGAAAACAACCCAGATTCCGTAGAGCTTCATGGCGTCAACAAGACTAGGCAACGATGCCTGTGCCGAATCGATCATCCTGTAGACTCCGTCCATGTCATCTATAGTGCTTGTGAGCATGGGGGGTATGACGTGCAGGTGAGACCTACTGAATTTGCTCAACAGTTTCCCAATAGACCCGTCGCACAACTCGAGTATCGACCATGGAATGAGGAAAGATGCAGGCACAATAGAAGCAAGGTTGCGCAGAACGCCATCTCGAATACTGCTGGCGTTGAACTCCGCCCCCACAGTGGGTTTGTGTGAGAGGAGGCTGGAGAAGATTTAAATTTGGGAGCTCCAAGAACAAGCATGAGGAAGTGCTTTGAGGCATTGTACTCGCAGTCTTTTAAACCGCGCCGGCTTCTCAAGTCATGCCCGATATCCTGCGGGTAACAATTTCGTTCTAACTTGAAGCTAATTTTAGACCAGATGAGGATGGTGTAGTATTATCCCGGCCTGAAACGCTCAAGAATCGTTGCATGCATTGATCTGGTACACCAATTGGGTAAATTCAACAGCTCTAGCGCAGTCGTTCTCAGGATATTCACGGGTCACAGACCTGGCGGCGCAGTTAATCGTACCATCCGAATTGAAGCCCGTGTCAGCATTGAGGGCTCTGCTCAAGGGATTCATATTAAGCAGCATGATACAGAGGGCCCAGAACAGATTTTACTCGCTCAGACGATGAAGGTAGAGAAAATGTATGTACAAGACTCTCCCTGCCACGGCAGCAGTCCTCAAGTCCTCAAGCCCTCGCTGTCAGAGACAGTTGCCAGTCGGTCGCCACCATGATTTACAGAATTTAGTCGTCCCACTTTCCTAATCAGACGATGCGCAGTTCACTACATCAGAAGATCGGTGTTAGTAATAACCCGCGATTCCCTGTGATGTCGTCCATTGCCCCCGCCCCCAGCCGCTCGGTTGAAATTTGAAACAGCGATTCTTCAAATCACTGGTGGCTGCCGGTGTTGGCCAGCGACTTCAGTGGTCCTTCCTCAACTTACGGCGGCTCAGAACCATTTCTGAATGTCGATTCAAATTCCAAATCTGCGAGAGGGAAGAATTCAAATGTAGTCGGCTGAAAGCCACTGGTCGCCGCTGAAAGCCGGTTATCCTCATTGACCATGCCGGAGAGTTGCATCAAGGAATCACAGTCAAGAATAAGGACCAACAGAATTGACGTCATTATCTATGGGCTGCGTATCCGATTGACCCGCGGAATCCCCTCATGAGTCTCCGATCCCATCACGCATCCCCGAACGGCGAATGTAGGGATCTGCATGTCTGCATTCCGACAGGTGAGGATCGCACCATTATTCACGGAATTCAGTTTTTACTAACTCAAGAGAACATAGACAATCGTTGGTTCAACCCGGAGGCCCACTCGAACCGCGTGCTCCCCATTGAGATAAAATGGGATGAACGAGCTCAAATTCAAGTGCACACATAAAAAAGTCAACGCGACGGGCAAGGAACGGGTCGAGTTGCAATGGACGCCGACAGCACCCTTCAATCAGAGTCTATAATTATAGCAAGGGAATCCTCAAATTTCAACAGCGTACACACTTACTTAGGGTATTTAGCCCGCCTCTCCATTGACGTGAAATACCTACCAGGTCTGCGAAGTTCTTGCACAGCCCAACCGCAGCCTTTATTTAATTTTTTGAATCCTTCGATGCATACTGCGCAGTAGTGAATATCGGACAACTCGGATGTCCTCGGTAAATTATCCCAAGCTTGGGTTGAGCCTACGTTTTCTGGCCGGATGGGCAGTGCCTGTGCTGCGCGACCATTGGGAGTTTACGCTGTACGGTATTAATCAAGGCGATTCCTGTCACACGCCGGACGGACCACGATGTATTTCTCTGTGATCGTATCACTCAATAATCCAATGTTTCCCAGGTCCGGGCTCATTCCCGCCGTAAACAAGGGCGTGGGGCGGCATCTGCCCCAGCACCATCGCCTCAACCTTGCCTCTAGCTGTCACGGCTGTTCCAGACCCTCTTGGACAAGATGACTGACGTTGAAGTGAACCCATCGAGAAGGAAAAGAAGGCCTTCGGAGACGACACCCCACCGAGTCCAAGCGACGAACCTCAATATTAATTTTGATTCTCAACAGGATCCAACGAACGACCAACTACCACTACCCTTGCAATTCCCTTCTCTTCTCCTCAACATTGAGGTTTCCGAATTTCACGGTTTATAATTATAGGCAGCGCAAATTTCGGCTCGGTACACCCAGGCAAGCTCATGCTCGACTACCTCGAACTGAATTCCGCACCCACCAGCAGCTTCAAATACCCACCAACAACGTCCAGGGCTATAGATATACTCACCATCCGAAATCAACATCAACGGCTCTGGCGCGGTCTCCTTGGTTCTCCGAATCCTTCCCAATTTAAACTAACGCGTTCACCCATACTATCAAGCCAGTCGTTCATTCTCTCCAATAGGGTAGAGTGTACTTTGAGCTCTGGAAATGCTTACCCACGATAGCCATAATGTCCCGAGCCTGCGCCATAAATTTCAGTCACTAAGTATTCGGAGCCTCCAGGGCCGTAGCATACATATCTGTATCCACCTGAATATATTCAAACTTAAATTTTTCATCTCATATTTATATACGGCCAGCACTTCTCTCAAGAAACTGATAAATTCTATAGTTTCACTCTCTCCCAATCGTTCAGTTGCTTCTCCGCGCGGCGCCAATTGTCCTGCAGGCCGTGCTGACTCACCCACTCCCACTCACGTTTGATCGCAGCACCTATCTCGCGTAGGCCATCCGCCTCATTCTCCCTGTCAACCCCGTCGTACAGCCCAGGCGCAGCAAACTCGTAAATTAGTCCCACTAAGCGTGTCTTCTCCACGATGTCGTTAGCGAATGGCTGCCTGACGTCGCTGTAGACCTTTAGCGCAGTTGATACCGTCGCACGAGTGGTTGAGGAATGAGCCAGAACGCGGCCAAGGATGTACGCGGACTACGTTAACGTTTAGGGTGAGCAGTTCGCATGGGCGCGGCCAGCGTGGAGCAGAATGTTTCACCTCGATCGCCTGTCCGGCACCCGCGCCAAAGTGCGTCATCATTGCATGCGCCTGGATGATTAGCGTACTCAATTACACAGGCTTTTAGATCACTTGAAAGATATCGCACCGCATCACCAAGCAACGCGACATTACCGTGCGCATAGAAAGGCAGCGGTGCGGTCACATGGACTGCCCATCGCGACGGAGTATCAGCGCACTATGCACACGACCCGGTGTCAGTTACATATTATCAGTCGACCTTTGATCTGACCGTACTTACGTTCAGCAGTGTCTGCATGTCTGCCTCCCAGCCGCGATAGAGGTCGCGAACCTCTTTCACAGGGACGTCCTTTACCCACTTGTCCGGAAATCGCGTACCCTCAGCACCTGGGACCGTGTTGAATCCGATGAAGTTAATAAGGGTCCGGCCGGCTATTGGGTATGAGACAATATGCTGTATTAGAGGGCAAAACATCAACAACGGCTGGCATGGTGTCGCTAGTGAAACTCACGCGGTCTTTGCCCAGAGTCTGGGTTAAAGGAAACGAGTCAAACTTAAATCCCGAGTCCAGAGTGAGCAACCCTGGAGGCTTACGATGAGTAGGTCCTCCAGCCCCGGATGCCCTGGGTCGACCTTCCTAAGCTTCTCGACCGGGTAAACGCATCGATAGGCGACCGTCCCCGTCCACACCGGATCCTTGCACCTGAGCAATCTCTCACGGCTGATCCCATCGAGGCCGTCTTGATACTGGTTTGCAAGGGCTTCGAACATTGTCTTGCGTGTGGCTGAGCGTACACCATCTGCACCTAGGAGTACATCCGCAGTTGCCGTGGTCCCATCGGCAAAGGAGATTTTAATCGGAGCTGAATCCGAGGATGAGGTAGTGTAGGTTGTCATGCGCTTTCGCAGATGTACTGAGCAGTTCAGCGGCAGACCGTCCTTCAGCAGGTTAATCAGGTCGGGGCGGTGCATGGTGAGCCCTCCTTCTACAACAGTACGATTCAGCCGCAGCTTTCAAGACTTTGAAGCAATGCATGAACGCACTTGGAGTCGCGTCGGTCAAGAAGTTGTAGCCTGCATGCGCTTGATCTGACCGCCTAAACTTTGGTCCAGTCCCTGCCCCAAGGCAGCCTTTTATCACGGAAAATATTAATACAGACAGAGTACGCACGCTGCTGGTCTACACCGCCCAGAGATATCCCCCGCTCGCGCATTCGTTCGTTGAGACCAAGCAGTTGCAGCACTTCGAGGGTGCGTGCCCAGACAGAGATGCCTGCGCCAATAGTAGAGATCTCCGCTCCAGCCTCGTACAGGTCGACGTGGTGCTTGCTGTGTATTCCGAGCGTGAGGGCGAGAGTTAGCCCTCCGACCCCGGCACCGCTGCATTGGTTTCCATCGAGGTTCAGACATGTTAAGTACAGGTGCACATACCAGATGGCTATTCGCATTTGCTGCTTGGACATCGCTATTGACTTGGGGGCTTCACGGCGATGAGTGTCGCGTTAAGATAAGAACACGAGCATCAATCGGCTTGTGAGTCTACACACAAATCAAAGCACCCATGACTCCGTTTTCTCATGATGGTGGTGAGAAAGGGCCTAAAGTAGCCGGCGCCGTTGCATTTCCCATCGCCAGACAGGAATAAAACAGTTCCGGATTGACAAGCACACGCGTACTGTACCATTTCATTCAATTCGTAAATGCACGTGACGAAAAGTTTTTCCGACAAATCTCCAAATTCCGCTAAAATCGAGAAAAAATTATTGCCGGGGTCGTTGAAAATCGGGTGTGACGCGTGACATACGAATTGAATGAAATGGTACAGTATTCTTATTCATCTGCGCGTGACCAAAAGGATATGACGAGCAAGAAACGAAAAACTCACAGTCGAATACGTGACCTTGATAGTCGTGAACCCGAGGGGCGATGAAACCACGGAACCTTTCCGTTGGTCTCGCAGATAGTGCTCTTTTTTTCTCGGAGTCGCTGTCCACGCACCATTGCTGTACTCACTTGGGGAAATCTGTTGAATCAGGGCGCCTGGAAACGTTCCCGAAACTAAAAAAGTTTCTGGAATGGGTCCGGGAATGTAGAAACGGGTTCTGAAACTAAAAGTTTCGGGTCGGCCGAAACCGTTTACGAAACCAAAAATTCCGGCTTCTCCCGGAACTGATCCAGGAACTTTTAGTTTCGGGAGACCCCTGGGGCGGGCCGGTTGGTTTTGGCCGCCCCGAAATCAAAAGTTTCGGAATCAATTTCGACCTGAAATTTTTAGTTTCGACTCTCCCGGAATTGTTGCCGAAACTGAAAGGTTTCGGCATTCCCGGGTCCGTTTCTGGAATTTTAAGTTTCGGAAAAGTTTCCGGGCGCCCCGAAATAACGGATTTCCTTTCTCGTGGAGTCGGAAACCGTCCCACGGCGGCCTATGGAAACTTCCTGTCTCCATGATCATCTGGAGTCGTCACGCCGGCGTCCCCTAACTCCCACTGTGGGCAGCGATATGAATAACATTCTGGGCCTCCATGGCGGTGTCGCCGCGCGCTGTACGTAGTGGATCTTCGCCCAAGTGCACCACCTCCGCGGAGGCAACAATATCGAGACGGTCTCGGAACCATGTAGCCGCCCTCGGGATGAATCGCGGGGAAATCCATTGCGGAAACAGGGCCACACGCCATCTGCTGCGGAGAGCCGTCCCCGACCTGATTTGTGCAGCGCAATGTGTTGGGTACCGAATTTGATGCCGTTTGGATGTCGTCCAGCAATAGATTCACGGTGAATGTATGAAGGTGGCAGAGCAGCCGAGTGGCGGGGTCCTATCGCTAATAGAGGTTTGCGAAACGAGATAGACGCAGGGGCATACAAGTACGCCCGCTCGGCAGTGCCGAGCGTGTCCTTAATATCCTGACCACAGGCATTGCACTCCCCGCTGATTCCTGAACGACTTGCCGCACGTTCTGGCTCGGGTTGGCGCGGGCACAGCGAGCGGTGAAATCGGTGGCACATTCGTTCGTGTGGCGACACGGCGAGGATGGAGCCACTTGAGGTGCCGTTGTGTCCTGTAGTACTTGCGGGAAGCGCCCGCGGGGTGAGGGGAGCGGGTGTAGAGAGAATGGATCTCGAGAAGAGGTGGGATGGTCGAGTGAGATAGAAGGGACCGTCCTGATCTAGTCTTGGCGCGAGAAGCGGGCGGAACAGGTGGCGGGAGAGAGACGAGAAGACAGTGGAGAGGTGGAAGAACCAGGGAGGACGAGGACGAAGCGGAATAAGTACAGGATGAGGCGGTGGAGAGCGGAAGGCAGGGGGGAGTGCTAAGGAAGTATGGCTTGGTCGTCGTAGTCTCATCTTGGCGCGCAGATGGCGAGATCATCAGAAATGTTGGTAAAGAATAGTCTATACCAGCTGAATCTCACCCAGCGCTTGCAGGGATGCAAAATCCTTCAGACGTCTACCGCGGCAACAAGCAGTTTGTGCAGTGTCAAGTCATTCGGATTTGGACCTGCTGCGGAGAAGGTATGTTACCGGAGGATCGAGACGGAAGTAACGGAAAGAGGCGGGGAGGAAAAACAAGCCAGAATTGCGTACAGCGATGCGGATGACCAAGGCAGGTCGCAGGACGAGGATCCACCACTCGTGCGATACGTGGCAGGTACTGCGCGCTCCCCAATCCAGACGCCAGCGCAGTGCTGCCAAGGTGGGGAGAAGCGGGGGGAGCGACAAAGAGAAAAGATACGAGGAAACGTCCATGCAGCAAAACACCGAGGGGAGCGGGCAGCGAGAGCGTGCAGATGTCGTCCTGGTTATCCGCAGGCGAGTCAAACGAGTGGGGTGAGATGCGCGCGGGAAAGCGAGTAATCAGCTGGAAATGGAATCAAAATTTAGTATGTGCGGGAGAAAACGAGAGAGGGTATAGGTATAACGGAGATCTGGAGCAAAGGGAAAGAGCAGAGCGCTCGTTGCTCTGGAGGCGATCCACACCTACCCTAAAGATGTCGAAAAAAAATGAGAGGAATAGTGCTCGCCGTAGTGAAACGACCACCTTGAGCCCATACCACCGTGCCAACAATGGTCATCCTTCAAAGCGCATTCTCCCCGAGTGGCTCTCGTCCTCTCTCAGATACAAAATAAGTATGCAATCTTTGCGAAGGATCAGAGGAGTACGACGCGATCGCTTGCTATGGGTCCTGTAGAGCGGCGGCATAGGCTTGAGTACCTTCATCGAATTCCAGACTCGTCGGATATTTCCCGAGTATTCCGATACAGGGTAGCCCGGTATGCGCATTTCGTAGCGACTTCATGCGGAGCAACGTGGTCAAGTAGAATGGGAGGGCGTTAAAGGTGGCTATTGACTGGCAAAATGAAGCCCAGCAGCCCGAGAATCGAGAGTGAAGGGCCGGGAGCGGCGTGTCTGTGGTGGACCGTGGCAAGCGCCAAAGCCGCCAAGCCAAAGCCCAATTTGGAAACTCTCGGATCAACGTGGCACGTGCTCTTTCTAGCGCTGTTCTGCTCTTCTCCTTTTGCGTCTCTCGCGACTTTTCTGGTTTCCCCGCCGCCCCTCATTTGTCGAGGGCACTCTCTCTCTTCCGTTCTCTTTGGGTTCCTTTAGGAATTCGGCATTTCGTTCAACAATTCTACTCCGAGTCAGGAGTCCCTGCATGTCTTGGGCATGTCATTCTTTCTCGAGACACTGGTAGTACTCCAGCTGGTTTGCATTGTCTATCGCCTCTGGCATTCGTATCTACTTTCGTATTATTCGGTTTCCTGCGGGAGTGACAATTCCAATTTTTGGCTGCTGCACCCTAAAATCCTGCTGGATACCGACTTGCATGCCTCCCTCTGCCTTCACTCTACGATTCGCAATCCTTTGTTCAGGGTGCGTGGACACTGCAGGGGGTGAAATCGTATCTGATCGTTTGCTTTCGGCGATGGATCGACTTGGTATGCTTCTCTGGTGCTATGCGGACTGGTATGTCATTTAAGGCTGGCCGTTCAAGTACCGTCCGGCGCTAGCCTTCTATAACAATATTATTTCCACCGGCAGCTATGCAGGTGGCCCTTACGTCCCACTAACAGCCTCAAGTTCGTTGAAGCCAATCTCCGGTATATCGTCGTTTCCAGAGAGTACACGTGGTTGACTTCTGACTCGGATACAAACCTTTCTTTTGTCAGGATCCTGGCGACTGTCCCGGGATCGAGTATTTCAGAATGTTCTCCCGTGATTCCCGTACGCAGGCGATACCAGGGCAAGCTTTCCACATGTGGGATACACGCAGGACGCAATAGTGGCGAGTACAACACGATTTGGCATGAGATATCGCCAGATCTGCAGCATTAATAGCACCAGCATGCGCAGAACTGCCAGCTACCATCTGTTGTGCGTGCCTCAACAGGTCCGCGCCAAAGGTGCCGGTATGGGCAATCACTCCTCGAGCTTAAAGGCCGCCGTGGTGAAATCCGGGCCACTGATCTTTTGTTAGCTAATCGCGAACCCAGGGGTTCCATGATTCCAGCCACCGTTCTCGTGTTTGCCGTGCGGAGGCGACTGGATGCAAGCGAGTTTCAACACGCGTCTGCGTGAGAACCTTGACATGCCGAAGTGGTGACGCAAACACGATGCTTGGCAAAAATAGCCGACATGTGGAGACCTGCTGGTTAGCGTCTTCTGTGGTGTGTCTTCGCTCGGCTGCGCCAGAGATTCATTTCTGCCCGGACATGCAATACTGCCTCCTCAAGCTTAAAAAGCGTCCGTGGTTAGATCCAAACAAGTCTCGTTTTGTTAGCGGCATATTCAGCGATAAAAATGGCCATGAATAGTACGATCATTGTGTATGTTGCTGCACTTCTGCTGGATCAAGTGCTGACCTTTCCTTCAGTGTAGTTGGGCCACGCAAGGCGAGCGAGCGGGTAAGAGATTTACTGTAACTTCTGTCCTATATGCCGCTCAGTCGTTGATTCAAAGCTTCTAACATCCCACAACTCTGCGCTAGCTTCCACGGAGACTGGAACCCTTTTTCACAAAGGACAGGCGGCGAAAGCAAACATCCAACTTGTGTCTGGCTACTTTCCGAAACGTCGCATGCTCCAAGTTCTTCATGCATCTGGATCCCCGCCAACACTCAATGAAATCGAGCGGGAGATTTTAAATGAGATCGCTAAGCTGTAAATTTGGTTCTATGAACTCTGCTCCTGTTCTTTCTAACTGATCAAATAGGGGTGCGAGAAGTACAAATGTCGGCGGGATCATCTTTCTGTGCGACGAGAAAAATCTCGACAAGGGGGCCTTTCCCTTCCAGGAAGGAATCACGTTTCTTGGCTTGTCAGGGAAAAGTTTGTTTGAGAAACTCACGGTCGTCCCTTTGATGCCTAACCTCGGTTCAACGCCTCTAAATGGCTTGTACCCAAATGAGATGTGTATTCTCGACGTCAGCGAGCCCGGCGTAGTTCTTCCCAAGGCTCTGTCTTCGTTTGCCAAAGACAACGGTGGACAACGAATTCCGCTCCGGGACATTTACAGAAAAGCAGCAAAGAGTGTTCGCAGAGATGGTCAGCGAGCCGTCATTCTACTCGCCGGTCACAGCGGTCACGGGAAGTCAAAGACAATAAACCGGCTCATCGGGCAAGAACTCCTGAATGTTGGCAGAGGGACATTGGGATCGACCACGAAGGTATGATCCTTAATAGTTCTCTGTATCGAAGACCACAACATATTCCACAGGTTATTCAGCGGGTCCACGTAAACAAGATGAGCAACGGACTCTCCTCAGAAATTTCCGTTGCCTTCGACGATACTGCTGGGCTGGAGCAGACAACATTCGAGGATAGAGATTTGCCTACTTCTCTCCTCAACACATATAAACTCAAATATTTCCCCGACATCTATCCCAATGTTATCCTGCTCGTTGTAGCCTGGGAATCCATCGAGACGGACCCGCACGCCCACAACGGCCCTGCTCATTTCACGACCGCTATCGGCAAAACAATCTACGATCTACATCGCTCGAATTTGGTGGATGAAGAACGTGCGAACATCGTCGTCGTTGTCACAAAATCCCTATCATCTTTCTGCCAGTCCGAGAATTACAAGTTTACGAAGAAGAAACGGGTGGAATGGAGAATCGAGGAGGGCAGACGGAAAGGCATTATCACCGACCTCCAACGGAAAATGTTCCCCAGATCGTCGCCTTGGGAAATTGTGTTCATCGAGAATGGCGGCGGTAAAGACATGAGCGCCAAATTTCCGGTCTTGCCTGATGGTCGTCTGAGCCATCAGAATCTATATGACGCAATTTGCAAGATCATCAAACATCCCAGTTCAGATGGAAGTGTCGATCTGGTGGGGATCCAGGCACTCCAAGTACTCACCGGGGTTGGAGCGTTGGGTTCATTGGCTGCGGAAAAAATCGAGGTTTTGGTTGGCGGCTCGAAGCAACAGATACTCGTAAGTTCACATTGTCATTCTTGGTAGTTGCAATAACGTCGGGTCCGCAGAAGCTTGAGAAAATCACGGCGAAGCCACTTCCTCCATCTCCTCGCCAGATATTCGAGGATCTGGCCAGGAATTATCTGGGAATGACATACGACAATGTCATGGGAACCTTCAGCTGCACCAATGTCCTCGAGGAACAGGATATTGACCTCAGGACTGCGGACGAATCTAAAGGCTTCGAAAATTTGGATAATCCGTTGACGGCGCAATCTCAGAAAGGGGAACTCGACCAAGATCGACTACGGACCCATTACTCCAGCGACTGGGCCTTTCGAGCTGCCGTATCTAAAAATTCCGAATGCCACGTCCTCCATTTTACGAGAATGGTGGTACTGGGTCATCAGCAGCTATCCCAAGATATGCGGAACCTGATCAACCGTTTACCACCCTGGTCGCCCGCGGAGCAACCAAAATACATGCAGTTCTTCATGAATTATGGGACCCACGTCATTACTCAACTGGCTTTGGGAGGCACAGTACGAGCCATCGCAGATTCAACAAGTGACCACAAGAAGTCAAATATTACCATTTTCTGCGATGGCGGAGCTTCAGTTGCCGCAGAGCTTACGGATTATCTGGAACAGCATTTCCGCTCTTCGCTATCTTCCTCCGACTGGAAGGAAGCTCATGGAAAATGGATTCAGGCGCTAGAAAAAGAGGCCGTGTTCTGTCCTGACCATGAACGCACCCAATGTAAACTCATATATGAGTTTGAACAGCTCACTTCTACTCAGCGGACAGATCTGGCGAAGGCATACAGGGCATATGTTGCTTCACCTCCTCGGGACGACAGGAATTCTGACCGAAGGGTTTCACGTACCAGTGCCGACTCAGATTGGCTCCAACGCGATCGCAATTTCTCAGACGCTGTGAAGGATCTCCTCGAGGCCGTGACGCAGGCAGTCTATCGATTGGGACAGGGAAGATAGCTTACAATTATTCCGCATACCCACATTCTATGATTTTGAGCATTCAGGTTCATATATCGGTGTAGAAAAACCCTGTTCCCACACTGTGATACTTCAGAGAAATAGATTGGGGTGACAGGGACGATAGTGTACAGATGTTCGTCTAGCCTTGGCTCCTCACATACTACCTTCTGTGCCCATGTGCCATGCGCATCCAAATAAATATTGGTCTGAGAACAAGTTTCCGCGCACCTTCGAGTCCGGTGCTGACTTCCCCAGACAATCTGTCTCACAGACAAGGAACCGTCAGTAATATATATACACACACCAATTCAATTCCTGTTCGCAAAATTTGGATTCCCAGTTGTTCCCATTTATTCTTCCAGTTATTTGTCACCTAGTCCACGAGACCTTATTCCCTGGATACAGATACGCTCTTCAGCTAAAGTGTTATTGCTATTTTCAACATGGGTTACAGCTAAGCCCCAAACGATAGACGCCTTTTGATTTCCATAAAGAGTTCGGGAGTGAGTTCGGACCAAGCAACAGCGAACACAAATTGGGTTCACAGAATAACATTGTGTCCATAGACGATCTCATAAGTATATGCTGAGGCCTGAGGACGTGCCCCACAGGTACTAAATGCAGGAAGACCCTGCGTTGACCTGAGCTTATCCGTACTTTTTGGGAAAATCGGTGCCTAAGTATCGTGATTTGATTGCGGCTGAGCTGTTATTTCCTTAGGTTCTGCGCGCTGAGATGTGAGATAATGTATGTTCATAAACATCAGTAAAACAGCACATTTGTTTTTGGCGTCTGTGCAAAGACGTTCAGATCTTTGCAAAGATGCCAAAGATGCCAAAGACGCCAAAGACGCCAAACACACATTTTTTCTGAAGACGCCCATCTTTGAAATGGCAGCGTCAAAGTCTCCAGCAAGACTTTTCGTCTTTGTAAAGACTGATAAGACATGCATGTCTTTGGTAAAGACATCTACTCAGCACAAAGATACCATGTCATCACAAAAGAGCTCTCCGAAAGAACAAATAAGTCAAAAAAGTCCTTCATTGCGTACATACATGCATACAAGGTTACTGGTAGACTATCAAACCCCGTAATGCGAACTCCTGCAAGTGCACCTGGTTCGCGCGAGCTCTGCGCCGCAGATTGGTGGCGCACACAAGGCGGGCGAACCATAGCGGTTGATAGATGGTGGCTACATGGGAGGTGAGCAGGGTAATGTGGTAGGTGGGATGCAATAGAGGCGCACCTGGGCCACTGCATGGTATGCACCAATCCTCACATTGTTGGATCCAAACGATGGAGGCGTGCGCGCACCTATTTACTGTGCGCCCAGTCAGAGCACTTCCAAGCTCCGTGCGTGTCTGTGCTTGCGAGTGGACCAGCCAATGATAAAGGGCCCAGTGATCAAAGTTCTTGCGCAGAAAGAGAAGACACCAGAAACAGTTCTTGATTCAATCGCGACTTGAAGGTCTTGAGGTCCCGCAGCATTTGAAGAGTTGTTGAGGGGATTTGAGGGCATGGTGAGGTCATCTTGAGCGATCTTGAAAGCTCGAAGTAGGACCCGCTGGTTTTGCAGTATGTGAAGGGCACTGCTTGCAGTGGAGGGAAGGGACTTGGTGGTTCCGGTCAAGGAACGACGTGGCGAAATCACGCCATTTGATGGAGGAGGAGGAGGATATATTATACTGGCGCGGTCCCACAATTGGAACAACCAGTTTACTACGAAGACTTAGGTAACTCCTTGTAGGCTAAAAAAGCTACGGTATCTTTACGTAGAACACACGCACTACTGAAGGAGGGCGGAAAGACTAAACATAACTTGATCTTCCTGACCTGTTGTGGCCACAACAGGTAGGTTGTACGGCCATAACCTCATGGGTGGTCAACAGCAATTCCTCGCCATTGACCTAACTCCCCGCCAACCAGAAGATCAACTCATATGTCGCCTCAACAGTCCCTGCAGGCACGCATGCAAACTATCTAAAATAATAATAAAAACTACATATTAAAAAGAGGAAAGGAGAAAATCACAAACAGACAGGGCCAGCCAAAGCCTATGACGTTCCAAACGTCACATTATTCCAAACTCGAAAAAAACTTCAACTCTTTGGAAAAAAAAATTCTTCAAGGTTCAGAATTAGGTTGTCACACGCCAGGATAGACTATTTACATCTAGTAGACCATTCCAGAGAGAAATAATGATTACAGTAGCAGATTGTACCATCGAAATACAGACGCCATCACATTCTGATGGTTCTCGGCCCACACCAGCCACGGATTTCCGGGCCGGCAACAGCAAGAGCAGTGAGGGGGGGGGCATTCAGAACCTTTATTCATACTAAGTGAACTCGCTGAGGGGGCAAAAGGGAAATTTGTGTTGAGTGTCCAAGATTTTATTTTTTGCTCAATAGGGAGGTTGTGCAAAAGCCGCATGAGCCGCATGCGGCTTTTTTGCATTGTGCAAAGCCGCATGCGGCACTCTGCGGCTTTTTTTCGCTATCAATTTTGTATTCAAAACTTGCCAGCAGTTCATTGCAAGCTGTTGATGCTGATTCCGGTAATCAGGTGGGAGATGGGAGCGTGGGGATGGCGTTTTTTGGCAGTATCACGGCTATAGCCGCACAGCGGCTGTGGCGCCGCCGGAAAATGACATCAAATATGATGCACATCATATTTGGTAAGTGGTTTAACGTACGGTATAGCACCTAATCTACCCACATTTCCTTGAAATACACACTGATCCACTCACTGATCCATCGCTTTTATCCCACGGCTTTGCACAATGCCCAAAAGCCGCACGCGGCTCGTGCGGCTTTTGCACAACCTCCCTAATTGGTTGTCGAAAAGTCAGCCAATTTTTTTTTTCAGGGTCTAGAAGGTGAATCTGGTTTTATGGTTGATCCTAAGGCCATAATGCCATTAAGATACATGACACACTGTCCTCCACATGGTGTATGCATGATTTGAACGATACAGCTTGCAATTGTTTTGGCATATCCCGCAAGCCATCAAACACTGATGCCGGTAGTGTTTGCACAATACAGCTTGCTACCAGTGTCGGATTGGCCTCAGAAATGATGTATTAGGCTAGATAAGTTACCTTAGTGCAGTACAGCCTTAATCTGAACCCTGGAGAATTTTTTTTCAAGGAGTCAAAGTTTTTTTCAAGGTTGGAATAATGTGACGTTTGGAATGTCATAAAAGCCTCAATCCGTTTGCTCTATTTTTGAATCTTATCTTATCGTACCACAGTTCGGAACATGATACTTGAAGATAAGCTTGTGATTAAATCTGACCAGGCCGGGCCGGGTAGGGCAAAGGGTTTTCGTCGCAACGCGCTGACCAAGCTGCGACTGAAAATCCCCCCACCCCTCACCAGCTCGCTGGTCTGTACATATGTGTTGTACTACCAGTATCTGTTGACTGCCGTCCCCAAAGGGCTTCTCACATGTCTTTATCAAATCTGGTGAATCAGGTCGCCAATTGTGTCCCCTGGAGGACAACGGCGACAACCATGTCCTCGCACTGCGAATATTGTGGGCCTGCTGTCAACGCAGTAACTTCAAGGATGAGAATTCCGTCATTGATGCTTGTTGTCATCGGAGTTGGAGAGTGTGGACGGCAACCGGTTTCCGCAGTTTTGATGGCCTTTCCTTTTACAGTAGACATATGATCGGCCCGGAGAGAAGCGTGACAAACGCGTTACATTGCAACACGAATAGTGCCCGTGTCTCCGTCACGCAAAGTGGATTCCCAGTTTCGCTGCAGACAGCCTGCGGACACTCCCTCATAATTGCCTCTGCAATAAGGTACATCAAGGCCCAAATTTGACCTCTATTCCGCTCCGCAAAATAAGGTAAATCAGCCTCAAAATCACAGATGCCACTCTGTGCATAAGTGTGCGCGATTTTTTTTTTGGATGAGTATGGCCGTGCATGGCCGGATGGACCTCACCTCGGCATCGCTAAGGCGGTAATCTGGCCGTGAGGGCGACTGCGAAGGCGGCAAGGGGTCACAAAGGGAAGAAGTAGTCTCTGGTTTACTGATAGAACGCGAAAATGCGCCGGCAGCAGAAAAAAACCCATTTTTTTTTTGGATATCTCGCTCCGAAAATAAGGTAAATTAAGGCCCTGAGCGCACATTTCATAAGGTAAATCAGCGGGTTTTTGGGGGGAAAAGCGGAAGCAGTTACAAGGGAGTGTCCACGGGCCTCCGCTGAACTGTCTGGAAATGAACTACACCCAAACATCGCAGATTTTGCGCATTTTAGGTTTAGACCAGGCAGATCATCCAAGACCTGAGGGCCATTACTCGAGTCCGGAGTAGTTGGTCAGGGATATATGCACAGGGTAGTGGGTTATGTATTGGGACTACTGAGACATGGCTGGCAAGCACCTGCCTTGAAACATGTAAAGGAACATGTAGCCCACAAACACTTTATATGGACTTAGGCATCGAAGTCTTCACTGACTTCAGCTTGGAGTGACTCAAACTGATGTGTTGTGCTGAGATGTGGGATGTTTACATCCTGTGACATCGATGTGTTCAGTCATCTGACCAGGTAGGGCAGGGGGAGTTGCTGACAGATGGGTTTCGGAGTAACCAAAGCGGTAGCCGAGGTTTTGATGGGATTATTGATGGCCAGGTGAACCGGTCGGGCTAGTCTCCAAGAAACTATAATGGGAACCCATATAAAATGGGTATTACTGGGGAGCCATGGAGGTCTACTATCCAAGTATGGGTAAGAGACCAAGGGGAAACTTGTATCCTGCTTGGGTATGAGTTGGGCATCACTCAAGATCATAAGGGGAAATTGCCATCAACTCAGCACATGTGTGGTTGGCCTAGCCGGGCATCTGAGTAATACGGCTTCACCATTATCAATCATCCAAGCAATGAGACCTCGAGGGCGGAACTCTTTCCGACGGATAAACGGAGTTGGAATGGGCTGAACAAGCAAGACATGGGCGGGCACGGCCCTTGTACATAATAAGGGACACACACACGGACTTTCACATGGAAGATGTACTTTATACACATATATACCCAGTGTAGAATTAGGTTCAGGTCACTGAATCACCCGCTTGTTAGTAGGCAGTACTCTTGCGAAAGGGATTCTATTTGGGGAAACCTTTCACTAGACTCCATTGCCGGAAGTTCTTAGTTGTATAAAGGGATCTAGTAGTGTTGTGACTTGAATGATAAAGTTGTGATTGGAACAGGAACGCTATATTGGAATGTTAAGTTGGAACGGGAATGGGAACGGGAACAGGAACGATAGGAACGGGAACAGGAACGCTATTGCTACGGGCTTGACAGCCAAGACTTGCTACAGACTTTCGAGTCACACTTGCTATGGGGACACTGAGTTCCACCTCCGTCTTCGGACACCACCACCACCTATCCTCTTAGACTCCGTCAAGTATATATCATTTTGGTGTAAACCAGGTGATATTTACTTTGGCAAGGTGTTCGTATCTCTACTTGAGATAGTTCCTCTCCCTCCAACCTTCGTCAAGGCCCTGGTCAGGGACTGACACTCATCGGATTCACCTAGTCTCAACTGTATCTCTTGTGTCCTCTTGGTTCTGGTGTTCAGAAATAGTATCCTTACTGTTTCGAGTGTACCATTGCTATATCTGAAAGGATATAAAGTTTGTTGTTTTAGTGTTGTTTCTGAGCACATTGATCACCGCAGACACGGATTCTGAGAACCCGGTTCGCCTGCGCACGGCGGATTCCGAGTACAACCGGAGGTAATGTCACATGATAAACATGACTTTCACCTGCAACCCCGTGACTTTATGTCAATTACGTACGGATTGTGTTTTCATGTATAGGATTAAAGATGCCTTCCACCACCTTGCGTGCTGCTACAGAGGCAACACGTCGCCGTAAACTCTGATGCCTTACTAAGTAACTTATGTAAACTCACTTAACCTGCCAAAGTTCACTTAGGCACACTTATGGCAGGGTAAGTGAATTTTGCAAGTTAAGTTTGGCGTAAAGTGACTTTAAGTATCTCCAAACCTTTCAACAGCACCAAGTGCCTTAAAGTTTTGGTTTATATTGGCATTACAGGGGGTATTTTGGGCGTATTCCGTGTTGTGAGCCTATTACCAACCTATGGCAACAGTTATCTAAGGCAATTGAGACAGAAAATATGGCTTTAGGTTCTGTTTCTTTTATCCTACACTAGTGCACAAGACAGTAGACAGGATGCGCAAACGCCGCATGCGGCTTTTTTCTGCGCAAGCTCTTAAGATGCGGCTTTTGCAATTTTTTATTAAATCGTGTTTGAGATGGTGTAATGGCCATATTTTGAATTTTGCAGCACAAATAGGAAAAGCCGTGGAGAAAGACCTTGCGCAGAAAAAAGCCGCATGCGGCGTTTGCGCATCCTGTCTAGTCTCAAGCATCTCCTCAGAACCTGTCTTGAACTTGCTAAGGGTGTCGCTCGCTGATGCACACGTGATCCTTGCGTGATCGCGTCGATCACTTGCTTTTTTCACGAAGCGAACAGCTCTCCTCCGCAATGCTCAACACTCTTCTCCCCATGGGCACGTCTCACTGATCTGCCGCCGCTACAACTCCCCAGGAAATACCGTCGGAGTACCGACTTCTCACCGGATCCCAGCCAGCCGTGCCCCCAGGAGGCCTACGAGAATCGAGCTTAAGAGATGTACTCACAACGGGATCATCTCGCCCAGCAGGCTCACTACCAGAACTATGCTGCACCCTTTCGAAACCAGCCATGGCCTTACTACCGTGACTCGGGTGCACCTTTTTTGCGATCCGAGTCGTTGCCAAGGGGCTATATCTAAGAGGATTTCAGCTATGAATTCGCAGCTTGTGCATCATCCCTACAATAATATGATGTATCCTCCGTTTCTCGGGCAAAATCAGATGCAATGGCAACCCCATGTTTATCACTATCCGGCATCTCTTATCTCGAGCCAGTTTGCACCATCCACCGGTCCCTTGCTTGTCAAAATCTAGTTCTAGGTTATATTTGACTAATTATTGATTTAAAACCCTTCTGGCTTCGCCTTGACTTGTATATCGTCCAGTAACTTGAAGTTCACTTATGAGTGATGGTATCAGTTCCATCTGATGGCATAAGTGATTTTCCGTGATGGCACTTGCCGCACCAAGTGAACTCAAGTTCCTTTAAGTTTCTTCAAGTTACTTTAAGTTCCTTCAAGTTCCTTGAGGATGCTTTTAAGGAAAGTTCATCCAAGTCAAACCTACCCATGAGTAAGGTTGTAGCTTCCGGAGCCTATCCGGAGCCCAAGCGCATTCGATGGTCCGCCTTGTGGAGCAGCATCAAAATTTTGATATTAGTACAGAGTCATGCCCTGTTGTATGGTTCACAATGGTATCAATGAATTATCAAGAATACCAATGACCATTGTGTATGTGTCACTCAGACAGATAAACATTTCTCAGGTAGTTTTGCACTGTCTTTGTTTTGGGGCACTCTCCAAGGTGGCATATGGTACATGCATAGAAGATCCAGCAATTGGGCATGTCAGGAATTCATCTGACGATTAAGATGCATAAGCAAACCAGATGTGGCTACTGAACAAACTCACCCGCCTTGAAAACATTGCCCAGGGATCATAAAAGTGACCATACCAAATTCTGCGCCTTGAAGCGGCTTCCAGCTATTCAAATCTGCGATGAGAATTTTAAATTTGAATGTTTTCATAGCTCACTTCCTCCGCTGAAAATCACTTTCCGAAGACTTTTCAACATTGGTCAATTCTGAGCCCATAATAGCGCCATTCATGAATTCACAACCATGTTTGAGACATAATACATACAACAGGTCAGTATTTACAAATCTCAAGCAAGTTACAGACACTAGAACCTATATTTTAAATATCACAAGTGGTTGACGGCCCGCTCCGCGGGCAGTCATCCATCCGGTCAATGCGAGAATCAAGAGATTTATTATGTACGGAAAGACAGTTACAGAAGAAGTTCCTCCCAGACAATGTTCGTAGTCGAGGTTGAAAAATTATCTTCATACTTGAGAATCAACACATTTTCGGAGTCCGGAACCCGGGTCATTGCGGAGTATAATTGTCCATGTGAAAAAACTTCTCGTCGAAGGTCAAGACCCAATTTCTGAACCGTCAAACCCTGGCATCCATTAAAGGTGGTTGCATAACAAAGAGCCAGGGGTATTTGTTTTCGATGAACTGTAAAATCAAAGCCTTGTGGTTGGAAGTGGCAGTTGATGCGAGGGATATGGAGTCGTATCTGCAATTAATGTTGATTAGATTGAGGCTGAACAACATGAAATTGACGAACTGAGTCGACCATTGTCCCGGCTACAATGTTGGAGATCGTTTCAACTTCAACGGTGTGTCGCAAAAGAGTGCGTACAATGACTCTCGTATTTTTGGTCAGTCCCCGGGAAGCGTCGAAATTGCGAGTGAGTCTGCAGATAACTCCAGGTTTCAAAAGCAATTCATGAGGAGGAATGCCAGGTTCCTGGAGAGAATTCAAAAATTCGGGATCGGAAAAAATCCCGCTGTCAGCACTTTCATCCTCGACAGAGTCGCTACTGGTATAGCAATGCGTGTCACCGGGGACTGTATGGAGAATGGCAGTGTTGAAGTCGTCGACGAACGCGTTGAACGGACTAAGAATGGCGCGGGATATGCATATGGCTGGATCTGCCACAATGGTAGGAGGGAAGACAAAGTTGATGAGCTCCTGGGCACAATGTGTATGGCGCAGGCGACCAAGGTCAACCGAGGTATGGAGGTGATCATCTCCAATCGAATCCAGGAAAGCAGAAAATCCAGGATCCTCCCTTTGACGCATGGAGGTCCGAAGTTCTAAAACCTCAAAGTGGCGAAACACAGGTTGTGTGCGCAAAGATGCATTGCATATGGCTGTTCGACCCCCGAAACGGACCACAGGAGCAACCTAGAAATATTTATAACATATTCCAGGAATGTTATTTGAAACATACCTGGCGGAAATCCCCCACAGTAATCAACATCCGACCACCCCAAATGCGATTTATACCCGTTAGAGAGCGCAAAAGCCGATCTGCACAATCAAAGGCTTTGAAGTGTAGACCCCCAATTTCATCGATAACATGGCATTTTGCAGCCTGAAGTAGGTGGGCTCGGTCACTTCTGGGTCCAACATGGGATTTGAGATGGGGGTTGTATTCATCCACAGGGATTCCATACAGAAAGTGTGCTGTTCGTCCACCGGGGTAATTTTTAGCAGCGAATGCTGATGATGCAGTTACTAAAACAATTTCATCCATTTTCCGGAGGGCACCAATGACTGGATAAAGAACATATGTCTTGCCACGTCCGGCACGCCCATCAATATGAACCGGTGGTGGATCTTCCATAGTGGCAATGTGCATGATTCGATTAAAGAGAGTGAGCTACGAAGAAATGAGGCTCAAAAAAAGGAAAAATTGAATGAATCCCTGATCTGCTCGGCGGTTAGGCTATCTTTGAATGCGCAGAGATTCGTGGGATCACCACTCCATTGCAGGCGTTCGGTATCAATTTCTTGTTGCTGTTCCGTTGGTTCGGGAAGACCAATATCTGCCAAGGATTTTCCCAGACCTTGAAGCAGGGTCTGCAGCGATAGTAGGACTTCATTTCTAATCATGCCACTGTTGGGCGATGCTGTGGTTCGTAACATGCGGTCCCGGATATCGGCAGAGAGACTCTGTTCGTGCGCTTCCCAGATAGCCAATGCTGGATTTCCCTCAACCGCCAAAACGGCAAAGGTCCAGCGTAATTGTGCTGGTGCAGCACCGAAATCGAGTAATTCCTCAAACGCCATAATCCCTTCGTTCCGATTATCGAACAATCCCATAGCGCGTGCAGCTTCTTGATATGTTGAATAAATGACACCGTCAATGGTGCGCATGTCGAGCCAGCCTTTGGCGCTTCGGTGTAGGAGAAGGGCCCGCAGATAGAATACATCACCATGGCGAGGATACACCATTTGAATCCGAGAGACTCCAACATGCTCTGGTTGATAAAAGCCTATTCGCATGCGAGGATGGCCAGGATGTTCATCCTCCAGGATTTGCAAAGGATGTAGTTTCTTGAATGGGTCATGTTTCTCTAATCTGCATTTGGATCCAAATTCAATGTAGGTCAATTTATCGAGCTCGGGATGGTGCGGGCGTGTCATATATCGCACCAGAAGGGTACCATCAGATTCAGAACCATCCTTGCGCGGCATTTGGCTGTATTGTCGGCCAGGCAAATGCATTGGTAAGCGTTTCACGCCTGGCTGCTTCTGGGAGATATGAAAGGAAGCTAGTCGAGTGGCAGCTTCGATGCTAGAAAGATATCGGCCCCGTTCATAATCGCGAATTTCGTCCACAGGTTTTCTGACTCTCGGGGCAGATTCCGAAGTGTGTGGAGTGTGAGCAGGCTCTTTTGTCACCTTCCAGTTTGCCTCATCTGGGGATTTGAAAAAGTATTTGAAGAGGTACTGGAACAGAGCAACGCCACTGGAGAATTCGACATTGATGTGGCAATCATATTTGAGGATAAGGTATGGGATGTGAGAAACAACACACACGTCCTCGACATGCCGCCGGCGATGTTCGAAATATCCTGCAGTATCAGTTGTGGTGAAATCTCAATCTGAATAAGGACTGATTGTTGGAACATACCACGCTCATTGAAAGATGACTCTGCTTTGATGGGCTTTGGGTAGCCATATTGACAGTTTCGGGGCCAGCCGCATCGGTGATATGTTTTGTTTGGGTCGTGGATGTGAGTCATATGGCGCTTAACAGCGTCGCGTAGTGCACCAGCCTGCCGGGGGAGCTCTGCACTGAGGAAAGCCTTAATCTCCTCTGGAGACTTGGGCACATTCTTTGCAGCGACAGCAATGTGCTCGTGGGGTAGCCCGCGTTTTTGAAACTCTGTCACCCGGATAGAATAGAGAATGGGCCCGAAAATGGAGCGAACATCTTTCATGAACGCCGAAAAATATTGTTGAAACACACGCACAATCAGATCAGGCCGGTCATTCGCTGATTGACCTGGGCGCAATTCGGAAGTAATTTCCGGCCAGCGAGGGTTTGTTATGAAGGTGATAAAGAGAGTGACAGAACCGAGGGCTTTACGAAGGGCCAAACAGTCTGAAATATTAGCGGCTGACCAGGCAGGGGAATGGACAAAAGTGGAAGGCAGTCGAACATCGTCCACCGGTTCTTCATCACCAGTTCCAACGTATTCGGCCTCATCTGGGTCAGAATGTGGTTATGGCGTATGTATGTTAAACGGGCCTCCTCGATTGCGCTCCAGGAATCAACCAAGTACTCCCCTGCAAGAATTTAATGCGGAGGTGGCAAAACAATCATTTGGACACCTACCAGTTAGGCGAGAGAACACAGACATCTGTTCGGCTTTCATGAAGAATCTTGTTCGATACCAGCGGGCCTGACTAAATTTCTTCCCATCAGAGCGAAGACGATTTGGAGACCATCCCAATGTGCCAAGGGGCAGGAGCAGCAGATAATGCAAAGGTTCCGTGAGAGGAGAGAGCAGATCAAGGAATACGGGGTCATTATTGCCTTTCCGTTTAATCACCAGCTTGCGGCGAGATGGGGCAGATGTTGGCGCAAGAGAAATGACGGCAGCAATTTCGTTACTGATGCTATCCGAATGTTCAATATGCAGCGCGATATCGTCTTCATCCTCGTAAACGTTAAGCTCCTCAAGCTCGGATATGAATGGATTAACGCGCTCCAATCCTGCGAGTGTGCTAGAAATCCATGAATTAGGGATATGAAATTCCGCGCCTTTCATGAACATGGCCCAAGGATTATGAATGAACCATCGGATTGCATGCTGGCCCTCGTGAGCAGGGAGCATCCGATGATAAGTTCTTCCACCTGCTAAAGTGACTGCGGCAATACCATCAGGAAACTTCATGAAGTCGCCGTCATAGACGCCGAGAGCAGTAAGGGAGAAGATGTTGTTCAATTTTCGGGAGAGGGAGGAGGTTTTTCGGTCGTCAATGAAGAAGTCCCATTCATGTGGGTATGGCGGAAGAAGGGGTTGGTTGTGAACACCTTTTGGTCCACATACAAAACATTTGGCATGTATACTTTCGCCCGTGAGCGCCTGGTCAAGCCGATCAACATCAAAGTATTGGAAAGTCCTTCAGTTACCTTTATGCCACATATTTTGCACCTCCTATTCCACCGCAGCCCAAGCGGTTGAGTTGATTGGGAAGTATTAAGGATAGAAATGCGATTCCACCACTGGTCGTTGTTGGAAGTCGAGGCCAGTTGAGAGTGATGCCGATCGTGGTGAGCAGCGAGGTCAAGTTGGCGGATTTGAGCTCGTTGCCCATCATCGAGCATGAGCCGATGCTGGGCTCGTGATTGAGTATTGTCTCCACGGATCTGTGTAGTTCTGTCCTCGGACAATAGAGCACGCGACAGTTGGCGAGCTTTGGTATTTCACCTTCGTGTTTCCTCATGATCAGAGCTGTCCTCGTGGCTACGGCGTCTTCTCTGAGCCTCGCGTCGAAGGCGATAGTGACGTTCTACATCAGTTTCTGCATGGTTGGATTCTGGTGTGGAATCGGCCATTCTATGAACCACAGGGAGCAATCAAGTGAGGCTGTTGACTGTAAAACAGCTAACGGTCGTTGTCAAGAATGGTCACCGATGAAGAGGATGGGAGGCGGAGGAACTGTGAGATTGGAAGTAGCTGCGAAGTCGGGTCACGTTTGACATACAGTAATCCGCGTTCTTCGTAACGCCTCGTGTGCCGCGAACACAAAAGGTTGCCGGTGGATGGGTTGAAGTCGACGAAATGGGTAAGATTAATATCCGAATGATTACCAGCGGATAGCCTGAAGTCAGCAGATAAGGTAAGATTATTATCGGAGGTTGGCCGCGGCGGATGAGTTAGATCGGAGCGCGGCAGAGTTTGAAAGGACAGATTGAGATGGCTGTGATCCGATATTACCCCGTTTGCGTGTCGAAGGTTGGCCGCGGCGGATGAGTTAGATCGGAGCGTGGCGGAGTTTGAGCACGCAACCGGGGTAATATCGGATCGCAGCAAGGTCAACTGAGCAGCGGAGTTTGAAAAGGCTTCGGACGGACAGAAGGCGATAATTTTATAAAGAGGGTGACTCTGAGTCAGGCACAGCCAAGTGCGCATAATCGAAGTGAGTTAAGTGTGGGAAAAGATCAGTAAAGTGCGACTGCTTAGAATTAGGTGGTTGTCAGGGGAACCGCCCGTCCGTCCGTCCATCCGTCCGTCCGTCCGGCTCCGGCCCATCGCACTGCCCCGCTTCCTCGTCCGATCCTTCGTCCGGCCTCCGGACTCGCACCCCAGCCTGCGCCTCCATCCGGAACGTCACCTCCCGTCCCTCCGGACTCTGTTCCCTTCCGTCCGTCCGGCCGCTCTCACTGGCACGTGCTGTGTGATCAAGCTCGAGACCTCTGCCGATCCCTCCGGACACGTGCTACTGGCTAGTACTTAAAAAACCTCGCCTAGCGTGAGAATCCTCATCCTTTCTTCTCTTCGGATTCTCCCGCTAGGTGCGTATTCTAGAAACCTGTATTTAGTACCATTCAATTGAGTTGCTTCGGATTCTCCCGCTAGTCTCCCGCGCTCTGCGCCGAGCTGAGGTTGCCCTTACAGCAGAAGAAAGGATCTAAGGGATCAACTGGTCAAGATTGCGAAGTTCGGTGTAGACTCGGACTCGGACCGCTACGCTAGCGCTCCGGCCTCCCCGACTTCCAACCTCGACCCCTCCTCCTTGATGGACGCTCCGACGCCCGGAAGCGGGTCCGCGCCACCCGAGCTCCCGGATGTTTACATCCCGGAACCGGCTGCCGACCCCGAATCCCGGCTGACTGCGGTCGAAGGCTCTCTTGCAAACATCGAAGCCCTACTCCTCCGCGTTTTACACAACAACCAAAATCCACCCGCGACTGCCCCCGTCCCTGCCGCTCCGGCTCCGGCGGTGGGTCCAGACTTTACCACCCTCACCCCCGTAGCAAAATCGGTTCTCCGACCGAACCCCCCGGCCGTCTTCGACGGCGACCGGACCCAAGGACGGATGTTCCTCCACTCCGTCCTCACATACCTCCGACTGGTTCCGGAAGCCTTCATGGTCCACGGACAGCTCGTCGAGGAAAAACTCGTGCGGTACGCCATGTCCTTTATGGCGCGAGACGCGGCCGGACGATGGGCCGAACGACAGTCCGCAATCGTTCCGTTCCCATTCCCGTCCTGGGCGGAATTCGAGTCCGAGTTCCGGCTCCGGTTCGTCGAGGAAAACGAGCAAGACCAAGCTCTCCTCCGGCTGGAGACCCACAGCTACTACCAGGGCTCCCGCGACGTTTACCGGTACACGGACGACTTCGAGGAACTCGCCGCCACGGCCGGGTACACGGATCCGCTCGTCCGCGTCACCAAGTACCGAGCGGGGCTCGACCCGAGGATCAACGCAGCGATCACCACGTCCGGAACCGCTCCGGCGCTGCCAGACTACGCCGGATGGCGTCTCCGCGCCTTCCGTCAGTACGACGCCCTCGCCCGCGTCCGAGCGGGAGCACCTCCGACTCGCGCCCCGGCTCCGGCCGCACGCCCTCGCACTGGGACGTTCCACCCAGTCCCCTCCTTCACGCCTGCTCCCAAAGCCGCGCCGGCGCCCGCCCTTCCGCCTGGCATTCCGATGGAAGTTGACCGGACCCGCGCGCGCTTCGCACCGCGCGCTTGCTTCCGCTGCTGTGCGTCCGGACACCTCGCCCGAGACTGCCCGACTCCCTCGGACGTCCGGCACGCAGACGTCCTGGACGAGGTCGTCCGTCAACTCGGAGACGACCTCCTCGGAGAGCTCTTCGCGCGCCTCTCTACTACCGCCGGGCTTCCGACCGAGCCAGACGCCGGAGACGCGGAGCCGGAGGGTTTTCCGGACGCGGTCGAGTGAGCGGTGCGCCCTCGGTCGCGTCCCCTAATCATTACTCCTGCCTGTACAAAGATATACCCAATAAATCAGCAGTTGAAACGAAAGACGCACCCCCTGCTCCGGCTTCCGCCCCCCGGCCGGAGCCCCCTATTCCCGCCCCGGAGGCAAAAACCCCTTCCATTCCCCGCGTCCACCGTCCGAGATGGGAACGCAAACTGCCCCGGCAGTACGTTATTGATTCCGTGGAGGGGCGGAACTCCCTGCACATTCCGTTGGAGATGCAGTCGGTAGAAACCGCGGCTAAGATGTCCGTGAAAGGTCTGGTCGACTGCGGAGCGACCGGAGACTTCATTGACTCGGAGTACGTGATCTCCCGCAACCTTCCCGTCCGGAAGCTCTCCCAGCCTATCCCGGTCCTCAACGTCGACGGCACACCCAATGCATCCGGAGGCATTACGGGCGTAGTTGATATGGTCGTCAACTACAAGGGTCACTCGGAACGCATCCAACTCGCCGTGACGCGGCTCGGGAAGCAGCACGTCATCCTCGGTTACTCCGGGCTTCAGAAACACAACCCGGAGATCGACTGGGAAACCAAGGAAGTCCGGATGACCCGCTGCCTGACCAGCTGCAGCACCTGCCGAGACGAGCTTCGCGCCGTCCGTCACAGCGCGAAGATCTCCGCCGCGATCCTCCGGCAGCTCCGCGAAGGTCCCGTCCCGTCTATCTGTGCCATTGACTCGGAGGAGTGGTGCGGAGACGACGGGTACGATCCGGATGGCGACGGAGACGACTGTCCGGACCTCACTCCGGACCCGGACGAAGACGACGATGACGAGCTAGAGGAAGGCGACCGGATCCTCTACACCGCGTTCGCTCCGGCCGAGGAAATCCGCGCCGGGAGCACCGTCTCCCAACGGCTTGCGGAGGCCTTCGCCCGGAACTCGGCCCCGCCTGGGACCTCGGTTCTGACCTGGGTCGAGGACTTCTCCGACGTCTTTGACAAGGAGTCGTTCGACGCGTTACCGGAGCGCCGGACGTGGGACCACGCCATCGAACTCGTCCCGGACGCAAAGCCGGCCAACTGCAAGGTCTACCCGATCTCCCCCCTCGAGCAGAAGGAACTCGACGCGTTCATCGAGGATGGGCTGAGCACCGGCCGGATCCGTCCGTCCAAGTCCCCGATGGCGTCTCCGGTCTTCTTCATCAAGAAGAAGGACGGAAGCCTCCGGTTCGTCCAGGACTACCGAGCGCTCAACGCGATGACCGTGAAGAACCGATACCCGCTCCCGCTGATTAACGACCTCATTAACCGCCTAAAGGGAGCCCGGTTCTTCACGAAACTCGACGTCCGGTGGGGCTTCAACAACGTCTGGATCCGAGAAGGCGACGAGTGGAAGGCCGCGTTCCGTACCAACCGAGGACTCTTCGAGCCCCTGGTGATGTACTTCGGCCTCACCAACTCCCCGGCCACGTTCCAGACGATGATGAACGACATCTTCCAAGACCTCATCCTGTCCGGAGACGTCATGGTATACCTTGACGACATCCTCATCGCTCACTCCGATCTCGCGCGCCACCGAGAGATCGTCCGAGAAGTCCTCCGGCGGCTCCGGGCGCACAAGCTTTACCTCCGGCCGGAGAAGTGCGAGTTCGAGAAGTCGTCGATCGAGTACCTCGGCGTCATCATCTCGCACAACCACGTCGAGATGGACCCGGTCAAGGTCGCCGGAGTCGCCGCCTGGCCTGCTCCGGAGAACCGGAAGGACGTGCAGCAGTTCCTCGGCTTCACGAACTTCTACCGGAGATTCATCCGGGCTTTCTCGGACATTGCGCGGCCCCTCTTCGACCTCACAAAGAAGAGCGTCGCTTGGACCTGGACCGCTGCCGCGGCTGCCGCCTTCCAAGCCCTCAAGGATGCGGTAACCGCGGAGCCCGTCTTGGTCCTGCCCGACGAGTCGCGTCCATACCGGGTCGAGGCGGACAGCTCCGACTACGCCACCGGAGCCGTCCTGTCCCAGCCGGACGCGAACGGGAAGTGGCATCCGGTCGCGTTTTACTCCAAAAGTCTGAGTGACGTCCAGCGCAACTACGAGATCCACGACAAGGAGATGCTTGCGATCATCCGGGCCTTAGAGGAGTGGCGACACTTCCTCGAAGGTACGCAGCACCCGGTCGAGATCTGGACGGACCACAAAAACTTGGAGTACTTCCGGAAGGCGCAGAACTTGAACCGGAGGCAGGCGCGGTGGTCCCTGTACCTGTCCCGGTTTGACTTCGCGCTCCACCACCAGCCCGGACGCCTCATGGGCCGTCCGGACGCGCTGTCCCGCCGTCCGGACCACGGAGTGGGCTCGGACAACACAGACGTTACCCTTCTTCGCCCGGACTTGTTCCACGTCCGCGCGCTGGAAGGCGTCGTGGTGGCCGGACCCGAGGTCCCCCTCCTTCGTGACGTCCGGGAGGCCTTCACGGGTGAGCCGGACCTTGAGGACCCCGTCGCGCTTGTCGCGCGAGAACTCCTCAAGAACCGGAACGTCCGCCCCCCCGGTCGTCCGAGTGGCGTGTCGCAGAAGGGCTCCTTTACTACCGCGGTAAGGTCGTCGTACCGCGGAATAAGGACCTCCGGCGCCGAATCATCGCCCTGCACCACGACACCCGGGTCGCCGGACACGCCGGACGCTTCAAAACCCTCGAGCTCATCTCCCGGAATTACTGGTGGCCCCAGCTGTCCCGTCACGTCGGCCAATACGTCCGGACCTGCGATCCGTGCAACCGGACGAAGGCGCTTCGGAAGCTGCCCCACGGAGAGCTCCACCCGACCGAAATCCCGGAAGAACGTTGGGACACCGTCTCGGTGGACTTCATCGTCGAGCTCCCAGACGCGCACGGGTTCGACGCGGTCATGGTCGTAGTCGACGTCCTGGGTAAGCGGGCCCATTTCAACGAGTGCCACACCGGCCTTGGCGCGGTCGGAGCCGCTCGGCTCTACTACCGGAACGTCTGGAGGCACCACGGAACCCCCCGGAAATACATCTCCGACCGTGGGCCGCAGTTCGTCGCGGAGTTCACCACGGAACTGTGGCGCCTCATCGGGATAGAACCAGCGACCTCCACCGCCTACCACCCGCAGACCGATGGCCAGACCGAACGCGTCAATCAGGAACTCGAGCAGTTCATCCGGATCTTCATGAACTACAAACAAGACGACTGGGACGAGCTCCTCCCGGCCGCGGAGTTCACGTACAACAACCACGTCCACTCCTCGACGCAGCAAGTCCCGTTCATGACGGACACCGGAAGGCTCCCCCGGATGGGATTTGAGCCCAACGGACTGCGCTCGAACGTGGAATCCGCGAACGAGTTCCGCGACCGGATCGCGTCCGGAGTCTCGGAAGCCAAAGCCGCGCTCGTTAAGGCCAAAGACGAGTTCAAGCTGTACTACGATCGCCGACGCACGCCCGCCCCGGAGATCAAAGTAGGCGACCGAGTCTGGCTAGACGCCTCCGACATCCGGACGACCCGTCCGTCCGTCAAATTCGCGGACAAACGCCTCGGCCCCTTCAAGGTCGTGAAGGTTGTCGGAAAGGGTGCGTACAAGCTCGAGCTCCCCCCCGGTACTCCCAGATCCACCCGGTCTTTCTGGTGGTGAAACTCCAGCTCGCGGAACCGGACCCGTTCCCCGGACGCCCCCGGAACGACGAACCCCCACCCGTCCTTCAGACGGACGACGACGTTCAATGGGAGGTCGAGGAGATCCTAGAAGCGAAGGTCCGTTATGGCAGCCTCTGGTACATGGTGCGGTGGAAAGGCTACGGCCCGGAACACAATAAATGGGTAAAGCACTCCGACGTCTTCGCTCGAGACGCCATCGATGCCTACTATCGCCGCTACCCCAACGCCCCGCGCCGGATCGCCTCGGCCGCTTTCGACTCGCTCTCGTTCCGGAGGCGCGACGCCCAGGTCCGATTCATGCGTCGGGACGCCGCATTCCAAGGGGGGGGTGATGTCAGGGGAACCGCCCGTCCGTCCGTCCATCCGTCCGTCCGTCCGGCTCCGGCCCATCGCACTGCCCCGCTTCCTCGTCCGATCCTTCGTCCGGCCTCCGGACTCGCACCCCAGCCTGCGCCTCCATCCGGAACGTCACCTCCCGTCCCTCCGGACTCTGTTCCCTTCCGTCCGTCCGGCCGCTCTCACTGGCACGTGCTGTGTGATCAAGCTCGAGACCTCTGCCGATCCCTCCGGACACGTGCTACTGGCTAGTACTTAAAAAACCTCGCCTAGCGTGAGAATCCTCATCCTTTCTTCTCTTCGGATTCTCCCGCTAGGTGCGTATTCTAGAAACCTGTATTTAGTACCATTCAATTGAGTTGCTTCGGATTCTCCCGCTAGTCTCCCGCGCTCTGCGCCGAGCTGAGGTTGCCCTTACAGTGGTAAGTGAACTTACCAAGTGAGGAAATAAGTTCCTTTTTTGCAGACTCGTAAACTCTTCATGGCTGCATGCTGCTTCATGCACACGGTCTATTTGGCTGTGTTACTCTATGCCCTCTACTGGAAACAGCCATATTGTACTATTTAAATCAGTTCGAATGTCACGCATCACAAGGCCCAAAATTTTCGAAAATTTTCGAACCTGTCACGGGTCACCGAGGGGATTTTCGAAGGTCCAAAACCAGTCACAAAATCGGCGAAATAGGCCACCGAGAACCCCATTTTTCGTGTGCGCGGCGCGTACAGGCCTGTTTTCGCGCTCGAGTGCTTCTCCTACCCTTCCGGGATCTTCAAGAAGTCAGGAAGCCCACTCATCGCAGGGGTTCCTCAATTAAGTAGGCATTTAAGTTTGCTACACTTTTTTAAGTATTGTAAAACAAAGAATGGCCCAAAACAGGTAATTAAATGGCCCTTTAAATCTATTAGCAGGCAATCAGAGTGCAAGTTATGGATTTAAACAGCATTTTAATTACCGGTTTCAGCCCAAATTATTGGTTTTACAATACTTAAAGAAGTGTAGCTAACTTAAACACCCACTTAATCGATGAACCGGCACTGTGACTCATTCTGGTGAGGGTGACCAGATTGGCACCGAAAAAATAGTTATGTAATGTGATTGATCTGTATCACTCTACTAAGTAGTATGTGGTTCCGGGCGGGATGTACCAATCTGATTATGGTCAGAGATGCCATTTTGTCATTTCCTGGAAGCCCCAGAGCTGCCCTGCCAATCTCCGACAGATTTTCGAAGTTTTTTACATGTCACGGCGAAGTTCCCCCATTTTCGAAACCCAAAGTTCGAATTTTGTGGTCACAGGTCACAGCCCGGGAGAAGTGATTTGAATAGTTCAGTACCACACATCTGCTTTGACCGGTGAAGCTTGGGTACAAGAACTTATCCTTGGGCAACCGGACCGCATTAAAAGCGAGCTCGGAATGTGACTTCATGTCTTCTTCATCTTCGTATCCCAGCTACAGACTGTTAGCGGCCTCTCCGACTCTCGACATGTCACCCTGCGTGAACAGGCCGCAATATTTTTATACACCTGTGTAACAGGTTTATCCCTTCGACATGTTGCGGAGCGTTTCCAACGATCCACAGATACGGTTTCGAAGTGAATTCCAACTCACTACTTTGGCCATTCATCTGCTGAATAAATTTTCCAGATACTTTTAGCTCATGCTCATGACAGTTTCCTCCCCACCATTTTACACATTTTACGTGCGGCTCCCTGCCATCCACGATCCCGCCCCACCCTCGATCCTCAATAATCCTAAATTGTTCCCATTCTTCGAAGGGGCCTTTCGATTCTGCCGTTTTTGGCCCACCTTTCGTGATGCTCTGGTTCAGTAGTGCAGCAGCTGAAGGGTAGGTCGGTGTTTTGAAGTTAGCACCATCCCCAGCTGCTGCAGCCTCCTGTACAAGGAAGTCGAGCAATTTTGTTTCATTTGCCGCAGTCCAAGCCACTACATTCAACTCCCACCTGGACAGAGTTTTGGCCAGCTGATCCAGAGTATGGCAAGGTATGCCCAGCTTTGTGGAGGTCTGTTTAGCTGGCCAGAAAGACCTTTTGTAGCTGGCTACACAGACTGCTATGCCCAGCTTTGTCTAGCTCTATCCAGCTCCTCAGGTGCCATGTCTGGCTGTGTTCAGGCTGTGGTCAGGCACCTTTGAAGCACCTAGACAAACCTAGACAAACTCTATTTAGCTGAGGCTAGGTGATTCGAGGTGTGCATAGGTCAGTGTAGGCACCTGAAGTGGGCTAGATGGACCTTAGGTTCGTTTCCTGCGTATTGGCGACCGGCAGAACTTGATGGTGATGATTGCTGTCACCGAAGATCGTGTTCAGGTAATATATTATGACATCTGATTTGCGTTTGATGATATTAATATTGCCTCTGCTCCCGCCTCCTCCGCTCCTCAGGTTTCACCTTACGTTTCTCCTCACAACAACTTTCCAAGCTGCTGAAAGATCAATTGAGCCAGTCTGTTTCCCTACCAATAAAATCTTGCCCCAAAACTCGGACACTGATCCACGATGTGATTGTGCTCCTGCCTTTCCAAATGAGGCACTTCTGTTGATATTTTGTGTGTCAGTCCTGATATTCAACCAATATTTGCTCTGTGCAGCTGACTCTACAGAGCTACCCTGAGCTGGACTGAGCTGCACACAGCTACACAGACCTAGCCAGAGCTGGCCCGAGCTTGCCAGAGCTACACAGGGTCTGTCTAGGCACCTCCACAGAGACGTGTGTCTAGCTCTGTGTAGGGACTTGGGTTAAAACTCTGTCTAGGTCGGGGTTGAACGTAGTGAGCACTGTTTTTGGGAACAGCAGGTGTTGGTGGCTGGAGTCTAATACAATGACGAACAAGCTACTGTTTATGAATTTACAGTGCTCCACCCGTTCCTCGGCGTCTCCTGGTTCCGCAAAATGGGCGAGGATCGCTCCAACACTGCCAAGATACTGTTCGAGTTTGTGTACGAAGAATACAAGAAGACGCACGGTAAACAACAGGCGACCACTTCGAAGCCAGCAAGGACTTCGAGCTCATTCCTCGATGATGCAATGATGGACATTGACAAGGACGCCTCCACCCCACAGGAGCCTGACTTCAAGCGCTTTTACATCGCTGCTCGTACATATGGTCGCGGGAAGCCAAATGATCCTTTGGCGTGGTGGAAGGCATGTCATTTTATACATCTCCAGCGTGATTACCCAAACTGATCATTTATTTGCCTGTGTAGGAACATGAACACGATTTCCCAGTCATCGCCGCCATGGCTCGGGACTTTCTTGCAATCCCGGGTACAAGTGTGTCTGTCGAGTGCCTCTTCTCCGAATCGCGCCACCTGTGTCGTGAGACTCGCTCGTCTATGGACGCCGACACCACCATCATGATTGCGATGCTCACAAAGATGTGGATAAAGGCCGGGCTGTTGAAGTTTTAGGCTCTCAGTTTGGACATGTTATGAACGTAGCCAATCATGTTTTTGCCTCAAAAATTACCGTGTATACATGTGTATAACCGGTTATACACCGTGTATAAACCGTATCCGTGTAGTGTATGGGAATTCGTACACATATACTACACGGTTGGAGCCTTACTGGCGAGCAATCACGGACTCGGCAAGGAGGGCCGGGTCAATTAGGATGTCATCCCGAACCTCAACTAGAGGTTCAGGTTCAGTTAGTTCCAAAATTCTACCGAACACGTTCGAACGCCGAACCCGGCATGGGTGGTGGGAAATTGTGCGGCAATCTCCGACGTCACTGCAGCGACGCGTCGCGCATTCCACCTGCCCACATTGACACCAGCAGTGTTGCCACCTCGCCGTTCCCCGCTTCTCTCCTTCCACCATCTCGTTTTCCTCTTTTCGTGTTTTTGATCACTGGTGTGCTCATCGTTTGGGGATCTTCTCAAGCATTCGACGGTGGTAAAAGCTTCAAGTCCTCGATCGTGGTCAAAACCTCAAGACCTACCCGATGCTTCAAGACCGTCGCAATCACCTTCGCAATCCAGCTCAGCTGTCGGACTTTTAGCAAGTCCATTTGCTGGTGGCACCAGCTTGAAGCTGTCTACTTCGTTTATCATAATATATTGATCTCTGCTCGGGCTAGCCTGCTGGTGGAATGCGTGCGGTACGATGCCGCCGGCATCGACCTTTGACAGGGTGTCGTATTTCTCGCGGTCCCGCCAGTCTTAGCGTGTTGTACTAGGCCTCGGCCTCAGCAGAGGCAGGTCCAGGTAGGTATTGAGTTTCTGTATACAGTGGGTGAATATATATCATTTATCATTTAAGATGCTGTGATTTGAGTGCAATACACTTCGAAACATTGGTATTCACCTCTAGATTCGGCGCCATAAAGACGGTTAGCGCGTCTGGTGCCATTAAATACAAAACTGCTGATTGGCAAGGAATTTAGGTTCGGTTCGGCGTTCGAACGTGCTCGAACGCTGAACCGAATGCACTGAACCCCGGACGCGAGGTTCAGGTTCAGATTCGAGAATTACTTGAACCGAACTCGAGGTTCAGGTTCAGCGTTCGGGAAAACGTACCCCGAACCTGAACCGAACCGAACTTTTCATCACTACAAATGACTCCAGTGCACCACTTCAAGGATTTTTTTTTTGTCTTTCGCACCGAGAAACGAGGCTGCTGAAATACCTTCCCGGGCATTTGCTTCGTGTTACATTATCTGCTCGCATGTCCTCTCATACATTCCTCTGCCTCAATGGCAGCGCGGATCGAGCGTTTCTCTTCTCCGTCGCGCCGTGCCTGCACAGCGGGACACACAAGCCCCCGCCCGGTCGAATGGCGTTGTGTATTGCGCAGCGCTCGCAGGGAAAGTGGATGATGGTTCGGAGCGGTGGGCGAAGGTACGCTATCTTTTCCGCTACTTCGACTGACATTGCGGATGCGGCGCTGTCGGGTTCCTTGCCCTCAGATCAAGTACAGCATATTTCAACGTAAGCACATGGTTCATTTTTTCCTCAAAACACAACATTCCTGGGTGACTAAATGGTCTAAAAGCGTCCATTTCCGCTGAATCTCGAAACCGCTGCGGCGACGCTCTCGCGCAATAACCTGGCAACATTCAACCAGTTCTTTCGTCGGGGGAGCGGTTTCGACAGGTCGCCTCCTTCGGTAATTGTGGAACCGTTTTCCCTCTGCACAGTCTTCTGCGCATAAATCTCGTACGCAGCTTCAAGGTACTTCCTTTCATCCCCGGTGAGGCCGCGAACAGCGTACAGAGGCTGATATTCTGTGAGCGGATGATCTGGGCAGAAGACGGGATCTTTCTCCAACTCCTTGACCCACTTGTCGCGAAGTTGGTGCCAATCCGAGGACTGAATGTCTGGCACAAAATTCCGTTCCAGGAAACTGGTGAGCTCGGGTGCAACTGAACCGCCACCGTCACGGAAGACAAGAATTCTGCGGCTATGGGCTGATCTTCCGGAGGCCGAATTTACGACGCGTCCATTGCCAGTAACGGAGGCTTTCAGTTTGGACGCTTCATCTTTGGAATCCAACGCAACTCTCAGTACACCGCCCAATGCCAGCCTTGTCACAACATGTGTGCCATAATCCGAAAAGAACTCCATATATCGTTTCTCCGTTTCGGTGGAGAACGGTGGTAGGCGCGCGATTATATTTCGCATTTCTGCGGACAGCTCCACGCGATCAGGATCAACGGTTGCGATCTGAATTACATGGCGCAGGCTGTATTGCTGCGAATTTTTGGAGACTGCGGACTGGAAGGCTAAATCACTGGAGTAATGAGTCTGCAGTCGTTCCCCGCGGTGCGTGGAGAGACCGGCGGCCTGATCGCGATGGGTTTTCGCCTTTTCCTCAAATTCGTTTTTCTGGACCGGGGGCGCCGTGTATTGGATCGGTAAATCGACTGTACTGAGCACACTCTTGCGACCATACGTTCCACGGTCAATGTCGTAGGTATTTCCCAAATACGAACCGGTGAGCTGGTGAATTCTCCTTTCAAGGGACTCCGTTTCAATCGTTTCTTCGTCCTGTCACCAACGTGAATTCAAGACAAACAGACAATGGTATTTAGGCTCACAGCAACTTCTTCCGGTGATTGCTCTACCAAGTTCTCGACTTCTGGGGTGGAGGACAGCCGCAAAGGCTCTTTACCTGTGAGAACCTCCAAGGCCTGTATTCCAACTAGATCTCGGCACCTATCCGTGCTGCGTTCCATGATGTCGCTAATAGCCTGGAATAGATTCTGATGGCTTAGCTTTCCATCCGGCAGGGTTGGGAACTGGGCGCTCATATCTCTACCTCCTCCATTTTCGATGAAAACGATTTCCCATGGCGATAATTGGGGGAAGATTTTCCGCTGGAGGTCGATGATAATTCCTTTGCGCCGGCCCGCTTCAAGTCGCCATTGCGCATCCTTTTCCTTCCGAGTTTCGAAATCGTCAAATTGGTCCCAAGACGACAGGCATTTGGTAATGACCACGAGTACATTTGGGCGATCGCGATCCACCAAGCCGGATAGAAAGAGATTATACATTGACCTGCCGATGGCAGACGTGAAATGAGAGACTTTGTTGTGCGCATCCAGTGTTATGGAGTCCCACGAAGCAACGAGCAAGATAACGTTGGGGAAAATATTCTCGAAATATTTTTCTTTATATCTGTGCATGAGCACTGCATTGGTCTTTCGATCCAGGTACGTCGTATCGTCAAGTCCCGGCGTGTCATCAAATGCCACTGTGACGGTGGTGGATGTCGCCTTGCTGGTACTGACGACTTTGACTCGTTGAATAACCTATGACAGATTTCAACACGGTGGTTCGCCTGCCAAACCTGATTTACACAAACCTTAGTAGTCGAGCCCAAAGTGCTCTGTCCCATGCGCAGCAACCCTTGGCCAATGAGACGGTTTATCGTTTTTGATTTCCCGTGGCCGCTTTGACCCACAAGCAGGATAACGGCTTGGTGGGGATCCCTCTTGATTAAATCCGCGACTTGGGTGTATACCCCGTGAATGCTGGCGGACAGAGTACCCCGTGCGAAGGTTGTGCTGAATAGCGATAATGATTCGTCCAATATCTCACGGAGAAGACGCTCCGGCTCGCTATCCAATGGAAGAATATGCATTCCTTGGTTCACCAAATCGCTCCAGCGCCCTTCCACACCTTGGCTCAGGGACGGTGCGACAACAAAGAGTTTCTCCATTAGGGTAGGCCCAGAATATCCGAGAAAGGATGTGGTATGGGAGAACGGAAAATGGGGACGATTGCCCAGCTGACTGCTGTACATGAAAAGGATTCCGGCGACGTCGTTCGTCGTTCCGTCGCTGTTGGGGAATCAATGAATGGCAGAATTTCTGAGAGGCGACCGCACAATTGCTCAATTTGATGTCTGACATTTCCCTCAATTCCCGATAGATTCGCAGATCCTAAGAGCCCCGTAGGAAGAAGAGAGGAGAAGTAACCTTCCACGAGGTTAAACCTTCGATCCGCCATATTCCTAGCGGCCGCAACAAACTTTGAAAATATGAATAGGCTCAATCTGGATTTGGAAAGGAGTCCGACATACCTTTCTGCCCGCCTTGCGAGAACCAAGTACCCTGCAATGGGAATTGTGAACGGTAAGAAAAAAGAGCTCCATTGGCGGCGTACACAATAATTGCATGGTCCTTGGACATGATAGTGGATTGCCAGTAATATGCTGCTGCTACAACTATCGTGAGGCAAGCGGCACATCAGGTCTGGTTTTTAACCACCACCTGCTGACGCAAGCATACAATGAGGACTTCCACGCATGCCAGATCGATTGCAAATTTAGTCTGTATCTCCTTCCTGGAACATTGATTTCATATGAGTCCAAAATTACACAGTAACACGCGTCCTGCTCGTGCCCACAACGTGGCGGACAAAACGATTGTCACGTTGCGTGTACTACGTGGTCTCCAATGGATTTTTGCCACTTTCTTCTTGCTGAACCAGGAATTCAGTCGTGGGATAGGAAGGGATTGAGATTTGTCAGAATATACTCTTTAAACGATATTTTAAGGCATTCCCCAAACCCGACTTCAATACAGATGACAAGGGCGGCTACGGCAGGCGTGGACAGATTTGATCAGATCGATACGCTACTACCTCTACTCTCAGCTCGCGGCATTAACAGTTGGATAAGACCCAGGATAAATTTATGCCAGCTAGGTCCCCTTTCGGAACGTGCCGGTTTGTAGTGTTGGTGAACGATCAGTGTGTGGTAGACGGGTTTCTCAAGATATATTCCATTTGAACATTCTCCGGTATGACTCCAGGGAAGTCTGAACCGCATCATATTGAATCCGGACCGAGGCTGTCGAATCTCAAGGTATCGGAGCATCGGAATCCTTCAACGTGCTCAAGTTTCGCTCCGACGGCCTGTCGTCTGCAAGAAGACCGTAATGAATTTGTCATCTTGACAACGTGGACCGCATGGTGGCTTCGTGCCACAAGGTGCGTGGTTTTATTCTCGCCCCTTGCTCAAGCATCAGGCGTCTCAGCGTGCACAATTCCCATCTTACGGCTCATAAACCTCGAGGGGCGAGAAGATGGTATATAGAATCTGTGTGCTGTGTGGCATTACCTGTAAGCATCTTTTCATCGAGCACTGAGTCATGTCAAGCAGGAAACTCATCGAGTATGCTTCTACCTTTGATACATTCCATGTTTCCTGAAAGAGCTTAGCACTCTTAGCCCAACCCTGGGCAAGAAGGTATCATTATAATCATTCGCTCAAACCATTTCATTTTTTTGACGTGAATGAACCAATAGCCTGCAGATGCGAGTAACGAAAACACGAAGCTTGACGAGCAGGCAGGACTTGTGCAGCTGTACCGGAATTGGGCCCAGGAGACAGGTCGTCATCATGACCAGGCCATTATCCTTCTGGTTGGCCACAGCGGGCACGGCAAATCCAAGACGATCAACAGGCTAATCGGTCACAATTTGCTCGAGGTTGGACGAGTAGAAAAGCTCGGGTCGACGACCAAGGTGCAGCAGATCTCTATTCGTCCCCTTGTTTGATGACTCATCTCATTAAAAGGCCGTTCAAAGGGTCAAAATGGCCGTTCCTGCCTCAAGCATAGAACCGGCGGTTACCCTTGCCTTGGACGATACGCCGGGATATGCAGACAACACTTACGACGATCGTGGCGCGAATTTGGCGCTGATCAAAGTCTACCAGGAGCGTTATTTTTCGGAAAACGCTGGACTACCGTGGAGAAGATATCCTAATATCATCCTGCTGGTAACATCGTGGAGTACGATAACAGTCGATGCCTACAATGCACCGGAATGTTTTACATCTCCCATTGGCCAATCAATGTTCAAACTGTCTCATGCGGGACTCGTCGATCTCCGGCGAACGAACGTCATTGTCGTTGTAACAAAATCCTTGTCTTTCATGTCCGAGTTCGACGATTGCAAAACCCAGCACGAGAAGCACGAGCAATGGAACATCGAGGCCGGGAGACGCAGGGGGATTATTACCGACCTTCAGCGGAAGGTGTTCCCGAAGTCGATCTCCTGGCCAATAGTCTTCATCGAGAACGGCGGTGGGCAGCACGTACATCACCGGTACCCCACACTGCCAAACGGTGAACTGAGTCACCAAAATTTATTCGACGCAATTCGAGGCATCATCGAGGAGCAAGGCCCGAAAGGGGCAAGTGATCTTGCCGGAGTTCAAGCACTCCGGCTCATTACAGGCGCTGAACCCTTCGCAGCGTCGTACCAGCTGCAAAAAGAGATTCTCATTGAGAATACGGCGGAAAATGTACCGTCTGTGATGGAGGTATTTCTTTTTCTTTTATCCCTATTCCAGTCCTAATTAAAACGCGATCCAGGATTCCAATATATCTTGGACTAAACTACCGTGTTCCGGCAGAAGCAGAGAGCTGGCGGATCAATTTTTGGGGGTAACTTACGATCCCATTTCGGGTTCCTATGGTCGTACATGCGTCCTTGAGCTGGGTCCCTCAGAAATCGGATTCAGGAAGGGATCTGGGGCCGAGACGTACTTCACGCAGGCGGATGATGTGCGAGAAGAGAACAAGATCGTAGCCACTCGTCTCCGATGCGACTTCGATGTGCCTAATCTCGCAAGACTCAATGCCCATTATTCTACTTCGGATGGCGTCAAGCATGCACGGAACAATAGATCGCGCTTGTATGTAGCCCAGCATTTGATACAGGAGGCCGCAGTGCGTCCTTTATGTCCGCACCTCTCCAAAGACATGCTCGAGATTATATCCAGCTTGCCTCCCTGGTCCGATGCGTCGAAGCCGCAATACAACGATTTCTTCCACAGCCATGGAACCCACGTTGTTTTACGTCTGGCATTAGGAGGAAATATACGCATTGTGGTCAAAAATACACATGGTCTGGAAGAACACAACCGTACGCTGCAAGTGCAGGTTAAAACGGACGTACCGGCGGTCAGGGGATTGGGAGCTGAAGTCGGCATGGCCGCAACCCGAGAGGCCGAACGCACTGCTAAGGACACTGTGGGAAGGCGGGATATCAGAATTTTTGTGGATGGAGGAGGATCCGTTGCTCGTGAACTAACAGGAAAGCTGGAGGATCATTTCAAGTCGTTACCTCTTGGCGGCTCTGAGGAATACTCCTGGCCCGATCCTGAAGTACGAACAAAATGGACAAAGGCGCTGGAAGGCGATCCCGCCTTCTGTCCAGATCATATATCGACTGAATTTCGTTGGTTCCATACCCTGGGCGGTCTGAGCGCTGATCAACAAGAAAGCCTCAGAATGGCTTCCGAGTGGTATCTAAAGACACGCGAGGGGAGGAAAGCGGAAAGCTCACAGCCAAACTCAGGCGAACGAAAGCCTGTGAAAGATCTACCTCGAAGATCTAATTTGGCGAAGGTGAAAGGGATCTTAAAAAGTCTTCTTTTTTGGCGGAAGTAGGGTCGGATACGTACTAATGTTTTTGTAGAGAGCTGCAATAATGTGAGGTGCATTATGTAGTTGAAGCTCACCGTGTAGAACACTGTGTTGGTCGGATTCGTGTGTCGTCAGAACTTCCACAGCTTTGTAATGTTTTTCGCGTCTCCTTTATGAAATTACGTTGTCTGTCTGTCTGTCTGTCAAGTTGTTTAAATCGGTGTTGGCCCTAAGGGTTAAGGCATTAATAAGGTTAAGGCTTATTAAGACCTTATCATAAGCCTTGATGGTGAGGCTTCCAAAGGTTAAGTAAGGGCTTAAAGTTGGGGCCGGCAGACGCCGAGTACCTTCTCTGTGCCATCAATTTCTGATGTACATCACAAGGATGCGAAAATCACCGAGGTTACCGAGCATCCGGCACCATTCAAGGATTCAAGGATTCAATTCATGCAAAATACTTAATTAGGTGATGATCTCGAGACGGGCCCACACCGTTGAACAAAATTTGTCCCAGATTATTTAATTCTTCTTGCACAGACTGATATAATGTAGCGGTGTTTCAAAAGATGAATGAATACATACCAGAACATTACATTTCACAGTACTATTGAGCCTATACGAGACTTGGTTGTTGTAAACACAGTGTGGGAATACCTCCCTAAAAGGGAATTAAGGTGTTAAGGGCTGCCCTTAAATTAAGCCTTAAAGCTTAATAACCCTTAAGGGCTGGTCAGGTGGGTCCATAAACCTTAATTGCCAATACTAGAACTTTAAATTCCCCCAACTCTGTACTCCGATTGATGTGCCGAAATGTCAATTAATCTAGCAGTCACTTCATTTAATCCAGTGTTGAATCCGATCAATGGCAAGGGCATCTCAAGTTTATCTTCCGGTGCTTCCACATGGATCTCGGCTCAAATTGCAAAAAATTCTGTTTTCAATCTTCGGCTTCGGATTTCGGCACCCTTTCGGCGCAATCTGCCGCCCCGCACAAATTCCATTATCACTTCTCAGATACACTGGGTATTCCCACGCTTTTTGGCGGGCGATCAATCGGTCACGCCGTGAGCGTCCCGTTTTGGACGCCCGCCAACACTTTCCACAAGTTTCGGGATGAACAACCACACTACCAACCACCCTCGGAGTTTGAGCCCAACTACTTAGCTTGTGATTATAAATGTTTTTGACAAAAAAAATTAAAGGATTTCGGCCTGGCTTCCTAAGCACTCGTATAAATTGCACTGATCCCCATCCAAATCCGGCATTTTTTCTTGACAAAAACACTCAGTTTTTGTCCCTCGGCAGTGATTCGGACCAAAGGGTGTCGGCAATGACATTCCCGAAACCTGTCCCACATTCCCATCAATCACGTCCACACAGCCAAACAAACTCCCGTCGCGCGTCCATTCTCCACCGTACGGTGCGCGATACACATCGTTGCATGTTCTCAACATGCCCAAGGGGCCTCCAATACCCAGCCGCTATCTCTATGGGTCCAAAAAACGGACGAGCAAAGCAGACCGCGGGCAGAAAACTGCGGCTGCTCGCAACGCCAAAGACGCGTCGTTGCCGCTAATGGACATTGATATCCCCGACGAAAACACACCCATTCCACCTGTCGACGAGATTTCCCATATTCAGGCTACACTTGCTGCATCGGAACAGGAACGGGACCGGCTGATCTCCTCGAAGCGGAAACTGTATGACAAACATCGATACTGGGAAAAAGAAGCCACCTCGAAGCGGCAAAAATTGAAGGAGGCGAAGGACACTGTCAAGGCGCAGGAGAAGATCATTCGGGAGCATGAGAAAGCCGAGGCACATCATGCCGACGAGGTTCACGCGCTAAAAGATCAGATTGATGGGTTGCGGGAACAGAAAGCCGGATACCAGAAACAGATTCACGCTCTCAAGGCACGCGTTAAACAAATACCCGCTCGGATTGGGACAGCAATTCGCTGGGCATTGTCTCGAACCAATTCCATTCCCGCGAGTGCTCTGGCCACATATCGCCACAAGGAAGGCGGCATCATTGTAAATGGGTCTCGGGATTGTTTCACAGACCTGATGGCGCTTGACCATATCCCCGCATCACGCGTTGCTAGCGCTTTCAAGCGCGTCGCCGCATGTCTCGGAATCGAGGTCGAGGATGATGTCAATCGTCGCAGCGCAAGGAGAATCCAGAAAGAGGGTGGGCTTGCAGCGAAATTGCAGTTTGTAGAGACCGCAAGGGATGCGAAAGGTAAGCATGCATTTAGGTACAAAGGTCACGGTAATAATTTCTTGAAGGCATAACGTTGTCGGGTGATGGAACCAGCCACAAGAACGAACAATACGAAGTCCGGAATGCTACCGTTATCAACAAAGAGGGCGACCCCCTGCATTTCTTCCTTGGCATAAAGATGGCTGTCAATCACACAAGCGAGGCCCAACTCGAGGGACTCGTTGAAGTCATCGAGGAGTTATATGAGCTTCTACGCGACAGCGGCCTGGCCACAGATGCCGATATTCGTGAATTTTGGAACTTGGTGACGGGCTTTCACTCCGACCACGCAGAGGACCAGAAAAAGCTTTTCCGGCTTCTCAAGGAACTGAAAGAGAAGATGGAACGCGAGGTGCGCGGAGAGCGGGTCCTGAATTCTATGGGGTATACCGAAATTTTCACTCTCGCATTTAAATGCGGTCAGCAGGCGGTGGAAAAAGCTGGGGGTCCGGCAAAGTGGGACGCGATGTCACAAGTTGATCGGTCTCGAATTTACGCCGAGGCGCGCGCTCAGCTGCTTCGAGACATCGGGCAGGCAGACTTTGACGCATTGAATGAAGCCGAGAAGGCAGATGTTGATTTATTTTTGTGGGCTGGATGTGCTATGCACAAGGACATGAATGCATTCAAAGGTATGTTTTCATTCATTTCGGATTCAAAATTGATACAAAGATTTATAGGCGCCGCTATTGGAATGGAGGCGTTCTGGGAAGCCAACGGACTCCAAGGTCCCGTGCAGCAGCCGAATCGCGACAATGATGCAACAATGACCTTGGATCCGGACACCGCGGCTGCTAAACGCGCACGCGACAAAACAACAGGCGGTGCCGTCAAACTTGCTTCTAACTGTGGAATTTGTTTTCGCCACAAGGATCGCAAGCGGGGACAGCAGGATACCCTGCGATTTCACTTCGACACCCAATTCGGGTTTATTCTCTGCTTCCCCGATACCAACAACACGCGTTTCCAGTCGCACATGGAAGCCTGCGCGGTCTTGATTACCTATCATGACTTTTTCATCGAGTTCCTTGACTATGTTCGCAACAACAAGCAGTCACGCAAGCTCAATCATCTCGAAGCGAACATTTACAAGGCTTTGCAGTGCAATTTCACTATTCACGAGCTCTGCGCAGTTACCCTGTACTACGTCGCTATCAGCGTCCCATACATGCGCCGCATCCGCTGCTCTAAACATTCTTCCTCAAATGCGCTGGATCACGGGCCATTGCACGTCGAGCTCATCGCTTTCATTGATAAGCTCATTCAAAACCCATCCCTCATTGTTGGTCCTAATGTCTCACACCTCACCGGATCCTTTGACGGCCTCCCCTGGTCACATCCAGCTGCCGTTTCCGCTGTTCAACAGAAGCTTTCAGTTCTCCCGCACCTGTCTGGGCTCATGGTTGCGATGCTAACAGCTGCACGCGAAACCTGGGTTCGGTTCAGTGCGGAGTTTGCAGTGGGTGGCGAAATTTAGAAGGCGACGGAGGAACAGCGACTGCGCGCATGGATGGACAAAACAAACGACCACTGCGAGTCCGAGTTCGGTATATTTCGTCAGGCGAGCCGCAAGAGCCCGAACCTTTCTCTTGTCGTTCACAACAGCCGCGAGATGTATGCCCGAAACAACACCTCCGCCTATATCAAGCGATGTTCGCCTGCGATGCGGAAATTCCTTCGTCGTATGGCGCGTCTGCAGGACGAATCGGGGGCCAACATTCGAGAGCGTCGCAAGATTGTTCAAGTGCGCAAAACTGCGGCAAACCAGCGCGCAGAAAGAGCCGAAGTTCTTGCCACAAAAAAGCGCCAGCGGAAGGAGAAGCAAGCCCGTGTTGTTCCAGTCCTCACAGTCACCGAGGCTGTTCATCTTGCGGGTGTTGCGCTGCGCACGGAGGGCTACATGACACTGGAACGGATCAACGAACAATTGCAATGGTTATTCGACCACGGGGTCAAGTGCATTCCCAAGGCAAAAAACAAGCGAGGGAAAGGTAGACCTGAGAGACTTGCTCTTTGGTTGGAAGGTGTTGAGGAGTATGTGGACTCTGGCGCGATTCGTGGACCCGAAGTTGATGTTGATGATGGGGCTGATGACGGTGAGGAAAACGAGCCAGGGGATGATGCCGAGGCTATTTCAGATGCTCTGAGAAATGACGAAGATGACAACGAGGACGAATGGGAGGATTCCGAAGAAGAATGGTACGACAGAGGTGCATAATATACGGTTGCGTGTGCCATCATTTGGCCATCACAGCTGATTGCTGAGAATATAGTATAATAATAATAATAGAGCTTTTATAACGTGTCCTTGCCATGTAGATAACTCGCTGTTAGCATTATAAACCATTCTGAACTTCCCAAATAGTCTCAGAGGGTGTGGTTGAGGGAAGTGGACGGATTTCGGCTTTGATTTGATTAGTCAGCTAACGATTTCTCAATCGGGGTTGCCCATACCCATGTATGATACACTCGCGTCATGGGTTCAGAGCCTGAGTGTCATCCCATTCATGTTCGCACTCAGCCGAAGTTGTGGGGCGCTCTTGTTACAATTGAATTAAGCACATTGGATGACAACGCAATCGCAATCTCGCGCGAATGCGGCCTGCATTTTTCACAGCTGTGACTGAAACTTACCCATGAATTTGCGCGAAAATTTCTGAGAAGTGTCCCGTCACCGGGGTGTGGGAACACGGTTTTTTTTACACCGATATATGAATTTAAATGCTCAAAAGCAAAGAAAGTTGGTATGCGGAATAACTGTAAACTATCTTCCCTGTCCCAATCGATAGACTGCCTGCGTCACGGCCTCTAGGAGGTCCTTGACAGCGTCCGAGAAATTGCGGTCGCGTTGGAGCCAGTCTGAGTCGGAACCACCGCGGAAACCTCTGCGGTCAGAGCTCTTTTCGTCCCGAGGAGGTGACGCAACATATGCCCAGTATGCGTTCGCCAGATCTGTCTGTTGAGTATGAGTGAGCTGGTCAAACTTGTATATGGGTTTTAATTGGGTGCGCTGATGATCAGGGCAAAAGACGGGCTCTTTCTCCAGCGCCCGGATCCACCTTTCAAGAGTTTCCTTCCAGCCGGAGGAGGCCAAATGGGGGAAATGCTGTTCCAGATGAACCGTAAGCTCCGCTGCAACTGAAGCTCCGCCATCGCGGAAAATCATAATGATTGGCTTCTTGGGGTCATTCGTTGAATCTGCGATGGCTCGTACTGTGCCTCCCAAGGCCAGTTGAGTAATGACATGGGTCCCATAGTTCATGAAGAATTGCATGTATTTTGGTTGCTCCGCAGGAGACCAGGGTGGTAAACGGTTGATCAGGTTCCGCATATCTTGGGATAGCTGCTGATGACCGAGTACCACCATTCTCGTAAAATGCAGGACGTGGCATTCGGAGTTTTTAGATACGGCAGCTCGAAAGGCCCAGTCGCTGGAGTAATGGGTCCGTAGACGATCTTGGTCGAGTCCCCCGTTCTGAGATTGCGCCATCAACAGGTTATCCAAATTTTCGAAGCCTTTAGATTCGTCCGCAGTCCTGAGGTCAATATCCTGTTCCTCGAGGACATTGGTGCAGCCGAAGGTTCCCATGACGCTGTCGTATGTCATTCCCAGATAATTCCTCGCCAGATCCTCAAATATCTGGCGAGGAGATGGAGGAAGTGGCTTTGCCGTGATTTCCTCAGGCTTCGCCGCGATTTCCTTAGGCTTCGCCGCGATTTCCTCAGGCTTCTGTGGACTCGACGTTATTGCAACTACCAAGAATGACAATGTGAACTTACGAGTAACTGTTGCTTCGAGCCGCCAACCAAAACCTCGGTTTTTGCCTCAGCCAATGAACCCAAAGCTCCAACCCCGGTGAGTACTTGAAGTGCCTGGATGCCCACCAAATCGAGGCTTCCATCTGAACTGGGACGTTTGATGATCTTGCAAATTGCGTCATATAGATTCTGATGGCTCAGACGACCATCAGGCAGAACTGGAAGTTTTGCGCTCATGTCTTTACCCCCGCCGTTTTCGATAAACACAATTTCCCATGGCGAAGATCTGGCAAACATCTTCCGCTGCAGGTCGATGATAATCCCCCTGCGTCTGCCTTCCTCGATGCGCCATTGTGTTTTTTTGTCCTTCGTCGATTTGTAATCGTCGAACTGGTGCGGAGAAGACATAGCTTTGGTGACGACCACGACCAGGTTCGCACGTTGCTCATCCACCAGATTCGCACAATGGAGAGCGTATATAGTTTTGCCGAGAGCGGACGTGAAATGAGGAGGTTCGTTGTGGGCATCCGGCGTGATGGATTCCCAGCTTGCAACCAGAACAATGACATTGGGATATATTTCCCCGAAATGACGCAGTTTATATGTGTGGAGAAGAGAGGCATTCAAATCCCGGTCTTCAAATGTATTATCCTCAAGCCCAGGAGTGTCGTCAAAGGCGACGGTGATCTTGGACCCCAGGTCCTTGCTTGTATTCTGTACTTGGACTCGCTGAATAACCTATCGAATTTGGGGTTATCCTTGATCTGCACAGATAACGGACTCCATACCTTCGTGGTCGATCCCAATGTCCCTCTGCCAATATTCAGGAGCTCTTGCCCGATGAGCCGGTTTATTGTCTTTGACTTCCCGTGCCCGCTGTGACCGGCAAGTAGAATAACGGCTCGCTGACCATCTCTGCGAACACTCTCGGCTGCTTTTCTGTAAATGTCCCGGAGCGGAATTCGTTGTCCACCGTTGCCTTTGGCAAACGAAGACAGGGCCTTGGGAAGAACTACGCCGGGCTCGCTGACGTCGAGAATACACATCCCATTTTGGGACAAGGCATTCAGAGGTGTTGAACCGAGGTTAGGCATCAAAGGGACGACCGTGAGTTTCTCAAACAAACCTTTCCCTGAAAAACCAAGAAACGTGGTTCCTTCCTCGAAGGGAAAGGCTCGCTTGTCGAGATTTTTCTCGTCGTACATAAAGATGATCCCGCCGACGTTTGTACTTTTCGCACCCCTGGTTGATCAGTTAGAAAGCACAGGAGCAGAGTTCATAGAACCAGAGTTACAGCTTTTCGATCTCATTTGCAACCTTCCGCTCAATTTCATCGAGTTTTGGCGGGGATCCGGATGCATGAAAAACTTGGAGCATGTGACGTTTCGGAAAGTAGCCAGACACAAGTTGGATCTTTGATTTCGCCGCCTGTCCTCTGTGAAAAAGGGTTCCAGTTTCCGTGGAAACTAGAGCAGAGTTGTGGGATGCTAGAAGCTTTGGACCAACCACTGAGCGGTATATAGGACAGAAGTTACAGTAAATCTCTTACCCGCTCGCTCGCCTTGCGTGGCCCAACCACACTGAAAGAAAGGTGAGCCTTTAGATACACTGGAAATGTAGCAACATACACAACGATTGTATTATTTGCGACCATATTTATTGATGAATGTGCCGCTAACAAAACGAGACTTGTCTGGATCTAACCGCGACCGCTTTTTAAGCTTGAGGAGTCGGTATTCCGCGTAACGGCAGAAATGAATCCCTGGCGCCGGCGAGCGAAGACACGCCCCTAGAAGACGCCCAATGGCAGGTCTCCACATGTCGGCTATTATTGCCAAGCATCGTGTTAGCCTCACCATTTTGGCGTGTCGGGTCTATTGCATGCGGACGCGTGTTGAAAGTCGCATTCCTCAAGTCGTCTTCCGCACGGTAAGCACGAGAATGGTGGCTGGAATCGTGGGACCCCTGGGCTCGCGATTCGGGAGGGACTCCGATTCAGCTGCACCACGAAACGAGGATGCATTTCACCATGTGAACATACCGGAGATGGGTTCCGATGAACTTGCTGCTGCCGGTAGGAATGAAAATAAAGTTGCAATGAAATGCGAGGTCGAACCGGCCCGCACTGTGAAATCCTCATGAATTGAAAGCGGAATGTTGCTCGCATTGAATCGAGACTCCAAGGGGCTCAAAAACGGTGCATTTCAGGAACACGCTCTGGACGAAACATCAGCGTGCGAACGGTAGGTTGAGTCGCTCGCGCCAGGGAGCCCAATTGACGAATTGGGCATTGGTGGACGATTGACCATTGCGGAAGATACCGATAGTAATCCGAAGAAAGAGGGTGAAGATCGGGGGTGCTGGGGGGGATCGGTCGTACTGGTACTGGGCGTGGATTTCAAGCCCCGCCCCGATGGCAACGTTGGGTTGGGCGCGGGCGCGTGGATATGCATGATGCTGACGCCAAAAGTATCCGACATGCACAACATGCGTTAGGTGTTGGCATCGCTATCCCAAAACGCGGTGGAAGGCGAGAATGCACGACATACGACACGCGCCACCACGTGCGTCTCGCGCCTGCTCGAACGAACCAAGACGGACTGGATAGTTCAGGTGAGCTGCACGGACGTAGCGCGGGGTGAGCCTCAGCCGCCTAAGCGAAAGAGACACAAGCGGCTGCTGATAGTGGAGTTTAAAATCTTTTCAGACGGGGCAATATCGGATTGCAGTGGCATGGTCCCAGGTCAATTGACCAGCGGAGTTTAAAAATGGAGTAATCCTATACATGAAAAGACAACGAACACAGCCATCGATCAAAAGCGTGATAAAAGCATGATAAAAGCGTGATAAAAGCGTGATATATCAGGTGATAGTCACGAGTCCGTTCCCACAGAGGTGCCGCGCGCCGCGAGCGTTAGCGAGCGGCAGTGCGGCGCTGCTCAGAATCTGCCATGTGCGGGTGAGCTCGGAATCTGCCGTCTGTGGGTGAACTGGGAATCCACTTTGTGTGGCGTCTCTCCGTGACGAAGGCACGGGCAATATTCTTGTCCTATACATGAAAGCACAACGAGCACAGCCTTTGACAGAAAGTCACGAGTTGGTCATGGGGTCGCCCGTGAAGGTCACGTTTATCATGTGACATTATTTCCGGATCCCCGAATAGGTGCCGCGCGCCGCGAGCGTTAGCGAGCGGCAGTGCGGCGCCTCTCAGAGTCTGAATCTGCTGTTTGTGGGCAAGTTTGGAATCCGCTGTGTGGAGGCATCTCTGTGGCGAAGACACGGGTACTTATTCTTGTTTTAAAAAGAGGGTGACTATCACGTGGTCAGAGTCAGGGTGCGATCCGAGGGAAGAAAATGCCAGGGCGAGCCGTCATGGCGAAATGCCCGTGCAGGTGCCATTAGAGCAATTGCCAGCCCTGTACTGTCAGCGGAATGCGTTGGCGGCGACGAGGTAACAAGAGCGAGTGGGAGGCCACGGGGGGGCAACCTTGCGGTGGTTGTAATCCAGAAAAGCGACGCTGAAACCTGGGCAGCAGGAGCCCACGAGGCGAGGGGGGGAGGGGGCGTGAGGGCAGGGCGAGCAAGGAAGGGGAACAAGAGTGGGAATTGATGGGATTGATGAAGTGTCAACCGATGGCCCAATTTGTTTGAACTCCGCCCGGCACGGATCGACCGCGGCAGGCACAAGCAACGGCTGCAGATAATATGTCTTTCTATGTACTTGAAATATTTTATTTCTCGCAGCAACGAACACACTACATGTTTCGTTTATTTTTTGATTTCAGTCGGCACCCTTCGGCACGGAGAAACGATGACATCGCAAAACTTTCTTTCGGTCCGGTGCTCCCCGAATAACCGCTTCCGCTCTCTTTCCTCGGTAAAAAGGATGACGTACCCCAGTTTCACGTGCGCCGACTTTGGGAGGTCTGTGTCAACGACTTTATGATCCCTCACCTCTGGATCCCTCACCTCTGGATCCCTCACCTCTTGATTGATGATCGTCAATTCGTGGGTGCCACTCAAGATCGCGATTTTCTTGTTCATTCGCAGCTCTCAGAACTTGGGAAGACGGCCCGGCCCGCCTCAGAGTCAAACTGTCGCCCTTGCTTCGTGGCGCGCAGCTGGATCGCTATTCTTCCCCAACGACGGCCCCAGCGCAACCGATAATTTCAGCATGTTCTCTATTGTTTGGCGTGGGGAGACGACAGGAGGCATGCCCTCAACACGTGTGGGACCTCCACGTTCAGTTTGAATTTGACCTGTCAGATCGCCAGATGTAGTGTTCAGCAAAAATAGGCCGCATGCTGCTCGCGCGCTTCTTCTCGGTGTGTGCCTTCTCCGGCGCGTGCAAGGGATTCGCTCCTGCCGTTACACGCAATGCCAACTGTGCGAGCTTAAAAGACCGCCGGGGTGAAATCCGCGCCAGAGCCCGCCGTACTTCTCGGTGAACATGGTTGCTAATGATAAGATAATCGTGTATGTTGCCGTGTATTGCCTGTATTCGAAAGTTAACCGTTCTGTGCTAGTGTCCTTGGCTCGCGTCAAGCGGCTGAGCAGGTGAGAGAATTATTGTACTTGCTGTCCTACGCTGATTTCCTGGTCTAAAGCTTTTAACATCCCATAGTTCAGCGGTATTTTCGACGGAAACCGGGACCCTTTTTCACAAAGGACAGCCAGCCCAAGGAAATGTGCAGCTCATGTCTGGCTCCTCTCTGAAACGTCGCTTCCTTCTCCACACTTTCAGTACACGCACAAAACTTGTCGACATCGAACGGAAGGTCCAAGATGATCTGAAAAGAAAGTAATTTCCGTTCACTGGACGCTTTTCCTGCTGTGGTCTGACCCAAATCATAGCGGTGCGACAAGTGCAAATGTCGGGGGAATCGTTTTCTTGTGCAAAAAGAAACATCTGGACAGCGGAACCTTCCTCTTCCAGGACAGCACTACGTTTCTCGACCTATCGGGAGCAAGCTTGTTTGAGAAACTTACGGTCGTTCCTTTGACGCCCAATCTCAGTGCAACGGCGCCTCTCAAAGCATTATCCGATAAGGGAGTCCGTTTTCTCGACGTCAACAAACCAAGCGTGGTTCTGCCCAACGCTCTGTCTCGGGTTGCCAAAGCCGAAAACGGGGGACGAAATCAGTTGCAAGACATTTACAGAAAGGCAGCGCAGAGGGTTCGAAGGAATGGTGAACAAGCCGTTATTCTGCTCGCCGGGCAAACCGGCCACGGCAAGTCGAAGACAGTCAATCGACTTATTGGCAAAGAGATTCTGATGGTCGGCAGGGGAACGCTAGGATCGACCACGAAGGTGTGATTTTTGTTAGTTGTGTAGATGGAAGATAACATCTGATTTAACAGGATATTGAACGAGTTCAATTCCATCACACAAGCAAAGAACTATCCTCGGATATTGAAGTTGTCTTTGACGATACCCCTGGGGTTGAACAGACAACATCGAAGGATACAGAGTCGACTGCCTCTCTCCTCCAGAGATATAAAGACGACCATTTCACCGACATCTATCCGAACGTCATTCTCTTGGTTGCAGAGTGGGGATCCATTAAGCCGGATGCGCACAACGAACCGGCTGCTTCTACATCCGCCCTCGGCAAAACCATTTATGCTCTCCATCTCTCGAATTTGGTGGATGAGCAGCGCAGTAATATTGTCGTCGTTGTCACAAAGTCCCGGTCATCTCTCCACGAGTTTGACGATTACACGACCCCGAACGAGAAAGACGCGCAATGGCGCGTCGAGGAAGGGAGACGCAGGGGGATCATCACCGACCTGCAACGGAAAAGGTTCCCCAGATCATCGCCATGGGAAATTGCCTTCATCGACAATGGCGGGGGCAGTGACATGAGTGCAAAGCTTCCAGTCCTGCCTGATGGTCTTCTGAGCCATCAGAATCTATACGATGCAATCTGTAACATTGTCAAACGCCCCAGTTCAGATGGGAGTCTGGATTTGGTGGGCATCCAATCTGTTCAAGTACTTGCCGGTGCTGAACGGCCTGGTTCATTGGCTGAGCCACAAAAGAAGGTTTTGGTCGGCGCATCGAAACAAAAGCAGGTCGTACGTCGATTTGATTCTTGGTCGTACTAGTAGCATCAATAACTGGGCTCACAGCAGCTTGAAAGGTTTACCAACACGCCCCTTCTCCAGTTTCCTGATCCTATAATGCATGAACGTGCCAGTAATTATCTTGGGGTGACATTCGACAATGCCGTGGGAACCTTTGGCTGCACCAATGTCCTCGAAGAACAGAATATTGTTCCCAGGCGCGTTGAAAAACACCCTGAAATGATGTTCCACCCACTACTGCCGCATAATCTGACAGGGGAACTCGACCAAGATCGTCTCCGGAGCCATTACTCCAGCGACTGGGCATTTCGCGCGGCCGTATCCAGAAATTCTCAATGCCACATCCTTCATTGCGCGAGTCGAGTAGTCACGGCTAGCAATCCACAGTTATCCGCGGATATGCAGACGCTGATCAAGCGTTTGCCACCGTGGTCTCGTGAAGAGCAACCAAAGTACACGCAGTTCTTCAAGAATTACGGCACTCACGTCATTACTCAACTCGTTTTGGGAGGAACAGTACGGGCCATCGCAGGCTCAACGAATGACCCCAAGAAGCCGACCAGTATGATTTTCCGCGATGGGGGAGCTGCAGTCGCAGCGGAGTTTACGGTTTATCTGGAAGAGCATTTCCGCCATTTGGCATCTTCCTCCGGCTGGAAGGAAACTTGTGAAAGGTGGATCCTGGCGCTAGAGAAAGAGCCCGTCTTCTGCCCTGACCATGAAATCACCCAATACAAAGCCATACATGAGTTTGAACACCTCACCCTCACCCAACAGACAGATCTGGCAAGAGCATACCGGTCATACATCGCTTCATGGCCTCAGAACGACAAGACCTCGACCCGACGCCCTGGCCATGACTGGGAATCGCTTCAACGCCCCCGCAACCTCGCAAAGGCCGTCAACGATCACGTTGACGCCGTGACCCAGGCACTCTATAGAACCTGTCAGGGGCGTTAGCTAACAAATTTTGGCTAGTCTGTACCTACGAATTTCTGCCCTGTGGAGAATTGGAAATTAGAAATATTCTGATTTGAAGTACTATACTATACCGGGCTTCACTGAACAAACGTCGCGTGGCGACGCGGTGCCCCTCGGTGAAACGGGTGCAACATTTCCACGTCTCATTTCCAACAACTGAAAATACTCGATGACTCGTGAAGAGCCGTGACCATGCGTGAACTGCTCTGCGGCGCTCCACGGCGAACAACTCGACAGCGGATACCACTCATACATTACTTACGGCCTCAGAACGACAAGAATTCGGACTGAAAGTTTTCTCGAGTTGAGAGGACTCGTCCCAGCGCGAGTTCAGCCTGGCACGAGCTATTCCGCCCTTGTGGAACGCTGCGACGGAAGCACGCGAGAAATTGGCAGGGACGATAGTTTCGAACTGTTTTGGGGCGGAATTACTTTCAATGGGAGCTCGTTCGAAATTTGAAACAGTGTGTGGCGAGAGCTCAGCGCGTTCACTCACGCGTTTCAAAGGAATGAGAAACACCTATGTACTTGTAGTTTTTATTCAGATAATAGCATGGCGAAGGTTAGGCTGATCACATGACTGGTCTAAGACCTCGATGATATGTGGGACTCGGAATATTTGGGGGGTTCACATGGACGAGTCGCCTACCGGGGGACCTCGACACATGCAGCTATTATTTGAATACTCGTTTATTTGTTCGCAAAGTCATTTCGTGGAATTATATCTCTATGTCAATAATAAACGAACTCCGGGGTCAAATGGGTTTCAGACATCGCTAGAGATCCCCCACCGAAAAACTCCTGGTAGCACTCCTCCGCTGCTTTGACGGCGTCGTATTCCATGAGGAAACGCTGCAGTTCTTCGGCTGTTATGAAAGGTGAGTACAGCCCTGATGTGCAAGGGACTTGACTTACATCTAAGATAGTGAAAGCTAGTGGACACCTGCGCGACAGACTCAGTATTCACGCGATCGCACGCTGTTTTCGAAGTTTTTGGTAGGCCTCGAGCCGCGCCGGAATATCCTCGCGTCTAGTCCCGGCAGGCAGCAGACATCCGAGGGCAACAGCCTCTTCGATGGCCATTCCGGCGCCTTGGCCCAGCATTGGGGTGGTGGCGTGTACGGCGTCTCCGAGGAGAGCTGCGCGGCCACGGACCCAGTTTGAGAGGAGTGGCATTACTCGTAGCGTCCATCTGTAAATCGGGCTGTGCATGGGGAGATCCAGAACGCGCAGGAATTTGGGATCAAAATTGCGGAATTTGGCGATGAATTCCTCTCGAGTTGCAGTCGGAGTCCAGGCTGTAGATGAGATATTGAGTATGCGACGGTGCTTATCAATGGAATGACGTGCCAGGGTCGTCTGGCGAATCTGCGAAAAATCCCGTAACGTTGAGGAGAGACCCCAAGCGGGGATACGCGAACAAGAATCGGAATGGCTCTTCCTTCACGATCATACGAGTGCCAGAGATGCCAGTGTAAACCCATTCAAGCTCAGGGATGTCCCGCAGGTTTTCACCGTCAAGAATGACGCGGAAGCAAGTGATACCCGATTTTTGTCCTTTTGCGACGCTTCTCAGGACATGGGTTCGAATAACTGACTGGAAACCAGTCAGTTCCGTGATTATTATTTTTTTCGAACAAAAAGGGAGGGAGCCAGGTGCATACATGGATCCCATCAGCGCCAAGGATACAGGCGGCATGTACAACTTCGCCGCCATCCAAAGTTACCGTTCCTTCTTCGACATCACACCTGACGACTTTCGTCGCGAGGCGCAGTTTCACTGGCGGCCCCTCGCCTTCGCCGATCGCCAGGCGTTTGAGCTCTTCGTACAGAACACTCCGATGGCAGATTAATCCCTGACTTTTGTCATCAAAGACATCCTGGACACCAGAATACAACATACATTCTCGCCTGTCGCAGGAAAGATCCAGGGGTAGCTTGTACGTTTTTCCCCATCAAAGCTGAAATATTCAGCCTGCAACAAGTAACTTTCAATATGGAGTTCACTTATGAAAATATGGAAGTGTACCCCTTGCCACGGCGCACCCTTTAAATTGTCCCTCGACACCCCGAGAAGATCAAGGACCCTCAAGGCGTTGAACTGCACCGTCAAGTTGACGAGGATTTCAGCTTTGATTTCTGCGGCCTCGAATATCTGCCAAAGTGAGGTGAAGCCATACAGCTGGGGAATTCACCCACCTGTACATTGTGTCCATTTCTTCGCAGTGCTATGGCTGCTGTGAGGCCGGCAATGCCTGCGCCGACAATGGAGATTGTAAGAGGTTGGAAGGAGGCTGCCAATTTGCACTGAGCCCGCCTTACTCGAGGGCTACCCTTAAATACACATTACAAAGTCACATTATGATGTGTTTCTGTTGTTTCACGTTGGTGTAATTGAGCTTCGCATCAAGGTCCTTATCCTAATCTAAGTCGAGTCCGTGGAGAGCGGTCTGCGGTTACGAAACAACGAAATGTTGAAACACTTGCATGCACTGCATTCCGCGGCCGCGTCGGCAGAGCCCTGTGACGTGGGTTGACGTCGGGTCGACCTCTGCCGACATGTGCCGAAGTAACGTCAGCAGAGCTTGCCGACGCAGGCTCGGAATGCAGTGATGGTCGGTCTGTTTGCTAAAAAACCACGATCTCAGCACCGACAGATATGGGGATGAACGTTCATAAAAAGACAAAATTAAAAAGGAGGCAGAACCGGGTGCTGACAGCAGAGATTAAGATTGCTTGATAGCGGTGCTTCAAAATAGCTTCAGACAGAGACGCTTAATAAGAGAGCGGGCGGGAGCGAGTGCTTCAATGGGCGCGGTGGTCTTAGAGTGCTGATGACGGCGTTTAAAATGGCTTCAGACGGATGGAGAAAGATAATTTTATACAGAAAATGGGGTGATCATTCCCGCTGGCAACGTGGCAGACTCCCGCCATTTCGTTATTGTAACCGCTCCGGGCCCGCGAGCCACCACGGTATAAACAAACCAACTAGGAACCCGCAATTTTATCTGTCATGTTCGATAGGCCGGCACGGAACGCGGTGAGTGAAGCTCCCGCACCCTCACTGCTGTATTTGGACCCAGTTCGCGGCGGCTTCTGCTCCACTTGTAGCTCGTTAACAATATTCTAATTTCTCATTGGATGCCCTTCCTATGTCTGGGTACGGCCCGTACGAGGTTTCATTGAAGAACCAGCGTGTCAACAAAATTAGATTTCAGCGTGGGGAGTAAGAACAACACTGTAATAACTACTGGATTGACTCCCACCGCAGAGGCCGAGGGATAGGCCAATCGCACTGATGTCAGACTTTACCTTCAGTCGGCACCTCGAGGCAGGGCTGAGGTCAAGCAGCCGCCGTGACCACGAAATGGTGCAAGATTCTGAAATGTGATAACGGGTCTTACAAGAACTTGAACCATTTGCCAGTGCATTGCAACTTCCTTATTTAAAGATTCGATATAACCATGGAGTCGAGAATGAAGACTAGGTCGGGGCATAGAGTATTTTGGATTCAATTAAAATTGGCGTGGGCGGTGGAGTCGAAGTTGAATAGAAATGGAACTGGTTAGGTTTATTTAGACCTTCAATTTTGCCAGAATACACGTCATTGATCTACACCCAGCGATCGGCGCATTTGATCGGGTGCGATCGTCGTCGAAAAGAAGTTGTCCGAAGAGGCAGTGTGGAATTCCAGAGACTGAACAGATCCAATTCCCCCAGCAGAGTGTCTATCACGAAATTTTGGCCAGGCATAAATTAGTTTTGAAATGTGAAGTATCGGGTTAAGTTTCCAGTCCGATGATATTTTGCGTTGCCTTGAAATGCGTCGGGGTTGCCATGTATGGTAACCCCGAAACTCGGGCTTGCTATATATGGCAACCCCGAGGCATTTCAATGCACCAGAAATGCAACGTTTCGACCGATCCGATACATAACCTAATACTTTCCCGAAATTCCGGGCTTTGCGGTGTGCCAGCAGTGTGTCTGGATTTTTTATCATAATCGCGACCGTCACCGCTGAATGTTGCGACACTCTGACGGCACCCCGTTAAACGAGTGCCATACCCGGTCTGTCGGAGAATTCTCCACTCTCTTAAACGATGACTGTCAGGGCCTTTGAACGGCTTGTTCATTGCAGCGCTCACCGCACTCATTTCAATCATTATTCTGAGAGGGATAATTATCAGGAGTGAGTGCTGAGTTTCAACACAAACCAAGTCCACTGGATATATGGGGATTCATCCTGCACCACATGAGTGGGAAGTCTCCCTGAAATTTTGCGGTTGCAGGAGCATCCATACCACCAATTATTCCGTCCAGGAATTTGATCCGAAACTCAACTGTAGGGCCTCCTGCAGAAATAAATGCTGAATTCCCGATGTTCTATCTTTTATATGGTGGCCCTTGCGTCGTGAGGAACGTCCCGTTATAGTTGTGAATGCGGCGGAAACAGGGAAAGTCCTAGCATTTCCACCCAAAGTACGGGTTTTCGCTAACCTTCAATTGGCTCATCGCACACCCAGTGCATAGGCAGTGTTCCATTATTCGCTGCCCCCTGGATTAATCGGTAGACGTATTTGCTAGAAATAAAACGCGGGTCGGTGCCCCGATGAGACGGCTAACCAACACAAAACACGTACATCACCACATTTGTATGCACACTATCGCGCTGAACACGATCTTTCAGACATATTCCCAGGGCTATCTCCCCACGGATTCTCATATCCGCGGAATCTGCTATAGCCTATAAGTATCCCGCGCTGTGGTGCAACAGCATTCCGCTGAACCCAATTATATTTCAGTCATGTTCCCGGGGTTATCTCCGCGTGAATTCTCGATCACCGGAACAAGACGGGCCTCCGCTTCGCTCCGGTATTCCGGGTGATTTTAGAGATGTATTGTGCAATAAGGAATACTGGCACGAAACAAACACCAGCGGTACCCGGACGGGAGTTGGCCAGGAGAATCGTGTTTGGCACTATGGTTACCAATGGGCGCAGTGAAAAAATTAAAATAGGGTAGGAAAAATGAACTCTTTTAGCATAACGTCCAATTTAAAACAGTGCGATCTCTGACACGAATTTCATTCTCCAGGGTGCCAAGCTTGTGAAAAATCAATAGCCCTGGCGCCCTGAGACGGATCGCAGCGCTGACCAGACAAAGAGAAACACCGGCCAAGAAGAGCACAAAATGAATAGAAAACCAGCAAATAGAGAGCTTCAAGATTTGCGGGGAAAGTTAAAGGGAGGGAGAACAGAGTTCTCGAATGACGCAAGGCAAGGGCGAAACTGGAAATGGAAGGCAAGCAGGCCCTCGGAACGTCCGAGAATACATGCATTTATCCTTCCAACGGCCATCTCCAATTGCAATGCGCGAACAACAGAGAGAAAATGTTGCGTTCTGCTGCGCAGTCGAGAGGTTCTCAGAAATAGGTTTTGCTGACTAAAATTTCACCCACCTCTCTATCTGGCCAGTGAAGGCTCGCTGGATTTGTGGAAGAAGAATTGCAGTCTAGGGAAACAGATGAGATGCGCCGTCCGCAAGACTCTTGTACTGAATCATGCGGTGCAGTGGACGGAATTGATATCGACCACTAGACGCCAGAGAAAGGCCGAATAAGCCCAGCACTGAGAATTGTCGAGAACAGTCAAAATTCCCTGAAATACTGCGACTGGGGAGATTTCCCAGTGCACGAGCAAAGGAAGACAGTTTGATCAAACCCTTCGGCAGATCTGACACATTGAAAGAGGGAGGAAAGATTGGGGAGATTACCGTGGCCCATCTTGTGACATTGACAGCGAATTCCCAGAGCAGTTTTGAAAAACAGTGTAGAGGAACGTCTCCAGCAGAAGGTTCAAATATCAATGATCCCCAGCATTGATCCAAGAAGAGAACATTCTGATCCCAGGAAATCTGAGGATGCAGGAAACTAGGGAAATCTGCCAAAAGAGAAATCTGTCCTTGTTATTATATCGAGGATCGTCGGCGAGAGTACGTGGCCCCCTCGGCACGATTATGATTGAAATCTGGCTGCGCCGTAGACAACGCCAACTGCGTCCTGTCCCGAAGGAACTGCGCATAGGTCAGCGGTCGAGTCTCGTGGTGGGTTTGAAATCAGACTCTGGATCCAGCCCCAGGCATGTTCAACTGAAAGCGGCCGAGTGCGAGCCTCTGCCATGATTGTTATCAGTTTTGCACCATCAATTGAATGTTTGACGTCAACCAATGGAGAAAACCGGGTCGCAAATGGGGCAGGAGGGCACGACTTCAAAGAAAGGAGGAGGAAAGGACAAAGGAGATAAACCTACATGGGGTAATTGCACCGCCGAGAGGCCATTTCGTTAAAGAACGGTTAATATGGCATCCCACAGACGCACTGCTTTGTGCCATGTGGCAACCATGTGGCACCATCTCGGATCAAAGCCAAAATACGGATCGGTCCTGTGACCTGCATAGCCACACCTGAGTTCTTTCTCGTCCCTCGATCACCACCGTCTTCCTCTCCCTGCCTGTGTTGTCTCCTGCCCAGGCTCCTTAGTCTCTCCTAGCGTGCTGCCGTCTTCGTCTGACTCGCATTCCCGCTCGAGCACCGGCCACGCTAACCACCACTTGCCGCTGGCGACGGGCGTAGGCAAGGGCATAGGGTCCTCGTCGCCTCGGTGCACCCGGCGTGCTGGCAACAAGACTAGGCGTGAATATGCGTTGTCGCTTCGCGGGCACGCCAAATCTACATCTGCTTTGCAAAAATCCGACTCAGAGTCAAGTAGCACCACGGAAAGGGGCGGAAAGATGAGTGTGGGTGACGGGGACGCGCGAAGTGGGGCGATATTTGGCTCATGAGTGCGACTCGTCAGCTTTTCATATAACAGCGGATGGTGGTGGGCGACGGGAGCAGCGGCGAGCGCGCCAAATTCGGGTAGCAGCTAAGACGGTGCTCATTCTTATATTGATGTTCTGCATACCCCGTCGCTTCCCACTCGTTCTTCCCTTCTCCCTCCTCGTCTACTCCCCCTTCCTCTCCTCGTCGTCGTCTCCCATGCGCCTTGCGCAAATATCAATTAGCTGGGGGTGCATGTGGCGCCGAGGCAGAGCTTTCTCGCGATGACTTTGCCGCGTGGCGGATGAGTGACCGTATTCTTTCACGTTTTTCTGGAATCTGCGTTCCCGCATTTTGCATGGAGAACTCGTTCTCCCCTCTGGCACCGAGTTGTTCTTCGTCGAGAGGAAAGTCGGGGACGAGCGCAGAGTGTGTGCAGGTGCGGAGCGTCTGCGGGTCAAGATTCCTCCGGGACGGGGACGCGTCTCGTGGCCGAAGGCGAGGGTTGTGGAGTGCGAGTTGTCGTGCAGAGTTTCAGGGCACAGTGCGTCTTTCGAGAACATACCGTTCAGACGCGTCCTCGTTCCCCGCCGCGTCGATTCTTTTGCCCCTCTGCGCCTCCGCTCGCTTGTTCTCTCGTGTCGTGGGCCTCGCTTGTGAACATGCACTCGTTTGTTTCCCTTTTTGCACCATTTTCCCCCTAGAGTCCCGATGTCGCGATTTCAGGAGGTGGATATTAGTCTGGGGGTTCGTACCCGCGAGAGTTGGACGACTGACGAAGATGTAGATTTCATTTTCTCGGGATTTGCGCACAAAGAGCATGCTCCACCAGTCTATAACGTACGATAGGCGCTCAGAGCATTGCGAACACGAACATGTGGCGTTCTGGGTGCTTGCCGCCACGGACATTTACCGTCTTGGGCACCAGTGTTCTATAACGCCTTGGAGAATTTTGAATTAATCGCTCGGCACGTCGAGGCGCTTGTGCTCAAGCATGGGGTAGATGAGACGGGGACTAGACGGTGCGTTTCGGGGATGGGGAATTCGCGTGCGGGGCATTGAGAGGATTTGGAATTTCGCAGGGCTTGAGCGCACCGCGTCTTGTTCCTCGAGGCTGCTTGGGAGCTTTACGCGTTCGGTCGTTGTTTGACGCGCTGCACCATGCGCGGTCTAGATCTCTGGTACACGGCGGCGTGGGGCGCCTCTTGCGCACTCCCCTTCATTGGTCGAGAGGGGCGCTTTTTCGACGGATTTCCGATGGAGGTTTTATTCGCGGTTTTTTGTTCCTGGGTTTCCTTGAGGTTTTTTGTCCCTCCTTCTCCTCTCAAATTTCCGTCCGCTGCCAGAACGGTGAGCGGTGAACGGGCGGTTCGGTGTGTCGTGCTGGGTGACCTGCGCAGTTCTGACGGAACTCTGCTGCTCATCGCTGTGGGCAAGCACCCACTTCCGACTCACCGTCTGTTTTCTTCTGCGCGGTTTTTGGTGGATCCTGCTGAGGTTCGCAGTATTTCTTATCCCCTTCTACGTTTGCTCGTGAGCGGGCGATTTTTTTGGTATACAAGGTGATTTTCTGATCCTGACAGGGCCTTCGGCATCCATCCGAAATATTCCCTCAGATTAAATTTGCCTGACAGGAAATCACCCAAGACGAATATATTAGAATTTTTTTACGTCGTTCACCGTTCACACAAGTACCAAAGGGAGAAAACAAAAAATCGTAACACGCTGGTGTTATTGATTACTGCAAATGCGCATCGAGGAACCGATGGGTGTCGGAGGTCTAAAACAACGTGGATAAGGAGTGCCCGGAAGCCCTCGGGAGGAAACATAACATGAACCACGTAGGCCACTGACTGTACTGCTGCGCAACGCATTTCCACTCCACGAGTAGCTTCTCGACCATCCATTCAGAGGATAGATCTTCCAACCAATCCGCACTGGAGTCGCTCAACCGCGTAATCTGGTCCCGCGTCTGCGACTAGAACCGGATCTGGTCTGCAGTGACGTCCTGTGCGTGCTCAACCACACCCCGCATAGTTATCAAATTGTCGGCAAAGGGGTGCCACGATTGGACCTTCGCAAGGTCTGACTTGCCTGACACACATCTGTCGACGATGACGGGAAGTTGCGCTGTCTCCACCTGCACTCTGGAGAGCGATTGGCCCTCCGATTCTCTTGTTCCCTTGAAAGATACATCGGAGGTATTCGAGGCCTGGGTGAGACGGTCCGGCTCTTGCCCACTCTTTATTTAGATTGACGAAGATGACACTTTCGACCAACCCCCTTCGATTCTCTCCACACTCATCCCTCGTCGCGCACGTTGGAAGCACTTGTCCCTCCTCCTTAACAAACATTCCCAAGATGCCTTACATCGAATCGAAGGCCCAATGGCTATGCTCAGGCACCTTCGATTGTCACTCTACCATCCCGATCCGTTTGAGTTTCGTGACTTGCCGCAGCTGCGCTCAGTCGAGCTTGTCGGCGATTCGGCTTCAAAGCTGACTCTTCCATGGGCGCAGTTGACTTTAGGGTGGGTGGAGTCAAGGGTGTGCATTGTGATTTTAAAGCAGACAGCAAGCCTTATGCACTGGTCCTGGAGCTTTCTCGGATAAACTACTTACAATCTACTGGGATTGGAGTTGTACCCACCTTCATCACTTCATTACTTTCACTTAGGAACAAGAAAGTTTCTGAGTTTGATGGGAAAGCATGAAAGCTCGTCATTTCAATGAATATGTGGGAAAGCTTGTCACCTCAACTAAATTCTGGTGAAAGCTCGTCACCCCCACGTGCGGGCCGCGGCCGGGCGTGGTAAATGTATTCTTTGATCACCGGCATTACGGAACACCCGGAACAGAATCCCATTCTTTGTTACCACCTGGTAGTGGCAGCAAGCGCCGGTCCCCTACTCTTCCTTTACTTACAGCTTAATCCAAGTCATTTGTAATTCAATTCAAGTTCGTAGTTGTTACACATATACTTCAATTGACCGGAAGAGGCATCCTTGTGTCAATGATGGGCCCGTAAGGGTGGTCCTCCTTGAGCACTGCATCGTGCATGGCCACAGCAGCCCGTACATTGAGGGTGCTTTTCACCATCTGCCACAGAGTAGCGTCCAAGGGTAAATATCACAATTGCCACCATTCCTGGCATCCAGTTCACCACCATATTTTGGCAAATTGTAAGGGCAACCTTAGCTTGGTGCAGGAGCGAGGAAACTAGCAGGGAAATCTGAAGAGCTTAATAAGCTGTACTAAATGCAGAACAAGCACTATGCACCTAGTGGGGGAATCCGAAGGTTCAAGCCTGTTTTGTAAAAATATTAATAAAGGATATTTCAATGAGCCCCGGACTCGGAGACTCAAGAAAGTCGGACCACCTTCGCCATGAGCCGTAAGAGAGCCAGGTTAGTGTGGGAATACTTCATGATTGGCAATAATGTCGGCCACCATACTTCAGTGGCGCGGTAAACTACAGACTACACGGCTATCCCGGAAGGCACCGGAATCTTAGCGTCAATCCAATGGCTGACAGTAATCCGTATACCGACTGGAATCCAGTGGGAAAACGTCATTAATCCTCTGGCCTCATCAAATTCGTTTGAAAACCAAGAGGAAATGATGCATCAATCCCGGCCATATCAGCTGATGCCATCTGAATTCAGAGGAATTCCAGCTGCATGTAAAATTCTGGGCTGTCCCAAATCCTGAGGATGTGGAGCCGGAAAGACCCGTTTGCACAGTAGACGTCATCCACGTCATTCTGACAGCCACGCTTGGCCACATTTCTACCATCTGCGACTCGCTGTTTCCCTGTTGGACGTGTGCTGTGCAACCGGGTCTTTCCGGCTCCACATCCTCAGGATTTGGGGCGGCCCAGAATTTTACATTCAGCTGTCAATCAATATACGCCCCAGAGGATTTCGGTGCCTTTCGGGGAAGTGTAGTCCAAAGCGTGCTACGGGTCAGAAAATAAATATATGAATTTCATGGAAGTTTTGGTACAGGGACGTGCGCCTCGGCGGTGCGGTTCTAAAGATACTAAAATTATGTATCTAAGCCCAGGGATGGGCGAGAAATGAGAGATTTACTGGGGGACGCTTTTTTGACGAGTAGAAAATAATTGATCGGCGCCCTAAATTCCGCAATTAGCTGTAAGACATGAGTAATCCTAATTTGGGACAGGCGCGGCTGTACCGCGGCAATGCCGCATCAATCGCGGCATTTTCTCCTGGCCGAGCTATGTGTTTGAGTGGTCAAAAACATATTTTAGCAAGTTTTCGGGGTGAGCTTATTATTATACGCCTCGCAAGGTAGACGTCGATCTCTCAGTCGGATTCCTGAACGAGAGGAAAGGGAAGTAGACGAGATAATGCATATACGATGCTACGCGACATACGGGGTTGACGGTAATAGGACCGGAACTACAACGGTGTTACGAGTGCCCGTAGGGTCAAGAAAACAAGAAGATATCGAATCATCTAGTGGTTTCACGAGTCTGCTGTGCTGTGTTAGCATCGGATGCGTGTTCCGTGTGCCGTGCAAAGTACGGGTTGTTTGATCTAAGAGCCTTGGCGGCAGCGGCGAAGTTTTCGGAAAACGAGCGAGGAACGGCTAGCGGGGGCCGAGTGCAAGGGCGCGAATTGAGCAAGCCGAGAGTGCTGACGACGTCGTCCAGGCAACTCATGCTTTACGAAAGGTGTGTTCGAGCTCGCGTGGTAGCTCAAAGTCACGCCAAAGGCGGTCGCGTGGGAGTAGTCGAGAGGGTAAGCCGCGAGAAGGTGCGTCCGCGATGTTGTCGGCGGAAGCAACGTACACGATATTAGGGGTGACGTTGATCCCCGTCAGTACGGCGAACGTGCGCCGTGCGCAGAGGTTGATCCCTACGTTAGGTGATCGCCCCTTTTTGTGCGCACCGATCGCTCCCTTGTTATCCGAACGGATGAGAAGGTGGTCGTCGCGGTACCCGAGCTGCTCGAGGAAAAGGGCGCATAGCTCGATGGCGACAGATTCCAGCCAGCATATATCCGTGCCAGGCTGCTTCCAGTTTGGCTTTAGCTGCAGCGCGTGCCATTGCTTGCCGATGACGACGGCGATGCCCCACGAGGTGCTCGTGTCCATGAATATGCCAATATCGCGTAAAGGTGGGAGGGGAGATAATTGCCTGAAGAGGGAAGGGTCGAGAAGTTTGCGTTCCCACCATATGAGCGCTTTTTTGACCGAATCGCTGAGCCAGCGTATTGCGAATTTGTTGGCTGCGAACGAGCCCATGGCATTGGAAAAGACGGTGAGATGGGAGGACCCGTCTTGATAGACGAAAACTATGTAGCATAGTGATCCATGGATTTCTTGTAGCTCGAGTAACGCGAACTTCTTCGAAGTACGGATACCTTCGAGCATGTTCTGGACGCGCGATAGATACTTGAGACGCTTCTCCATCGGGAGAGATACGCGACGCGTGGGGAAATCCCACTCTAGGCCCAAGAAAACCGTAGAGTCGAGAAAAAAATCACCCGTCTTCGTGGGATGCCAGGTACGCATAACTCCCGTATCGGATCGAGTATGGAGTCGCGGTCGAATTTGTAGATGTAGGGTGGCCCATCCGGCGCGATGGGAAAGCAGGTGACGTCGCAGTCGTCCTCGAACTTCAATTCACGAGCGTGGTAGATCGTGGTGACTTGCCAGATGTCGACGGTGGCATTGGCAATCTGCCCTGCGTTGCTGCTCGCTGGCCTCGCGCCGAACGGATAGCAGTGATTGAGCCAGAAGCGGCCCTTGAACGAACAGACAAGCCAAGGCTTGTGCGCGGGTAGGACAGGGCACGTTCGATGAAACGATTTGATATCGAATGCACAGGCTTGCGTGCCATTGGGTGCGGTGGCGACCTGCAATTAATGAGTCTGATGTGTTTGCATAACTCGGACGGTATGACAAGCATTGCCATAAAACGGAGGCCCGACGCCGTGCGTCGTACTCAAGGTATGCGATACCTGAGGTGCGAGACCTGAGCACCGTGTGCTGGCTTCCAGGCGCGCGAGCCACGGAAGATCGGACGGCGGGTAATGCGGGCCCGAATAACGTTCGTCTTAGCTACGTATGCCAAGCAATACACACCGAGCGTAACGGTTTCAGTGGTGCGGGACGGCCGAGAGCTCGCGACGAGCACGGCTTCAAATCTGATACTGCCTGGGCGGTTCAGAAATGGTAAACATTTCTGAGACCGCGCCCTGGGTTTTGTTGTATCCATATGACGGTGTAACCCAAAGGAAAAAAGAAAAGAAGAGAGTGATGAACGGAAATTCACCAACTCAGCCATTTTGGACGGCATGTCAAATCGGGTGGGGAAATCTTCTTTGTCTATGTGATCGTTAACCGAGGGTGTACCGCTCGATGGATCGCCCTTCGATAGGTGACGGCACATGCGTTTCTTGGGTTCGAGGCTGGGCCCCTGATCCTGCGTGGCGACGATGAGCGGCGAGCAGTAAAACGGACCCCGACAGATCCGTTCCATCTCCTCTTTCGTGTACGGTCCTGACATGCGTCCCTTGGTGACCTCCGTGTCAAGGTATTCCTGGATAATGTCGCTGTCTTCAAGTGCAGATCTGTGATTTGGGATGATGACGGTTTGCGTGAGGACGGGCAGATGGCCCATGGGAAAGCGGTTCCGTAAATGTTGCGTGAGCTGCGGGTAGCTATCGGTCAAGCCATGCTGGGCTAATAGTCGGTCGAATGTGTCGGCGTCGTACGGTTGGACGACGCGATCAAGAAGCGTGTCGAGTTCTTCGCTCCCTAGCGCGGGGCGATCATGGACGAAAGGCAACAAATCTGGATAGTAGAGTTTAGCGTTCGGCGTGTGCAGGGGTCTTCGCGAAACCCCGAATCTTTTCGAGTTGGTCCGCCTCCTCTTCCTCAAGCAACAAGGTTTCCTCCTTGGACTCGTCCGCACGCATTGTTGCGGGAGAGGGCGGGGTGAGGGCCGCCGCAAAGCGAGCAACTATGGACGCGGGAGGCGGCATGCTTTCCGTCACAATTGAGGCCGATGTTGTACTTGATGCAAAGCGAAGCGTCGGCGGCACCGTTGACGGGGCGGACCTCTTTGCCGTCGACGCATGCGTGGTGAGGTGGCCCATCCCGAAAGGAGTGCGAGGTAGGCGGGTGTTGGCCGGCGGGATGCGGGAGCGTGCAGATGATGCATGCGTTGTCGCGCTCACGGGCCGGGCCTTCGTTCTGAAAGGCACCGGCCTTGTCCTTGCGTTGCCGTTTAGTGCCACCGTTACCGTCGTCATTAGCGCCACGTTTGTTGTTCGGCGGGGGCTGCTGCTGGGGACCTGGAGAAGCAGCAGGAGTGAATGGGCTCGGTGACGCTCGGAAACCGACGTGGCCTGAGAGCCTGCGCATTTCGCGCGCCTCTGCGGCCTCGTGCGCCTTCATCGTGGCGGACAGCTCGCGCACCCAAATCTCCTGATCGAAGACGGTGTTTACTAGCACTCCCTTACACATCTCGTACTCCTGGGGGTACCAGTGGTGGAAATGGGTGTCGAACCACCTGTTCTTGTTAAAGAACTGAATGTGCTGTGCCAACTCCGTGTATGGAGAGTGCTGGGGATTCGTAGCGTCGTGTTCTACACTCAACTGCTTCATGGCGGCGAGCAGGTTCAGCGAACACTGCAACCAGGTACTGGGAGTTAAACTCGTCCAGTCCTCGATACCACCGTGCAACGCCGTCATCTCGTCGCACTTGAGGACGTCAAGTTTCGCTACTGACGTGCCCTGGCCGATGCGCAAGGACATCTTCGGCACTGAGTGCGGGGTCTCATTCGCCGTCCGCAAGATAGAAGGCCTCCACCATTGCAATGGCGGGTAGATCTTCTGCGCCAGTGAGTCGAGAAAAAGTTTGGGGATCTCAACCTCGTCGTCCACGACAGAAGAAAAAGACACAGGCTTCGACATGACGGGCGTACCGAGAGCTGGGCCCACGGCCTTTGATTTTTCTTGGTCGCGCTTCGTTTTCTCCGCAATCTCATCTCCTGCAGCCTTGATGCGTTCCATGGCTAGCCATTGGACTAGCGACGAGGGCAAGGGGCCGGTGGCGTCGACGAACTCCTTCGAATGCAAAAACATCTTCTTTAGCGCGTCCGAGTACGCGTAAAGCGGCTGGAGGGGTGCGCCCACGTCGAGAGCACCGATACCGGCGACGGTGGCTCGGGCCGTTTTGAAAGCCAGCGTCTGCTGTATGCTGGTGGCGTTATTGGCTTCTACCGTTCGGTTCCAGGCGTTCAAGTCGGCGGGAGAGAGAGCTGCCGGTGGCTCGATGTCTGCTGGACGCGCCATGTGGGCGTCACAGTCGAAATTGTCGGGTAGAGGCATGGGTAGCCCTGCGCGAGAATTTTGTGTCATGTTGAATGCGAAAAAATGACGCGAGGACGCGAGGATGAGGACGAGAAAAGCGTTTTCTTGCTGGACGCGTAGACGGAAACAAAATGGTACGATCGTGATATGATCTGTCATATCACGGGACACGGGAATCTTATCTGATCTAATCTACTTTGCCTACCACCTAGCGCACGGCTCGCAAGCTCGCCTTTGCTTGGCTTACAACTCGCTAAGGCTCCACGGCCCGATAAGGCTTTATCGGACCTTTTCGGGTTCGGAGCTTTTCTCGCCCGACTGACAGAATCGATGTTGCCACACAGCATTCGTCTTTTCTCCCCTCTCATTGCCCGTCTCCCTGTCGCCCATAGCCAATGGACGAAAACGACTTCTCACACTGTCTCAGCCGGAAGAGCGGTCTCGATGGTGCCGATGAGAAACAACATTTAAGCAACGCTGCCCGTCATGCATCTCACAACGGAATCCGCGCCACCTTCGTCACTTCGTCAGTTCGGCTAATTTTGCGAAAGTTAGTCGCTTCATGTAAATTTGAGGTTTCTTCGTCATTTTGGACCGCCGGGGGCGAATTTTCGTCAGTTCGGGTCAGTTCAGGTTCCCCGCTGCGAAAGTTCGTCGGTTCAACTCCCCGCTGCGAGGCTTCATCGGTTCAAAGGTTCAGCCACACCGTAACCGTTTTTTCGAGTGGTATCGCGGTACCTAGCGGTGGGCCGGGCAGGTCGAGGGAACGAGCAAAATAGAAATTAATGTATTCAGCAACGACTACTTAGATACAACGTACCTACTGCTTATGCAAACGAAGGATGAACGCGAACGAGTAACGAATGTACCGAATGAACGTGCGCAGGCGCGGCAGGCCGCGTCCGTCGGTGTACGGCGGTGCCTTGACAGTGTTGACATGTGTGGGATGGTTGATGCGCGAGGTTGCGCAGTTGTGGCCGCGGATGCGGGCGAGCGTTCATGGCGTGGCCGCAGGTGCAGGTGCGAGGATTTGTGATGGTGCGGTGGGCGCGCATTTTGGTCACGGTGGGGCGGTATTTCGCTGTCCGCAGCCGCGGCAGTACTTGCGCGGCGAGTGGACGATCAAAACCATGGAGACAACGATGAGCTGGGGGAGGAAGAAACCAAGGAGGGGAAAGCACACACCTTTTACCATCGAGGCGCAGCGCCCTGTGCATCGCCCTGCTCTCGTTGCCACTCGCACCCGCCCCGCTCTGACTGTCCGGCACTCGCACTCGCCCCGCTTGACCTATCGCCCGACACCCGCCTCTTTTCGCCGCGCTCGCCCTATCCTGCGCGCTCCCTGTGCCACCCGCCCAGCCACGAGCCCCCGCCAGATGTGGTGAATGAAAGGAATGTGGTGTGTGGTGGTCAGAGAACAAAAAAAGCTGATGCTCCGGCCACGTGACAAACATGTTGAACCGACGAGGTTTCACAGCGAGAATCTGAACTGACGAAATTTCACTGCGGGCAGTCTCAAGTGACGAAGAATACCTCAAATTTGCTTAATCTACATGAGGTGACTAACTTTCTCAATATTAGCCGAAGTGACGAAGTGACGAAGGTGGTATAGACTCCTCACAACGCCAGCGAAAGACAGCGTCGGGACCGTCTGTTCCTTGTGCGTCGTGTCGCTATTTCCCTTGAAACTCTGGCTCAACGGATTCATGCAGGACCTCGCTTCCTTGTTGCCCAATCTCGCTGGAGTGCGCCGCCCATCAAAGAACGCAATCCTGGAATCCTGTATCGCGTACATCCGAAGTTCTCGCAACCTTGCATCGCAGCAACTACTGGCCTTGCATGCCGAGAGCGATTCACTTCGCCGCGAGGCGAATGAGTGGCGGGTCCGGCCAGGCGTGCCCGACGTGTTGGAGGAGCCTCGCCGCGGCGATGCATTTATGCTTCTCACCGGTGCGGACTTTGGGTTTGACCACGTGGGCGCGCGCGACGACGACAAGGAACTCGGCAAACATTACACAAGCGGCATGTTCCCGCGACCCTCGGGGATGCACCAGCACTCGTCCTCACACCCGCAGTCGCCGTGGCCTTTCGAGTACGGTGTCTCACTGCCCCCGTCCGCAACAGACGCCTCGCTCTCACTCCCGACCCCGCCGTCATCTGCGCAGTCATCGTTAGATCAGAACCTTCCTTGCTCCAACTTGCCAACACCCTTGGTCCCGCGACCCTTGGGGATGCACCAGCGCTCGTTTTCACGCCCGCAGTCGCCGTCACCGTTCGCGTACGGTGTCTCACCGCTCCCGTCCTCATCAGGCGTCTCGCCCTCACTCCCGACCCCGCTGTCATCTGCGCAGTCATCGTTAGATCAGCATCTTCCTTGCTCCAACTTGCCGACACCCCGACTAATTTTGCGAGAGCTGGTAGGACATAATCTTATTACCATTGCTTTTTTGTTTTTGTTCATTACAAAATCTTTTAAGGATTTAACTGGTCATGTAACGAAGTTGGATCGTTATCCTGCCGATTCCGGAAGCTCTGCTGACGTTTATGGCGGAATATTGGGCGGGTCTAAAGTCTGAATACCCTCACCGCAATTCCAGTATTCAGCTGACTCCACTTTTCGTACATCAGGTTGCGATCAGGATTTACCGCCGCATGCATTGTGAACCCCAAGAACTCGAACAAAAGAACAGGGTGTGTTTGAGTTCTTCCCAAGCGCTGGATTGTCTCTAACGGGATTGCCGTAATCCAGATCTTATATGAAGCAGCCCGATCCTGGAGCTTGATAGACCATCCGAATATTTTGCGGTTCCTGGGAGTTTCCTTGGACTTTGGGCTTTCTCCTGCTCTAATAACCCCACTTTGCTCATCGGGATCTATATCGAAATATCTCAAAGTGAGCCCAAAGGGAGCAATGGAACGGCTGCAAATGGTGGGGTAGCTTGCTCATTCTATGCGTGGTTATGTGTTGAACTTCAGACAGACGACTGGCGTCGCCGCAGGACTGGAATACCTTCACCTTCACGGAATCATTCATGGTAATCTATGCACGGTGTGTCCGTTCTTCTCTGAGCCAAGTGGATCCCAGAGTGATTTGTGTTTGCAGAAAAAGGTATTGGTTACAGAAACCGGCTTACCGGTAATCTATGGCTATGGCATGTTCAACATTCTTGCTCCCTCCGCCAATTCCACGTCCGTATTTTCCTCCCCGATTCGATTTGCCGCTCCCGAATACTTCTCGGATGAGACCGGAACATCATCCATTCAGACGACAGCAGGGGACGTTTACGCCTTTGCCATGGTCGCACTAGAGGTAGGTGATATGTCAGTGGACATCTATATTCTTGACTCGCTTTTGCGTCAGATTATATCCGGATTTCAACCGTATCATCATTTAGGAACTGAGCTCGCCGTTTTCAAGCATATTCTTGGGGGTGGTCGGCCTATTCGGACTCATATGGATCACCAGGTGGTCACAAAGCGCATCTGGAGCTCCCTCACCTCGCTGTGGGATCAGCGGCCGTCCTCACGGCCAGCAATGAGGGACGTACTCGCGACTCTGATTAAGATGTGCGTGAGCCTGTGAATACAGAAATGATACTTACAGATTCTAGACTGAACGATGAAAGCGTGAAGGATGGTAATTGTGAGCCAGGCTCGGTGGGTGATCATCAAGCATGGCTTGTTGCCCATTACAACTCCTAGGTCTAGCCTGAAATCACCTCTCGAGACCATGATGTGATTGCATCACGACATTCCTGCGATTCTTGCTGAATATTGTGCTACAGGAGGAGAAAATTTCTAGCGGAGAGGAAACTACGTTCGAGGTGGGGTGTCATGATAGTCGGTACGCATTGAGTCTAACCATTTTCAGGAAAATTCTCTTGTGGGCTTCCATAGCCGAGATCTCAGCGGTTGTGTAAAACAGGACGACAAGTACCCTTTTGCTAGCGGAGGCAACTCAAACATTTACCGTGGAAAGTTGACTCGTTCTAATGGAAGCAAAATTCGCGTGCGTTAGTTATTCAGTGGTATATAGCTGTCGTTGAATATGCAACAGGTTGCTATAAAAATGATTCGCATGTCGGATGATGGCTCTGGCCAACATGAGGAGATGTTGCGGGTTAGTTTTGCTTCTTCTAACTGTGAAATATCATGTAATTCTGGCTAGCGTCTGAACCGCGAAGTCGTCATCTGGCGTCGGCTCAAACACAGGAATATCCTCTCATTTATTGGGATCTGCGAAGATCTTGCTCCGTTGCCAGTTCTGATATCGCCATTTTATAAATTTGGGCATGTTGGAAATTATCTCACCAAGCATCCTGGGGTCAATAGGGAGAAACTTGTAAGTCATATGCTCCAAAAGGGATGTGTTCTTCATTTCGGTAGGTTCTTGGTGTGGCCTCGGGGCTACGGTTTCTCCACGAGAATGGTGTGGTCCACGGAGACTTGAAAGTGGCGAGTACGATTCATCTGACCTTATCACGTTCTTTGATATTTGACTTAGCAAAACGTCTTGGTTGACAAACATGGTGTTCCATGTATATGCGACTTTGGCATCTCCAAGATAGTCAGCTGCCGAGGCTTCACAACATCGAATGTTGGAACAGCACCGTATATGGCGCCGGAGTTATTTTGCGTCGTTGATGGACCGGAGACGAATTCGCACGTATCATCCACCCCGGGTACGACCCCATGCTCCGATGTATACTCTTTCGCTCTTCTAGTTCTCGAGGTGCGTTTAGTACCCGTGTATATACACCGATCCAGACAAGTCCATAGATTCTCACCGCTGAACCGCCCAAAGGGCGACCCAGTAGACCAATCGTCACAGCGAGAATACTTGCTGACCTGCGGCCCAAGCGGACGGACTACGATAAGAGGGAAGTGTCTCGACGAACGTGGTCTGTTCTGGACCGATGTTGGTCGTTTGAACCGCTACTGCGGCCGAGTATCTCAGAGGTGCTACGTGACCTGACTGATTGTTTTGTCCCGACACCTCTGCTGGATGTAGAGGGCGAAGAGTTGGTGAACAGATTGGTTGTCTGATTTTATTTTATCCCCCCCGCACAATCGACATACCTTTTCGTGCACTGGCTCTGCAGTCAAATTCTTCAAATGCGACATAAGTATCCGCCGCATCTTACTCATCCACGGCTCCGTGTCTCTTTATCGTGACACGTGTTGTTTCTGGAACAGCAAGACCCGTTGTTTCAACCTTTTTGGTGGTCCCCTTCCCTCTGCGTACCACCAAAAAGAAAAGAAAAGAAAAACCTGTTGTTTTACATCGAGTGTGCATGACTCAAAAGCTCACTCAAGTCTTCTTCATATTCCTTCCATGCCTGTTGAATCCGTTGGTTCTATATATTCCATCAGTACTGGTATAGTCTACGAATGATCTACTCGACGAAAGTGGTCTGTCTGCCGTACTTATTTAGCAGTCACGATCCAATTATGTTGCTTCAAGCATTCTCTAGTCGAGATTCAAGTGGTTCTGGGATTATGAAGTCCGTAAAGGTCTCCGGAAGAAGAGGCAGAATTAATAAAATCGGCCAATATAGTCACTGCGAATTGGCAAATAGAGTATCATTGGGGGTTCTCAATCCCAGCGAGAAAAACGTCGAGGTGGATCGAGCGAGGAGCATCAAATTTGATCGAGCCGTATCAAGCCGCATCAAGCGAAAACATCCACTGCATAATTTCCTTCCCTCCCCTTGATATCCCCACCTGAAGCTACCACAATTCCTAACTAACTTGTCAGAGAGTAACACCTGTACAATCTGACAAGTTAGTTACGCCCCCAGCCCAAAAAGGCTAAGTATCTAGGTGGCGGGGGGTGTTTCTGTTTCTGTTTCCAGCGCCATTTGCACCCCTCTGTATCACCTAGTCGTCCACCGATACATTTGGGGGAGAAACCTTTTGATTTTTGGTGGTCAAAACCACCTTAGATTTGATCTGATGCAGGTCCTTTAGAGCAGTTACAAACCAATCTAATGAAAGTTATACCACAGTTACCATCTGACCCTAACCAAAAGGAAAGAAGGTTGGGTCATATTTTGGGAGGGTGGTCACTCATTTGTGACTCTGTCCAAATACCACCGCTTCCCCAGGGTGCCGTCACAAAAGTCAGCAAATTTTGTGACCTCACTGCTAAAATACCATCCTATCTATCCGATGCTCTCGTAGGCCATATTATGGTCGTTATATTCCAATTTGCCTGTAAAATCTTCATCGCAGATGTGCTCCGTAGGCGACTTGGATTACTCTCTGCAATTCTAGGTGTATTGCATGTGCAGGGGGCTTTATTCCCCCTCAAACACTTCATTTTTCCGTCCAAATTTATGCCCTGATGGCGCCCATCAAGTTCTTTTTCCAGTCTATGTACCGGGCTTTCATGTGTTTCCTCTCATGGGCTTGTTCTTGTTATCTCAAGTTCGCTGACAATTCTTGTTTTCTCTTGCTAAGGAAAACACTCGAAAATGTCCCCGACATCTTGTTTACTGCAGATCATCTGCTAGCAGTAGGCTGATTTCTCATTCCGTCTTCGGCTTGCTTCGCAACTAAGTCCCAAAATGCTTGCTTGTTAGCATCCCTTCACTAGAGCATCCTCTTGTTGCTTAGATGTGCTGCCTTTCATCTTTTCAAATCCAACCAAGAAATGTCACTCTTGCATCTCCAACTGACCCTTCTCCACATTTCTCGTTCATGCAAGGTGGGTCACTGTCAGGGTTGTTGGCTTGGATCTATGCACGTGTGAGCGAAAACTCTGAATCTCTCAAATGTTCTGGCGGGTTGTGGTGAGTCAGATCTGTTCTTTACTTCCATTGTATGGGGGTAATACTGTTGCAATATTATTGCCAAAATAATAAAAATAAATAAAAAAACACAAAAATTACACACCTTTTTTAGCACGAAAACAACACAGCTTCCAAAAGTATGCAGTACTTTCCCCACCCAGAAATTACCCAGCTTACCGATGCTGGGAAAGGCACAGGTGCACTGTGCCATGATAAGATAGGCCACTTGCCATCACCATATATTATCCACAGCTTCACTGTTTGGAACACAATGCACAAGTTAAGGACTGCCAGAAACATGTGTAACTTGTGTGGAAAGCCAAAAAGTGCACAGCCTTGGGTCAAGAGTTTGTGGCCTATGTCATAGCGTGACATCGGCCAATGCAGCATTGATTGATGTGCCAACACTGGCATTGTGGCCCGCGGGTTGGTGACTCTTTGTATGTCTTTGCACACATCCCTCTTCCCTTCTCCCCTGTTCCTTTCTCTTTTGATGTTAAATGGCAGTTCAATTTTACAGCAGGGCTACATGAAGTTTTCTTGAAAGAAGGCTGTTCATGGCACCTGTAATCACAGCTAAATCCCGGCTGTTATGGACTAAGCCAGAGCCAAATGATTGTAATCAAGTGGGAAGGCTATGTAGTCCACTCCCACTGTTGTCCATATAAAACTCAGGCACAATCTGGACGCGAACATTGACTACTTCCCAAGGCTACAGTTCACTCAGATCACGCCCGGACCCAGGGCTGGGGAAGTCAAAACAGGTCGCTGAGTCAGAGATTCAACCAAACCTGAAGGCACAGCCCAAGGGGATTCCACTAAAAAGATTAATAAAATCCACGGGTACATGGTCACTTGTTTGGCCTTTGATGGGAACTGATCAGCAAATCCGGCGGCAGGTTGAAGTGCATGCAGGCCAGCCTTGAAATTGCACCTCAATGCTGAAACACGGTGTCGGTGTGCATGCGTGAAAGCAGAAATCCATCTGCCAACAACAAACACAACCAATCCAATGTGTGCAAGTTCGGGGCTCCACACAAAGTATATGTGTGCTGCAATCCAAGAGATTGACCTTGAAAACCATTGTGGCATTACTGCCATAGAAAACAAGAGCCACGGCGTGACCAACACACCGCCGAGCATGATAAACAAAACCCAAAAGCTAAGCATCTTCTAACGGATCTCCTGTCATGCTCGCCGTCGAATCCATCCTCCAACTTCCTTCATCATTGTCGTACCCAACCGCAACCAAAACCAAAACCCAATCCCAACACCGAATCAAACCATTCCATCCAACCGAAACCTTCCGAATAACCAAAACCAAAGTAGGACAGTCACCAGCATTGCCAGCAACAACCAGTATGATCCTGCACTGGGTCTTTCCGTGTGAGGGTGACGCTCCATAAGTTGTGCATCCAAAAGCGAAATGAAACCAAAATAAAATAAAAGCGCAGAAAGGTGGGGTGTAAATTGTCTGTCTACTACATTTTGAGCTCCTTTTATACCTGAACTATTTGTACTTTCCAAATAAATATCTATAACTCCAAATTGTCCAACCGTAGCTCCGTGCATAGCTAAAAACTAGTGTGTCGCCCCGTGAATTGGACTGTCTCCCAATGTCCATGGGATTCACACTGTTCCACCAATAATATTCCTTGTTTTCCGGGTGTTGCTGTGGCACTGGTTGCCTCGAGACAAGAGGCTGTATCCCAGTTCCCATCGGTATGCACTGCAACGCGCCCTCCGTCGCGTTTTGAACGTGTTTTGATACAGACATTGTAGGATGATATGAGCACGTGACCGTTACTCATTGTTCTCCCAGTTGAACCGTTTCAAATCCTGTGCGCAGTGCCCTAAGGCTGTGCGGTGCCTCGAGAAATTGCGATATTTTTGGTGTTTTGGTGCATTTTCTCGTGCCAAATATTTCCCCGTTCATCAATGCAATGAAATCCCATTGAAACAGTGAACTGTCTGGAATTGAACTATACCTAAACACCACACCTTTCGCGCATTTTGGAATAGTCTGATTACAGTATAGGCTTATTTCTGAGAGCTAGTATATGGTCTTGGTATAGCTGGCAGGGTCAGGATCACAGAGTAACGGGTACAAAGGGTAGGTGACTACCCTGCGGACTGGCAGTGCTTGCCTCGAAAACCGTAGAGGAAAGTGTAGCCCACAAACCTCTAAAGAGACTATTTCTGGAGCTTATTTCTACAACGAGAAATAAGCCAGAGATACTTACGACGGGACATGCGGGAATAAGCTTATTTCTGCTCGGCTAAAGGAAGGGCCTTCCATGTGACAGGCGTGTGAGGTCGGGGAAGCTCATACCGGAGGGATTCCGGGATAAGCGAAGGTCGGTTAAGACAATCTGATGGGATTGATCTTATTCCGAGGAAGCGAAGTTGGGAATAAGAAACCTTTCTGGGAAAAGGTTACACTAGGGGTATCTACGGAAAGCTGGAGGCCAGGGGAATAAGATCCGATGGTCAGGAGCTACGGGAAAAGGGCAGGAGACAAAAGGAATAGACGGACGACGTGATATCAGTCAGCCAGGGGACTGGTGTTTTCAAATATCTTGGATGACAAAAGCCGCATGGTCGGGAAATCAGGGACTACCTGGGCACTGGCCAATGGCAATACACTTGCAGCTATTCCTCCGACAGATAAACGGGAAAGGAGGGACGATCTCGGGCCATTTTTCTAATTTCTGCTTGGTTTGAGGACTTTCATATGATTTTGGGATTTGTATAAGTAGTTGGGACATTATTATGAGTAGGACACAGAATCCCCTTGTACTAGTAGGCATACACTTGCGATTTGGGCTATTTCTGGGGTTGGCAGAGTGTGTATCGTCATTGGACTTTAACATTGGGAAACCTTTCTGTTGGAATAAGAAGTTGGTTACTGGAAACGTCTTAGGGCGTGATTGAGGCTACATAGTACTGGAATCGAAATCGTTTTATCGTCATCGTCATCGCTCATCGTCAATCGTCAAATTGTATCGCTCATCGTTCATCATTCATCGTAAAATCGTCAATCGGGTTCTCTGGGAAATAAGCTTTTGGGCATATATCCTTGTGGAAATAGTCTATTGTTCACCTCTAGGAGGTCTATCGCGCGTCTCCGGACATCACCACCACCACACACACAACACTTGCTTGTCTCATAGCTGCGAAGCTCTTAAACTATCTTATTTCCATTGCTCGATTATCTCTCAGGCCAATTCCTGGTGATATCTTGTAGTGAAGGTTCATCTTTCTGTGGGAATCTTATACCTTCCCTTCAACCTATTGTTAGGCCCTGTACAAGGGACTACCACTCGTCTGTATCTCAGCTCTTGCTTCCTCTGATCGGCCTATTTCTGATCCTCGTCTTATTTCTGTGGGCATCACTGCATATATCAGAAAGACTTGGGTTATATTTGGGTGATAATTGGATTGTTTGGGTTTAGTTTGGAGCACATCGTTCAATGGCAAGTGATTTTCTATATGTCCATACTTTGCTTGAATTGAAGTAATTTACACAGTACTGGGGATGTTGCAAGTATCGCTACAGGCAAATCTCCAAGACCACCTGTAGCGCATCAAAGGATTTGGCGTTGAAATACCTGGATGCTTATCCAGTTAAAGTTATTCGGCAGTTCATCAATAGATCATGGAGGTTTATGAGTGCTTATAGAAAGGGGCTTACAGGTAAGGCAGCAGAATGGGCAGTGAGGCAGCATAATCTCGAGTACGGCATTGGCAGCAATTGAGGCTGTAGCTGATGCATAATGTAATTTATGTCATGTGGCTGTGCAAATAAAAAATAAATAAATAAAACCGATGTTCGTGAATCACCTCGAATCACAAATCACACCACAAATGGAAATGTTTGCGATGAAAACTGACTCTGATTCCATTGGTATCAATTTGAGTTCTGTTCCTACCTGAAACTATGAGCATCAATGTAATATGAACCAAAAATGATCCAACTTGTTTTAGAAGGCCCTTCAGTGTCACAAAGAACACCACTTTCTTTGCTTCATGAAAGCAAGCCAAGGACTATAGCTGTCAAGGCCCCTTTCAAGACCAATGAAAGGAAGAGTTTCACAAATAAAGAAAGGCATGTTGAAAGAACCACTTTCAATGTGCCTTTCAAACAGATTGAAACAATATGTTTCAGGCATCAAGAAACCTGCACTATTTTTGCTATTGGTCCGGCATTGTCCGCGCCAATAGCAAAAATAGCTCAACCACTGAAACTGATTGTTTCAGGGTGTCAGAAAGCCGAACTGAAAGTGGTTTTTTCAGCGCTGCTCTCTTTATTCCCGATACTGGATATTTTGATATCATTGAAAGCTGCAATGAAACTTCAAGTTTGTGCAAGCCTTTCATGATCTGCAGAAACTATCTTTCTTTGTCACATTGAAAGCACTTTCAAAACCATTTGATTCATTTTTGGTTGACATTACATTGATTCTCATAGTTCAAGGTAGGAGGAAAACTCAAATTGACACTAGTGGAATCAGACTCGGTTTTTATCCTACCATAAACATTTCCATTTCCGGTGTGAATCTGAAAATTAGATCCGGGCCAAAAAATTGGCCCCCGGGCATTTCTCGGGGGAAATATTCGGAGATGGTTTTTCGAGCTCTTTGAGTAGATCTAGATCTGATGATAAATCTGGGGCCAAAATAATTCGAGATCAGGCTACAGATCACTTGCGGGCTTTGTTTGTCCAGAACTGTATGTGGGACCCGGAATATCTCGGGGATTAACATGGACGAGTCGCCAACCGTGGGACCTCGACACGGCAACTATTATTTGAATACTCGTGCATTTGTTCGCAAAGTCATGTTGTGGAATTATATCTCTATGCCAATAGTAAACGAATTACGGGGTTAGATAGGTTTCAGGCTTCGCCAGAGATCCCCCCACCCAAAGCCTCTTGGTAGCACTCCTCCCTGCTTTCACCGCGTCGTATGTGAGGAGGTAACGCTGGATTTCTCCGGCTGTCATGAAATGTGAGTAGAGGCCTGATGTGCAAGTGACTTGACATACATCCAAGAAAAGTAAAGAACTTGGACACCTGCTCGATAGACTCGGTCTTCACGAAGTCCCCACGTTGTTTTCGAAGACATTCGTAGGCCCGGAGTCGCGCCGGAACGTCTTCGCGTCTAGTTCCGGCAGGCAGCAGACATCCGAGGGCACCAGCCTCTTCGATGCCCATTCCGGCACCTTGGCCTAGAAATGGGAGGGTGGCGTGTGCGGCGTCTCCGAGGAGGGCTGCACGGCCAAGAACCCAGGTTGAGAGGAGGGAAGTACTCGTAGCGTCCATCTGTGGATCGGGCTGTGCATGGGAAGATCCAAGACATGCAGGAATTTGGGATCGAAGTCGCGGAATTTGGCGACGAATTCCTCCAGAGTTGCAGTCGGAGTCCAGGCTGCAGCTTAGATATTGAGTATGCGACTGTGCTCATCAATGGAATGACCTGCCAGGGTCGTCTTTCGAATCTGCGTAAAATCCCGTAACGTTAAGGAGAGATCCCAGGCGGGGATACACGAACAAGACTCGGAATGGCCTTTCCTTCACTACCCACCGAATGGCGGACTCGGAGAAAACGCCGGTGTAAAGCCATTCAAGCTCGGGGATGTCCCGCAGGTTTGTAGCATCAAAAACAACCCGGAAGCAGGAGAGACCCGAATTTTTACTTTTCCGACGCTTCCCAACATTTGCGCACGAGTAACAGACTGGATATTAGTGAGCGCCACGAAAGACAAAGGGAAGGGGCTGGGTGCACACATGGATCCCATCGGCGCCAAGGATAAAGTCAGCATGGACAACTTTGCCGCCATCCAAAGTCACCGTTCCTTCTTCAACATCACACGCGAGGACCTTAGTTCCGAGGCGCAGTTGCGCGGGAGTTCCTTCGCCTTCGCCCATCGCCAGGCGTCTGAGTTCCTCGTGCAGATTACTCCGATGGCAGATTACTCCCTGAGTTTCGTCAGCCAAGACGTCCATGGACACCAGAAGACAACATACGTTCTCGTCCATGCCAGGAACGAGCCAGGGGTAGGTGATACCTTCTCCACCATTAGAGCTGAAGAGCATATTCTGGGACCAGCAACTTAATGTGGAGTTAGCTTAGGAAAAATGTGGAAGTGTACCCCTCGTATCGGCAAACCCTTCAAATTGTCCCTCGACACCCCGAGATGATCAAGAACCCTCAAGGCGTTGGTCTGCACCGTCAAGTTAGCGACGATTTCAGCTTTATTCTGCGCGGCTTCGAATATCTGCGAAGGTTGAGGGGAAGTCATACAGTTTGTGAACTTACCCACCTGTACATTGTGCCCGTTTCTTCGCAGCGCTATTGCTGCTGTGAGACCGCCAATACCTGCGCCAACTATGGAGATTGTAAGAGGTTGGAAGGAGGCTGACATTTTGCACTGAGCCTGCCTTACTTGAAGGCTACCCTTAAATACACATTACCAAGTGACATTATGATGTGCTTCCGTTGTTTCACGGTGGCGTAATTGAGCTTCGCATCAGGATCCTTATCCCTGGTATACGTTTCGTCCGTTGAAGCCATGGGGCTGGAGCGCGGTCTGCGGCTACGAAACAACAAAATGTTGGGACACTAGCATGGCCGGTCTGCTTGCTGCCATGACCTAGATCCAGCACCGCAAACGTTTTAGTATTTGCACCTCTAGGACGAGAGAAAAGCCCACGGGTAGACTGGAGAGATACGAGACCAGGTTTAGAGCCATTTCCGTATATAGTCTTGGCCGGAAGATTCAAAGATCTCAGCGCCGGCAGATATGGGGACGAACGTTTATAAAAAGACAAAATTAAAAAGGGGGCGGAGCCAAGGCGGTGACAGCAGAGATTAAGATTGCTTGATAGCGGTTCAAAACAGTTTCAGACAGAGAGGCTTAATAGAAGAGCGAGTGGGTGCGAGTGCTTCAATGGACGCTGGAAATTGGGTGGTATTAGAGCGCTGATGATGGCATTTGAAATGGCTTCAGACGGACGGAGAATCATAATTTCATACAGAGGATGAGGTGATCATTCCCACTGGCACCGACTGACAAATTCCTGTCTGTACGGGCGACAGCCGCTCCCGGGCCCGCGAGCCGGCAAGGTATAAATAAACTAGGAACACGCAATGTTATTTGTCATGTTCGATAGGCCGGCACGGAACGCGGCGAGTGAAGCTCCCGCACCCCCACTGCGGTTTTTGGACCCAGTTCGCCGGGAAATGGATCACAGACTTGGTGTCATCAAGTGGCTTCTGCTTCACTTGTAGATCGTTAACAATACTCTCATTGGATGCCCCTCCTATGTTTGTGTACGGCGACGACAATCCGTACGAGATTTCATTAAAGAGTCAGCGTGTCAACAAAATCCGATTCCAGCGTAGGGAGTCAGACAACAGAATCACCGTGATAATTACTCCGTTGACTCTCATCGTGGAAGACGAGTGATAGGTCAATCGCACTGGTGTCGGAGTTACCTTCAGATATCGGCACCTCGAGGCCGGGCTGAGGTCAAGCAGCTGACGTGACCACGAAATGGTGCAAGATTCTGAAGTGTGATAACGGGTCTTACGAGAACTTGAACCATGTACCCGTGCGTTTCAACTTCCTTATTTCAAGATTCGTTATAACCCCCTGGAGTCGAGAACGAAGACTGCGGCGGTTTGACGGCACCCGTTCAACGAATGCCATGTCTGTTCTGTCGGAGATTTTTCCACTGTCTTAAACGATAGCTGTCAGGGCCGTTGAACGGCTTGTTCATTAGAGTGCTCAACACACTGATTTCAATCATTATTCGAGAGGGATAATTACCAGGAGTGATTGCTGAGTTTCGATACAAATCAAGTCCGTATGTGGGGATTCATCCAACTGAGTGCAAAGGCTTCCTGAAATTTTGCAGTTGCATGAGCATCCATACTCCCTGTTACCGCCAATTATTCCTTCCAGGAATTTTGCCTGGTCTGACTCAGGCTGTGCCACTGTAGGGCCTCCAGCGGAAATGAATGCTCCTTAAGACGTAACAGCCGTGCCGTTATAGTTTTGAATGTGGCGGCAACAGGGAAAGTCTTAGCATTTCCACCCTAAGTACGGTTTTTCGCTAACCCTTAATCGCTGTGCATAGGCAGTGCTCCATTATTTGCGGCCCGACCGAGATTCATCGGTAACGTATTTGCTAGAAATAAAACGCGGGTCGGCGCCCCGATGAGACGGTTAACCAAGACAAAAAATGTACATTAACACATTTGTATGCACAACAATCACTGCATCAGCGATCCTCGAACGAACCAAACATGATAATTATAAAGAGTTGAAATCATATGCTCAATTAGCTCGGCGTCTCGAATTGTTCAAAAAAAAAAATATCCAATATCTGATGTGCGACTGGCTCCTTCGGCAACGCGACGCGTCGACCGACGAGTTCTCGTCACTCGTCAAACCCGTAAACGTCATCAGCAAAGCAACACATAATAGACACCTGGCAGCACTTATTGTGTGACTAGAAGGCATCCTTCAAGCTGCAGCCCGCGACGTGCATGTTCCAAATAGACTAACCGATGCATCCAATCAGACCAATCCTCTATTGGCATGCCCAAGCTGATTAGCACCCCTCTGCCAGCGATCCTGGCTCAACTAGCCTGCAGCTTAGCAACGCCTAGACACTCGGCTAAGCGATCTACGCGAGCCTAGACTTTTGACGTCTAAGCTCATTGAGGGACCCCTCTGAATGCAGTGAATCGCCGCTGAACCCAATCTTTCACTCATGTGCCCAGGGCTATCTCCGCACTGATTCTCTGATCAACGGAACCTGCTATATCCCGCGCTATGGCACAACAGCATTCAGCTGAATCCAATAATATTTAATTCATGTTCCCGGGGCTATCTCCGTGATCACCGGAATATGCTATGCTCCTCCGCGGACTGGAGTATCCTCATGCTCTGCTGCAAGCTCAGGCAAGCGAGGCACGAGCTGCCTGAGTGACAGGGAACTTGACGCGATTGAGATATTACTGACCCTTCGACACGTGCCTGGCTGTTTTGGTCGTCTCATCTTCGAGACCGGAGCTGCCCCAGCGCGTACTGGAGCTGGTCTCTGCCGCGTTCTCTGCCGCCTCCCGAGCGAGGACGGACTAGCGAATCGGCCGCAGAGCGGCCTCCATCCGCACACCCGCATCCCTCATATCACTTGTCTCACGTCTCTCGATCCAGCGGCCAAAGTCCGCCCCCTTCCTTTTCCGATGACATCCGTTCACATGTCATTATTGGGCTGAGCGGCTGACATCTCCCTTGCTAGCGATATTGTGGCGGCACGAGTAATAAGTTCACCACAATTTCACCACGATATCGCTTCCCGGATCAAAGCCAAAATGCGGATCGGTGATGCGACCTGCATAGCCACACCTGAGTTCTTTCTCGTCCCACGACCACATCGTCTTGGTCCCGCTATGTTGTCTCCTACCCAGTTTCCTAGCGTGCTGCCGTCTTGGGAGGTGAATGCGGCTAACCCGACAGAGCTTTCTCGCGATGCCTTTGGAGCGGTTGGCCGGTGACTCGTGAGTGGACGTTTTCTTCCCGTATTTTGCATAGAGAACTCATTTCCTCCTTCCGGATCGTGGTTGGAACTCGTGGGTGAACGGGGAGTGGTTTTTGTGCAGGTGGGGAGCGTCTGCGGGGGAAGATTTCTTCGGGACGGGGACGCGTCTCATTGCTGACGGCGAGAATTGTAGAGTGCGCGTTGTCGTGCAAAACCATTATTCGTCCACAGCGCGCCTCCGGGACTACATCGTTTAGACGCGTTCCTCATCCGGCGTTGCCGGCCGCGTCGTTTCTCTGCGGTCCCTCTGCGCCTCCGCTCGCTCGCGCTCTCTCGTGTTGTGTACCTCGTCTGTGCACAGCTACTTTGTTTATGTTCCGGGAGCCCCCCGAAACCATTTTCCCTCGATTCCCGGTGTCGCGCGAGCTAACCGACTTGGTGAGGTGCATAGTTCGCGAGCTGGGCATTTGCACCCGCGACAGTTGTACCGCACCTAGCGAGAGGAGTGGGTACAGGGTTTGCCTCAGCTGACCGTCTCGGGACTGCTGTGACTTTGTATGGGCAGTAACCCCGTCCGGTGCCGACTACCGACTTGGTTCTAGTTCGAGCTGGGCGTTTGCGGCGGATTGTACGATGGCAGAGATGGAGATTCAACTCCAGACTTGGCAGCCTCGACCGGCATCTCGGATAGATACGATGGATGCTTGGCACTTTGCGCAGACAGACGGATGGCGTTTTGGCTGCTCGCCGCCACGGACATTTGCCGTCTTCGGAACCGGTGCTCGCCCCACTGCCATTTAACGCTTTATAGAGTTTTGAATTAATTCTTCGGCACGCACTCGGATTCCCTCCCATCGAGGCGAGCGTGGGTAGACGGGGACGATTATGCGATTTGTGAACTTCTCAGCGCTTGGGCGCACCCCGCGTTTTTCCTCGAAACTATTTATGGGCCGAGTGTTTGACGTGCTGCATTCCCTGCACGAGACGCGGTCTCTCGGACACGGTGATGCGGGGTGTAGGTCTTCATTTATGCCCCTTCCGCACTCCACGTTCACCGATCGGGCGGGGCGCTTTTTCGACCGGTTTTCGATCGAAGTTTTCGTCGAATCGTTTTGGGCTTTTTTCTTGGTTTCTCTGAGGTTTTTCGTCCCTCCTTCTCAAATTTCCATCTGCTCCCACTGAACGGTGAGCGGGCGTTTAGATGTGTCATGCTCGTTGACCTGCGCAGTTAACTTCTCACTGTTTATCGCTGTGGCCAAGCACCCACTTCCGACTTACCGTCTGTTTTCTTTCGCGCTGGTTTTGGTGGACCCTGCTGGGGTTCGCAATATTGCTTATTCGCTCCACGTTTACTCGTGGAGCGGGCGATTTCTTTGGTATACAAGGTGGTGTCCTGATCCTGACCGGGCCTTCGGCATCCCTCCGAAATATTCCCTCAGGTTAAATTCGCCTTACAGGAAATCACCCAAGATGAATATATTGGAATTTTTTTACGTCCTTCACCAATTGTTCACACAGGTACCAAGGGGAGCAAAGAAAAAATCGTTACACGCTGGTGTTATTGATTACTGCAAATGCGCATTGAGGAACCGATGGGTGTCGGAGGTCTAAAGCAACGTGGATAATGAGTGCCCGGAAGCCCTCGGGAAGAAATGTAACACGAACCGTGTAGGCACACTGACTGTACTGCTCCGCAACGCCTTTCCACTCCGCGAGCAGCTTCTCGACCATCCATTCAGAGGATAGATCTTCCAACCAATTCGCACTGGAGTCGCTCAACCGCGCAATCTGGTCCCGCGTCTGCGACCAGAACCGGATCTGGTCTGCCGTGACGTCCTGTGCGCGCCCGACCACAGCCCGCATAGTTATCAGATTGTCGGCAAAGCCATGCCATGATTGGACCGTCGCAAGGCCTGCGGGGAAGTATATGAGATGTATTCCGGCCAGGAGGGATTGCACAAGCCAACTCATACGTACCAGCGACAACGTCCTGATGGTGCTCATCTCCCTCTATTGCTTTAGCAGCGCCTATACCAATTGCCGCCGGAGCAGCGGGGGGGAAGATGACGCAAACAGCCGCCATCGCTCCTGCGAAAATGTTGGATCGCTTGCGGCGGCGCCTCGATTTCTTGATGGCATCTTGCGCTTCGGCAATGGCGCGGTCGACGCGCTGCCCGTGTGCTTGGGTTTTCATTTGCACCTGAACGAATAACCGGATCGGTGAGGAAAGAACTTCGGGCAGACTATGACGGACGAACCTTCTCGAGATCAGTTTGGACCGCGCCGAAATGCGCTTGCATTTCTATCGCGTTGTCCAGCAGCTGTGTGATTGGTTTTTCGAGCGAACGCGCGACATCCGGGATATGTTTTTTCTCCAGTTTCCCCAAGACTAATCGGTCCAATACGTAGATGACATTGTTTGCAACCTTGGTTCCCGCGCGGGCGTACGCCTCGCCCCGTTCGAGGCTTAAACGAAAATTAGTGCCGGCGTCAGAGAGCGCGGTCAGGAGCTCCGAACGCAGCCCCTCGATTTCAGGGTTCGGAGACGAACTGACACGACGGAACAAATTAGAGCAGGAGGAGGTATTGAACGGCGGGCGACGTACTGGGACCTGAGGGCCACTGCCTGGGATGCAATGGCGGTCGCTGCAGTGAGGCCGTTGCATATGGCGTCCAGGGAGTCTTGAGGGGGTGCATTCACTGGCAGGCCCTTGATGCCGCCGACTATCACCCCAAAAAGTAGCCAGAGTAAATGCATTGTGAGAGGGGCAGACGTCGGTATGTGCACACTGTGTGCGTCGACTGCGCTTAAATACTTGTGGGTAGCACATAATTGGCAGGACGTATATTGAGCGAGCGATGCACCCTGAATGGAAGCGGAGATGGGGGCTGTAATGATGGATATTAATCAAGCGCTGAGAATGAATGGAAGGAAGATACCCTCCTTCTGATGAGAATGTACAGCTCCGCGACAAATCGGTCGAATATTTGAATTCCTCGCATGAAAATACAGCTGAATCACCTCCGAAGTTTCTCCCACGAGAAGTTAAGCCCGGCCCAAACTTTGGCTCATTTCAACACTTTTGGGGGGACTATGGAGTGATCGTGGGCTTTTGGCTGTATGGATCTGACTTCATGAGCATAGAAAGGTTCTGGATAGCCTCAGTTCCACCCTGTTATTTTGTGGATAACCACCGGCCTATCCCACATTTGGACAATTGATCAAGATTTGCGCACCGAAAGCCCAAACATTGGCGAATATTTTGGAGACGAATCTCGCTGATTTTCACGATCTTTCCGGGACTTCCCGTCGAAATATAGGGGTCCGACCAGACGTTCGACGCCTCATTTACAAAATGTCTATTTGGGGACGAACAGCTCGTTGAAATTGGTCAATTTTGATGTCATAGATCTCCTATCTGACTACGCATGAACTGGAAGCGAAGCTGAACCCAGAATATGTCCTAACGTGCGAAATAGGCAGAACCACAATGGTCGAAGACCGAAAGTATCGATTGGACAATTGGACGGCGTAAGTATTAACCCTTGCCTTGTACTACCAGTATTCGGACAAAACGCGGGAAGAAGTACTGATTGATTTGAGCCTGATCGCTGTGAGCCACAGGAAAACGTTGCCCTCGCAGTCAGCCGAGTTCTCGAACGGGGTGAGAGTCCTGTCGGCGCTTATCTTTGATGAAATGGAAGCCAATAAAATGAACACGCACTTCCGCGGAGAAGCCTTCCACGGCCGTTATGCATGCGAAAGTACCGGTGTTTGGACAAAACGTGGGAAGTAGTATTGATTGATTTGGGTGGCCTGATCGCTGTGAGTCGTAGGAAACCGCTGCCCTCGCCGTCCGATGGAACTCTCGAAAAGGGTGAGAGTTTTTGTCGGCGCTCATCTGTAACAAGATAGAAACAAATGAAATCAAGATGCTCACGTGCAAGGCTTCCACGGCCGCTATGCATGCGCAAAACTTGATCTCGGACGCACCAGAGCAGGGCATGGGCATGCAAAGTAGTGGAATCCTTTTCGAAACTGAAGGTACTAAGGCCTCGGGCTAGTGACTTACAATCAAGTTGGTCAGGGCGGCGACTGAAATGTTGAGGCAGTGGCATGAAGCGAGCGGAGAACAGCCGCAATCGAAGGAGGGCTGTGCAATGCAAGGTGTTCTGTTACGTGCCACCGGTGCAGTTTGTCTAATTCTGTCTCGAACCAGTGGGGCTAGAAGGCCACAGGGTTTAGGGTTACTCCCCACGTCGCGAGTTTATTTTCAAAATTGAGGGTACTAAGCTCAGGCCGGCGACTTCCAATCAGGTGGGTCAGGGAATTTAGTCGAAAATTACCTAAACTGGTATATCAGCCGAATGCTCCCGGGTAAAAATTACTGTGACCACCCTGTGGACTGTATTTCAACAGCTTAAATCGATTGTGCTTGGTTTCAGGGTAACCAGGCAAGAACTGAGCGTGCTCGAGAGCAAAAGGGAGAACAACATCAAAAAGTAAGGCAAAACAGCCGCGCTTATGTTCTACAAATATCAGGCCACAGCTCGAAATCAAAACAAGCAGTGTGGCAACAGCCTTCTGACAGCACTGGTTCCCCTTTCGGTGATTCCTTCTCTCCGTCTTCCACCATGCCCACCAGCACCCCAGGACTCTAGTCCCCAGCTCCCCCACTAGAGCCAGTTCTCAGGCTCACAATCCCAAATCTTCTTCATCGTTAAACCCAAACTGGCTTGCAAACTCGTTGCTAGCGGCGAAGGCCGTTACTGCAGCAGCAGAATGCGTGCCCTTTCCCCAGGTGAAAGCTGTCTTTGGAGCATTCGTAGTCCTGCTGGAGACAATCGAGGTACGGCACGCATGGGATTCATAAGAGATATTCATAATCTGACTTTGACGCAATGTAGAAACTGAAGAGGAATCGGGATGACCTGAAAGAGCTGTGTGAAAATGCCATGGACATCATCACTATTATCCACGAAGAGATAATTTCCCATGGGGAAACAGCGGCATTGAGGCTCAAGGACCGTTGCGAGGAGCTGGAAAGGTGAATGACTTGTTTACCCCGATCTTGCGCTCATGTTATCTTTAGCTTGTTGCAGGATATAGTGAATGCTGTGAAACAATTGCAGAAGGAACCCCGCAGCTTCAGTGGCCGTTTCAAAGAGCTTCTCAAGCTGGCCAGTGTGGCGGAGGGAATTGCATGCTATCGGACAAAAATGCAGGAACTCCGATCCAATTTCATCGTGGCTAGTTCCTTTCAATTCAAATGTGCTTTCTGACTTGACTTCCAGTTGATGGCTGGGATCGACACAAACTTCGTAGTCCATGATACGCACCTCACTGTGAAACAGATATACGAAACCCTTTCAAGCGGTACACCACCAAGTATCATCTTTCCCCTTGCGAAGTAACTGTTCAAAAATCTTACTAAGTAAATTTCAGACATTGTTCAAACTGCGGAGTGTTTTCCCCAATCTGTGAACAAATATCCTCCTCCATCTAGTCTTTTCCAAGGTGGACAGATTATACTGGAGCAGATGCATCAATACTTCACGGAAGGCTCCGGGAAACAAAATGCTTTCCTGTTGCATGGACCCGCAGGTTCTGGGAAAACAGAAATCGTCTTGAAATTTATGGAATTTGAATCATCTCAGTGAGTCAAAGTCAAACACGGGCATTCAAGACTGATTTTTTAAATAGTTTCTCTCGCATGTTCTTTATTGACACCAGGACACCAAAGACAATTGATATAGGGCTCAGGAGTGTAGCTTCCATAACAGCTGCTGGCAGCACCTCTGAAGATGCTTTACACTGGCTCAGAACCAATCAAGAGGCATGGTTGCTATGCTTTGATGGTGCGGATGACCCCAAAATCGATCTCAAACGGTTTTTCCCGGAATGCAATCACGGAAATATTCTCATCACCTCTCGCAATTCCGAGCTTGGCATTCATGCAGGATCACATTGGTTTCTTTCTGAGATGGAGGAGCCAGATGCTGTAGAATTACTACTCAGAAGTGCAGCTGAAGACATCACACCTGAGAACCAAAGAATTGCTGCTCAGATTGTCCAGGTCCGTTTGGTATATTATCCACTCAATGTACGCTCTAACAATGTTTCAGGAGCTATGTCATCTGCCCAGTGCCATTGTGAGAGCTGGAGCGGTCGTCTCAAAGTTTGGTTTGAATGGTTATCTGGCAGTCCTCCAGGAGAACCTAGGTGGGATTCCTTGCAAAATGCCTGCTCATGGTGCTTGGACAAAGCAGGTTACCTTTAGGCAGTTCAGCAATTTCGGAGCTCCATGCTTTCAATTCTGTTCCTTTGCTTGTGTGGTGGCAATACTTGGCATGTTATTCAAGCTGATGCCAACTCCAGACGCGACATTTTTGAGTCTCAGGCCATTAGCAGATGTGCAGCCGCTTCTGCCAGCAGCTGCAGATTCCAAAGTTGATTTAATGACAAATCAAACCCTGTCTGGTTCGGTCTGCCACACTGCCACGGAAAGCATAGGAATCACACATCTGGACCTATGCCAAGAGGAAGAGGTTGCAATTGAAACCATATTCAATTTGGAAGATCTATGGCAACTGGAAGAGGCTGAGTTTAAACATGCAATGTCGAAGAAAGAGTTGGTCTAAAAGCTGGGATGGAGCGTGTTTTGAACACAATGTAGTTTCAAGACATAGATTTTTGTGCCTGCATATCTGAATTCAGCCGATTTATATTTTGAGAGCCTTACAATTATCATTGTTTCGAGATCTCGCTGCAGTACCGAAGGCGTAAACCGAAAATTTATGTTTTGAGATACTGGACTTTTAAAGAATTCCCAATATTTCAATCATCACTATAATTCAGATGAAAACTAGATAGATCTCCTCAGCTAGTTCATGTGCACTTAGTGATAGAAAGAAATTGGTGGAAATATTATGTATTATGTATTTTCTGGTTTTGAACTGTTTTCGCACTGAAAGCCGTCTAGCACGACAGGAAGATATCCGAGTAGTCTGATTTATCAGGATGGATGGACAACATATTCAGCTGAGCAAACCTGTAATATAGCGCCGAGACAAAACATGTACATCAAAACATTTGTATGTACAACATTCAGCGCTGAGCCAAGTCTTTCACTCATATTCTCAGGGCTATCTCCGCACTGATTCTCTGAGCACCGGAATATACTATACCTGTCAGGGGAACCGCCCGTCCGTCCGTCCGTCCGTCCGGCTCCCGCCCATCGCACTGCCCCACTGCCTCGTCCGATCCTTCGTCCGGCCTCGCCCGACTGTCCGGCCTCCGGACCCGCACCTCAACCTGCGCCTCCACCCGGAACGTCACCTCCCGTCTCTCCGGACTCCGTTCCCCTCCGTCCCCCTCCGTCCGGTCGCTCTCACTGGCACATGCTGTGCGATCAAGCTCGAGACCACTGCCGATCCCTCCGGACACGTGCTACTGGCTAGTACCTATAAAAACCTCGCCTAGCGTGGGAATCCTTATCCTTTCTTCTCTTCGGATTCTCCCGCTAGGTGCGTATTCTAGAACTCTGTATTTAGTACCTTGAATTGAGTTTGCTTCGGATTCTCCCGCTAGTCTCTCGCGCTCCGCGCCGAGCTGAGGTTGCCCTTACAGCAGAAGAAAGGATCTAAGGGATCAACCGGTCAAGATTGCGAAGTTCGGTGTAGACTCGGACTCGGACCGCTGCGCTAGCGCTCCGGCCTCCCCCACTTCCAATCTCGACCCCTCCTCCTTGATGGACGCCCCACGCCCGGAAACGGGTCCGCGCCACCCGAGCTCCCGGATGTTTACATCCCGGACCCGGCTACCGACCCCGAATCCCGGCTGACCGCGGTAGAAGGCTCTCTCGCGAACATCGAAGCCCTACTCCTCCGCGTTTTACACAACAGCCAAAATCCACCAGCGACTGCCCCCGTCCCTGCCGTTCCGGCTCCGGCGGTGGGTCCAGACTTCACCACCCTCACCCCCGCAGCAAAATCGGTTCTCCGACCGAACCCCCCGGCCGTTTTCGATGGCGACCGGACTCAAGGACGGATGTTCCTCCACTCCGTCCTCACATACCTCCGACTGGTTCCGGAAGCCTTCATGGTCCACGGACAGGTCGTTGAGGAAAAACTCGTGCGGTACGCCATGTCCTTTATGGCGCGAGACACAGCCGGACGATGGGCCGAGCGACAGTCCGCAATCGTTCCGTTCCCATTCCCGTCCTGGGCGGAATTCGAGTCCAAGTTCCGGCTCCGGTTCGTAGAGGAAAACGAGCAAGACCAAGCTCTCCTCCGGCTGGAGACCCATAGCTACTACCAGGGCTCCCGCGACGTTTACCGGTACACGGACGACTTCGAGGAACTCGCCGCCACGGCCGGGTACACAGATCCGCTCGTTCGCGTCACCAAGTACCGAGCAGGGCTCGACCCGCGGATTAACGCGGCGATCACGACGTCCGGGACCGCTCCGGCACTACTAGACTACGCCGGATGGCGTCTCCGCGCCTTCCGCCAGTACGACGCCCTCGCCCGTGTCCGAGCAGGAGCACCTCTGACTCACGCCCCAGCTCCGGCCGCACGCCCCCGCACTGGGACGTTCCTCCCAGTCCCCTCCTTCACGCCTGCTCCCAAAGCCGCGCCGACGCCCGCCCTTCCGCCCGGCATCCCGATGGAAGTCAACTGGACCCGCGCACGCTTCACGCCGCGCACTTGCTTCCGTTGCGGTGCGGCCGGACACCTCGCCCGAGACTGCCCGACTCCCTCGGACGTCCGGCACGCAGACGTCCTGGACGAGGTCGTCCGTCAACTCGGTGACGACCTCCTTGGAGAACTCTTCGCACGCCTCTCTACCACCGCTGGGCTTCCGACCGAGCCGGAAGCCGGAGACGCGGAGCCGGAGGGTTTTCCGGACCCGGCCGAGTGAGCGGTGCGCCCTCGGTCGCGTCCCCCAATCGTTACTCCTGCTTGTACAAAGATATACCCAATGAATCAGCAGTTGAAACGAAAGGCGCACCCCCTGTTCCGGCTTCCGCCACCAAGCCGGAGCCCCCTATTCCCGCCCCGGAGGCAAAAACCCCTTCCATTCCCCGCGTCCGCCGCCCTAGGTGGGAGCGCAAACTGCCCCAGCGGTATGTTATTGACTCCGTCGAGGGCCGGAACTCCCTACACATTCCGTTAGAGATGCAATCGGTAGAGACCACGGCTACGATGTCCGTGAAGGGTCTGGTCGACTGCGGAGCGACCGGAGACTTCATCGACTCGGAGTACGTGATCTCCCGTAACCTTCCCGTCCGGAAGCTCTCCCAGCCTATTCCGGTCCTCAACGTCGACGGCACGCCCAATGCATCCGGAGGCATTTCCGGCGTAGTTGATATGGTCGTCAACTACAAGGGACACTCCGAACGCATCCAACTCGCCGTAACGCAGCTCGGGAAGCAGCACGTCATCCTCGGTTACTCCTGGCTTCAGAAGCACAACCCGGAGATCGACTGGGAGACCAAGGAAGTCCGGATGACCCGCTGCCCGACCAGCTGCAGCACTTGCCGAGAGGAGCTTCGCGCCGTCCGTCGCAACGCGAAGATCTCCGCCGCGATCCTCCGGCAGCTCCGCGAAGGTCCCGTCCCGTCTATCTGTGCCATTGACTCGGAGGAGTGGTGCGGAGACGACGGGTACGATCCGGACGTTGACGGAGACAACTTTCCGGACCTCACTCCGGACCCGGACGACGACAACGATGACGATGACGAGCTCGAGGAAGGCGACCGGATCCTCTACACCGCGTTCGCTCCGACCGAAGAGATCCGCGCGGGCAGCACCATCTCTCAACGGCTCGCGGAGGCCTACGCCCGGAACTCGGCCCCGCCTCAGACCTCGGTTCCGGCGTGGGCAGAGGATTTCTCCGACGTTTTCGATAAGGAGTCGTTCGACGCGTTACCGGAGCGTCGGACGTGGGACCACGCCATCGAACTCGTTCCGGACGCGAAACCGGCCAACTGCAAGGCCTACCCAATCTCCCCCCTTGAGCAGAAGGAACTTGACGCGTTCATCGAGGACGGGCTGAGCACCGGCCGGATCCGTCCGTCCAAATCCCCGATGGCGTCTCCAGTCTTCTTCATCAAAAAGAAGGACGGAAGCCTCCGGTTCGTCCAGGACTACCGGGCGCTCAACGCGATGACCGTAAAGAACCGGTATCCACTCCCGCTGATTAACGACCTCATCAACCGCCTCAAGGGAGCCCGGTTCTTCACGAAACACGACGTCTGGTGGGGCTTCAACAACGTCCGGATCCGAGGAGGCGACGAGTGGAAGGCCGCGTTCCGTACCAACCGAGGGCTCTTCGAGCCCCTGGTGATGTACTTCGGCCTCACCAACTCTCCGGCCACGTTCCAGACGATGATGAACGACATCTTCCAAGACCTCATCCTGTCCGGAGATGTCATGGTATACCTCGACGACATCCTCATCGCTCACTCCGATCTCGCGCGCCACCGAGAGATCGTCCGAGAAGTCCTCCGGCGGCTCCGGGCGCACAAGCTTTACCTCCGGCCGGAGAAGTGCGAGTTCGAGAAGTCGTCGATCGAATACCTCGGCGTCATCATTTCGCACAACCACGTCGAGATGGACCCGGTCAAGGTCGCCGGAGTCGCAGCCTGGCCTGCTCCGGAGAACAAGAAGGACGTGCAGCAGTTCCTTGGCTTCACGAACTTCTACCGGAGGTTCATCCGGGCGTTCTCGGACATAGCGCGGCCCCTCTTCGACCTCACAAAGAAGAGCGTCGCTTGGACCTGGACCGCTGCCGCGGCCGCCGCCTTCCAAGCCCTCAAGGATGCGGTGACCGCGGAGCCCGTCTTGGTCCTGCCCGACGAGTCGCGTCCGTACCGGGTCGAGGCGGACAGCTCCGACTACGCCACCGGAGCCGTCCTGTCTCAGCCAGACGCGAACGGGAAGTGGCATCCGGTCGCGTTTTACTCCAAGAGTCTGAGTGACGTCCAGCGCAACTACGAGATCCACGACAAGGAGATGCTTGCGATCATCCGGGCCCTAGAGGAGTGGCGACACTTCCTCGAAGGTACGCAGCATCCGGTCGAGATCTGGACGAACCACAAAAACTTGGAGTACTTCCGGAAGGCACAGAACTTGAACCGGAGACAGGCGCGGTGGTCCCTGTACCTGTCCCGGTTTGACTTCGCACTCCACCACCAGCCCGGACGCCTCATGGGCCGTCCGGACGCGCTGTCCCGTCGCCCGGACCACGGGGTAGGCTCGGACAACACAGACGTTACCCTTCTTCGCCCGGACTTGTTCCATGTCCGCGCGCTAGAAGGCGTCGTGGTAGCCGGACCTGAGGTCCCCCTCCTTCGTGACGTCCGGGAGGCCTTCACGGGTGAACCGGACCTTGAGGACCCCGTCGCGCTTGTCGCGCGAGAGCTCCTCAAGAACCGGAACGTCCGCCCCCCCGGTCGTCCGAGTGGCGTGTCGCAGAAGGGCTCCTTTACTACCGCGGTAAGATCGTCGTACCGCGGAATAAGGACCTCCGGCGCCGGATCATCGCCCTGCACCACGACACCCGGGTCGCCGGACACGCCGGACGCTTCAAAACCCTCGAGCTCATCTCCCGGAATTACTGGTCGCCCCAGCTGTCCCGTCACGTCGGCCAATATGTCCGAACTTGCGACCCGTGCAACCGGACGAAGGCACTCCGGAAGCTACCCCACGGAGAGCTCCACCCGACCGAGATTCCGGAAGAACGCTGGGACACTGTCTTGGTGGACTTCATCGTCGAGCTCCCGGACACGCACGGCTTCGACGCCGTTATGGTCGTGGTCGACGTCCTGGGTAAGCGGGCCCATTTCAACGAGTGCCACACCGGCCTTGGCGCGGTCGGAGCCGCTCGGCTCTACTACCGGAACGTCTGGAGGCACCACGGAACCCCCCGGAAATATATCTCCGACCGTGGGCCGCAGTTCGTCGCGGAATTCACTACGGAACTGTGGCGCCTCATCGGGATAGAACCAGCGACCTCCACCGCCTACCACCCGCAGACCGACGGCCAGACCGAGCGCGTCAATCAGGAACTTGAGCAGTTCGTCCGGATCTTCACGAACTACAAACAAGACGACTGGGACGAGCTCCTCCCGGCCGCGGAGTTCGCGTACAACAACCACGTCCACTCCTCGACGCAGCAAGTCCCGTTCATGACGGACACCGGAAGGCTCCCCCGGATGGGGTTTGAGCCCAACGGACTGCGCTCGAACGTGGAGTCCACGAACAAGTTCCGCGACCGGATCGCGTCCGGAGTCTCGGAAGCCAAAGCCGCGCTCGTTAAAGCCAAGGACGAGTTCAAGCTGTACTACGATCGCCGACGCACGCCCGCCCCAGAGATCAAAGTAGGCGACCGAGTCTGGCTGGACGCCTCCGACATCCGAACGACCCGTCCGTCCGTCAAATTCGCGGACAAACGCCTCGGCCCCTTCAAAGTCGTGAAGGTTGTCGGAAAGGGTGCGTACAAACTCGAGCTTCCCCCCCGGTACTCCCAGCTCCACCCGGTCTTCCCGGTGGTGAAACTCCAGCTCGCGGAACCGGACCCGTTCCCCGGACGCCCCCGGAACGACGAACCCCCACCCGTCCTTCAGACGGACCACGACGTTCAATGGGAGGTCGAAGAGATCCTAGAAGCGAAGGTCCGTTATGGCAGCCTCTGGTACATGGTGCGGTGGAAAGGCTACGGCCCGGAACACAATAAATGGGTAAAGCACTCCGACGTCTTCGCCCGAGACGCTATTGATGCCTACTACCGCCGCTACCCTAACACCCCGCGCCGGATCGCCTCGGCCGCTTTCGACTCGCTCTCGTTCCGGAGGCGCGACGCCCAGGTCCGATTCATGCGTCGGGACGCCGCATTCCAAGGGGGGGGTGATGTCAGGGGAACCGCCCGTCCGTCCGTCCGGCTCCCGCCCATCGCACTGCCCCACTGCCTCGTCCGATCCTTCGTCCGGCCTCGCCCGACTGTCCGGCCTCCGGACCCGCACCTCAACCTGCGCCTCCACCCGGAACGTCACCTCCCGTCTCTCTGGACTCCGTTCCCCTCCGTCCCCCTCCGTCCGGTCGCTCTCACTGGCACATGCTGTGCGATCAAGCTCGAGACCACTGCCGATCCCTCCGGACACGTGCTACTGGCTAGTACCTATAAAAACCTCGCCTAGCGTGGGAATCCTTATCCTTTCTTCTCTTCGGATTCTCCCGCTAGGTGCGTATTCTAGAACTCTGTATTTAGTACCTTGAATTGAGTTTGCTTCGGATTCTCCCGCTAGTCTCTCGCGCTCCGCGCCGAGCTGAGGTTGCCCTTACAATACCCTACGCTGTTGAAAGACTAGAAGTTGGTTGACCCGTGTAAGCTCTCAATCCAAGAGCGTCCACTAAACCAAATACATCTTCTTGTCCTTGTTGTGTTCGAGGGTTGGCGCTGAAGTATACAGCGAACGTGAATGCAAATTGTCAGGGGAACCACCCGCCCGTCCGTCCGTCCGTCCGTCCGTCCGGCTCCGGCCCATCGCACCGCCCCACTTCCTCGTCCGATCCTTCGTCCGGCCTCGTCCGTCCATCCGGCCTTCGGTCCTATGCCCCCGCCTACGCCTCCGTCTGGAACGTCGCCCTCCGTCCCTCCGGACTCCGACCCCCTCCGACCCCCCGCGTCCGGTCGCTCTCACTGGCACGTGCTATGTGATCAAGCTCGAGACCACTGCCGATCGATCCGGACACGTGCTACTGGCTAGGACCTATAAAAACCTCGCCTAGCGTGGGAATCCTTATCCTTTCTTCTCTTCAGATTCTCCCGCTAGGTGCGTATTCTAGAAACCTGTATTTAGTACTGTCAATTGAGTTGCTTCGGATTCTCCCGCTAGTCTCCCGCGCTCCCGCGCCGAGCTGAGGTTGCCCTTACAGCAGAAGAAAGGATCTAAGGGATCAACCGGTCAAGATTGCGAAGTTCGGCGTAGACTCGGACTCGGACCGCTACGCTAGCGCTCCGGCCTCCCCCACTTCCAATCCCGACCCCTCCTCCTTGATGGACGCCCCGACGCCCGGAAACGAGTCCGCGCCACCCGAGCTCCCGGATGTTTACATCCCGGAGCCGGCTGCCGACCCCGAATCCCGGCTGACAGCGGTAGAAAGCTCTCTCGCGAACATCGAAACCCTACTCCTCCGCGTTTTACACAACAACCAAAATCCACCAGCGACTGCCCCCGTCCCTGCTGCTCCGGCTCCGGCGGTGGGTCCAGACTTCACCACCCTCACCCCTGCAGCAAGATCGGTTCTCCGACCGAACCCCCCAGCCGTTTTTGACGGCGACCGGACTCAAGGACGGATGTTCCTCCACTCCGTCCTCACATACCTCCGACTAGTTCCGGAAGCCTTCATGGTCCACGGACAGGTCGTCGAGGAAAAACTCGTGCGGTACGCCATGTCCTTTATGGCGCGAGACGCGGCCGGACGATGGGCCGAACGACAGTCCGCAATCGTTCCGTTCCCATTCCCGTCCTGGGCGGAATTCGAGTCCGAGTTCCGGCTCCGGTTCGTAGAGGAAAACGAGCAAGACCAAGCTCTCCTCCGGTTGGAGACCCATAGCTACTACCAGGGCTCCCGCGACGTTTACCGGTACACGGACGACTTCGAGGAACTCGCCGCCACGGCCGGGTACACGGACCCGCTCGTCCGCGTCACCAAGTATCGCGCAGGACTCGACCCGCGGATTAACGCGGCGATCACCACGTCCGGGACCGCTCCGGCGCTGCTAGACTACGCCGGATGGCGCCTCCGCGCCTTCCGCCAGTACGACGCCCTCGCCCGTGTCCGAGCGGGAGTACCTCCGACTCGCGCCCCGGCTCCGGCCGCACGCCCTCGCACTGGGACGTTCCTCCCAGTCCCCTCCTTCGCACCTGCTCCCAAAGCCGCGCCGGCGCCCGCCCTTCCACCTGGCATTCCAATGGATGTCGACCGGACCCGCGCACGCTTCACGCCGCGCACTTGCTTCCGTTGCGGCGCGGCCGGACACCTCGCTCGAGACTGCCCGACTCCCTCGGATGTCCGGCATGCGGACATCCTGGACGAGGTCGTCCGTCAACTCGGTGACGACCTCCTCGGAGAACTCTTCGCGCGCCTCTCTACCACCGCTGGGCTTCCGGCCGAGCCGGACGCCGGAGACGCGGAGCCAGAGGGTTTTCCGGACCTGGCCGAGTGAGCGGTGCGCCCTCGGTCGCGTCCCCCAATCGTTACTCCTGCTTGTACAAAGATATACCCAATAAATCAGCAGTTGATACGAAAGGCGCACCCCCTATTCCCGCCCCGGAGGCCAAGACTGAACTTCCCCTTCCCTTCCCCGCGTCCGCCGTCCGAGGTGGGAACGCAAACTACCCCGGCGGTACGTTATTGATTCCGTAGAGGGCCGGAACTCCCTGCACATTCCGTTGGAGATGCAATCGGTAGAGACCGCGGCTACGATGTCCGTGAAGGGTCTGGTTGACTGCGGAGCGACCGGAGACTTCATCGACTCGGAGTACGTGATCTCCCGCAACCTTCCCGTCCGGAAGCTCTCCCAGCCAATTCCGGTCCTCAACGTCGACGGCACGCCCAATGCGTCCGGAGGCATTTCCGGCGTAGTTGATATGGTCGTCAACTACAAAGGACACTCCGAACGCATCCAACTCGCGGTAACGCGGCTCGGAAAGCAGCACGTCATCCTCGGTTACTCCTGGCTTCAGAAGCACAACCCGGAGATCGACTGGGAGACCAAGGAAGTCCGGATGACCCGCTGTCCGACCAGCTGCAGCACTTGCCGAGAGGAGCTCCGCGCCGTCCGTCACAACGCGAAGATCTCCGCCGCGATCCTCCGGCAGCTCCGCGAAGGTCCCGTCCCGTCTATCTGCGCCATTGACTCGGAGGAGTGGTGCGGAGATGACGGGTACGATCCGGACGACGACGGAGACGACTTCCCGGACCTCACTCCGGACCCGGACGACGATGACGGTGACGGAGACGACGAACTCGAGGACGGCGACCGGATTCTCTACACCGTGTTCGCTCCGGCTGAAGAAATCCGTGCGGGCAGCACCGTCTCTCAGAGGCTCGCAGAGGCCTACGCCCGGAACTCGGCCCCGCCCGGGACCTCGGTTCCGGCCTGGGTAGAGGATTTCTCCGACGTTTTCGATAAGGAGTCGTTCGACGCGTTGCCGGAACGTCGGACGTGGGACCACGCCATCGAACTCGTCCCGGATGCGAAACCGGCCAACTGCAAGGTCTACCCGATCTCCCCCCTCGAGCAGAAGGAACTCGACGCGTTCATCGAGGATGGGTTGAGCACCGGCCGAATCCGCCCGTCCAAATCCCCGATGGCATCTCCGGTCTTCTTCATCAAAAAGAAGGACGGAAGCCTCCGGTTCGTCCAGGACTATCGGGCGCTCAACGCGATGACCGTAAAGAACCGGTATCCGCTCCCGCTGATTAACGATCTCATCAACCGCCTTAAGGGAGCCCGGTTCTTCACAAAACTCGACGTCCGGTGGGGCTTCAACAACGTCCGAATTCGGGGAGGCGACGAGTGGAAGGCCGCGTTCCGTACCAACCGAGGGCTCTTCGAGCCCCTGGTGATGTACTTCGGCCTCACCAACTCTCCGGCCACGTTCCAGACGATGATGAACGACATCTTCCAAGACCTCATCCTCTCCGGAGATGTCATGGTATACCTCGACGACATCCTCATCGCTCACTCCGATCTCGCGCGCCACCGAGAGATCGTCCGAGAAGTCCTCCGGCGGCTCCGAGCGCACAAGCTTTACCTCCGGCCGGAGAAGTGCGAATTCGAGAAGTCATCGATCGAGTACCTCGGCGTCATCATCTCGCACAACCACGTCGAGATGGACCCGGTCAAGGTCGCCGGAGTCGCAGCCTGGCCTGCTCCGGAGAACAAGAAGGACGTGCAGCAGTTCCTTGGCTTCACGAACTTCTACCGGAGGTTCATCCGGGCGTTCTCGGACATCGCGCGGCCCCTCTTCGACCTCACAAAGAAGAGCGTCGCTTGGACCTGGACCGCTGCCGCGGCCGCCGCCTTCCAAGCCCTCAAGGACGCGGTGACCGCGGAGCCCGTCTTGGTCCTACCCGACGAGTCGCGTCCGTAC